>CAWUFW010007100.1:600000-1054227 GCA_963921515.1 Calotriton arnoldi
ATTAATAGTTAAGATTAATAGTCAGTTTCGATATAGTCTTCAGCCATTCCACTGTTTTTCTGTTCGAACAAGCAAGATCGGTGTCCTAGTCGTCTTTGTTTTGAATAACAAGTGTAGGTTGCTATCAACCAAGAGTTTGTAGATGCTAGCACTTGAGCTGTTTATTTCGGACAAGATACATTGAACCCAAAACTTTTAAACTTATATTGTGTTATATACTAGGAAATGTATTATTGTCTTTTACGTTACTGATGTTTTGTCTAAGCAACAAGTATTTCCAAACTTTTTCATTGAGTAGACCATATCTGAGAACGAGAGAGGTTATTTGTATCCCAAGTGTTCCAATATACTGGACTACTTTGAGATAGTTGAATTATGGGTCAGCCCATATATTCGGACTGACGTCAAATTTAGACAATATCGTGATTTTTATTAGAATTGATTTAAATAAAGACCTGACAAAGTTTGTGTTATCTCTCTGCTTCCTCTGCCATTCGCTCAAAAGAAATGTAATGAAAGGGAGACCCTTAATTGTTTGCCTGTCTATCTCAACCCATTTGGGAGTTTCACGGTTACTATTTTTTTTTTTTTCTTTACTAGCGACTCATCTGATCAGATATCAAAGCTTATGAAACCCTTTTAAGTTAGGTTGGGAAGCCATATATTCTTAGGATTTGGCTGTACAGAACCCTACTGAACCTAAGTGTCTGAATCTACTTCATTTCCTAAGCCTATTGATGAACGTTGTTTTATTTATTCGACCCCATCGCTTGCCTACAGATGGGGACATTTCAAGTAGGTCACAGGGGCTCTAGTTTGACAAAGCGTGTGCCCTCCTCTGTGAGAGCCTGCAATGTTTCCTCGCACTGTGCAGAATGTCTCTCTTACTCCAGTCATTTGACATTTCATCTGGCTGCTTTTGCTGCTGTAATAAAAAGGAGGCGCTGCAGTGGAATACTGAGTGTCCGTGTCCTGCGATAAAATTAGCCATCTGGGTGTTTATAGCGACGGCTTATTGGGATTCTATGGAAATGCACCTCCAGGCAATGTTTCCGTCGAATTAGGCAGGGCAGCTGTTTATGGCTTCATACGAGAATGGAAGTTACTTGAAAATCTCCATCATTTTATTGGTTCCAATAAAATGGTTTCAGATAAATAAAGCATTTCTAACTAGAAATGTAGCGCAATAAAGAGATGCACGCACTGGAGCGGCGTGGAGATGTTTCTTTGTTTTGTTTCGTCTGCTTGTTACGGTAGTCGAGATTATATTGAAAATAATGACCGGTTTCCCACTTTGCCTACGTGTGTTGTGTCTTTATGTCCAGGAACATGTCCTGCCTGCAAGATCGTGGAACAAGTTTTTAAATCTTTTAACAGGCAAATAGCAAGTCCAAACCCGGGGTGGCAGTTTTTTCAACGCTTTTGTTTGTAATTAATTGTTTATACGAAAGGCAATCATGGTAACAGAAGATGAGATATCTGTTAGAGATGGAGGTCTCTAGTTGGCAGGTTTGTACCCTGTCGAAGTAGGGACCCTTCCTTGTAGTCAGGATAAGGGAGTTACACACCTAAAATAACCCCTGCTTCACCCCGTTGGTAGCTTGGCACGAGCAGTCAGGCTTATGTCAGAGGCAATGTGTAAAGCATTTGTATATAACACACAGTAACACAGTGAAAACACTTCAAATGGACACCATACCAATTTAGTAAAATAAAGTATATTTATGTAAACAAAACAAGACCAAAACGACAATGATCCACCATACAGATATAAAATTATGACTTTTAAAAGGTAAAAACTGTTCTGTCCATAGAAAACTATGGATGCTTCAATTTTAGCACAAAGTACCTTGGATGCGTCAAAATTACAGGACGAAAACAGGCACAGGGAAGGTGATGCATCGGTCCCTTACTCGCAGGGAAGAAGATGCGTTGGTTCCTTCCTGGCACGCAGAGGTGGTGATGCTTCGGTTCCCTACTGCAAAAGTAGGTGATGCGTTGGTTTCTTACTGCTAGAAGAGGTGATGCCTCGGTTTCTTACTGAAAGCCCAGCGTCTATGTAGATTTGGCACACAGGTGTGAGATGCGTGGAAATCTTGAACGTGCAGGAGATCAATGCAGTGATGGCAAGCAGGTGCTGCGTCGGTTTCTTCAGCCGCGATCCCACAATGCGATGATGTTGACAGTCGCACTGCAGAGCCTGCATCAGAGCCAGGGCGGTGATCTCAGACTTTGGAAATGGTGCGCTGAACTCGAGGTGCAGTGTTTTTTCGGGCCGTGGACAGGCGCTGCGTCAAGTTCTTTGGCTGCACGGCGGCGGTGCGTGGAAATTTCTCCCGCGCGCAGGGTTGCGTTGGAAAAACAGGCGCTGGAAGGGTGATGCGTCTATTTTGAAGGTTTTCAGCAGCAAACCAACCTCCAAGGGCCCAGAGCTGGAATTGGCACCATAGGCAGGTCAGAACTCCCAGCAACGGGGGTTCAGGGATGCTGCAAGTAAAGTCTTTGTGTCCCTGAGACTTCTTAACAGGAGGCAAGCTCTACATCAAACACCTGGAGAGTCTTCTAAATCCAGATACCAAACCAAAGTAAAAGTCCAGTCCTTTCCACTGCCCACAGATCGAAGCAGCAACTGCAGGCCAACCCAGCAAAGCAACACACAGCAAAGGGGCAGTACTCCTCCTGGCAGCTCTTCAGCACTTCTTCTTGGCAGGGTACGCTTAATCCAGAAGTGTTCTAAAGGTCTGGTGTCAGGGTCCACCTACTTATACTACTCTCAGCCTTTGAAGTGTGTAGGTTTCAAACAAAGTCTTTCTTGCTTACTAGAACCATTTCTACCCTCCCTGGTCCAGCCACACTACAGGGAGTGGAGACAGCATTGTGAAAGCCAGAAACAGCCCTATTCAGGTGTCAGTGACAACTCCTCCCAACACTCTAGCTCAGGAAGGCTCATCAGGATATGCAGGGCACACCTCAGCTCCCTTTGTGTGAGTGTCTGGAGTGAAGGCACAAACAGCCCCTGTCAGTCTAAACCAGACGATTCCACAAGCAGTCAAAGGCACACAGAATGGTAAAGCAAGAAAATGCCCACTTTCTAAAATTGGCATTTTCAAACACACAATTTAAAAACCATCTTCACTTAAAGATGTATTTCTAAATTCTGAGTTCAGGAAACCTAAACTCCAAATCTATAGCTGTTCCCAATTGAAAGTTACACTTGTGAAATGTTACAAGGCAGCTCCAACGATAGCCTGTGGAATAGCTAGTCCTTACAATAGTGAAAAACGAAATTGGCAGTATTTCACTATCAAGACATGCAAAACACACATGTCCTACCTTTTACATATGCTGCACCCTGCCCATGGGGGTAACTTGGGCCTACCTTAGGGGTGCCTTAGTAGTAAAAGGGAGGGTTAGGGCCTGGCAAGTGGGTGCACTTACCAGGTCGACATGGCAGTTTCACACTGCACTCACAGACACTGCAATGGCAGGCCTGAGTCAAGTTTACAAGGCTACTCATGTGGGCAGGTCTGAGACACGTTTACAGGGCTACTCATGTGGGTGGCACAACCAGTGCTGCAGGCCCACTAGTAGCATTTGATTTACAGGCCTTGGGCACACACAGTGCACTTTACTAGGGACTCATCAGTAAATCAAATATGCCAATCATGGAGAACCAATCAGAATTACAATGTACACAGAGAGCATATGCACGTTAGCACAGATTAGCAGTGGCAAAGTGCCCAGAGACCTAAAGCCAACAAAAACAAGGCCAGAAAAATAGGAGGTAAAAAGTTTGTGGATAAACATGCAAAAAGCGGTCAGTAGGTCCTCTGTCTTTCCAGGTTTGTGTGAGAAAAGGAAAATTTCCTAGATTTGTTACACTATATGATTCTATATTATACTTTATTCATCCACAATTTGTGCGCATTTGACAAATTGTGAATCTTATAAATAACTCAACAATTATTATATGTATTATGGTGAAGATTAAGTAAGCCCCCTCCATATTTCATCACACTTCCCTATCCTAGTAGTCTAAACCTGCCTAAATTAAATTAAAACCAGCTAGCTATCTGCATTGTAGTATTAACTTAACAGAATATGCCTCCCTACATACCCTTTTTGTGCCATCAGGCCTGAAGTCGGAACTTCATGTTTCAGCTACCCCTCTGGCAACCGGTCCATGAGACACTCCTCGCCCCTACAACAGTATCTTATATACCTAGATTATGCATTGTTTCCTGTGGAGCGAGGTGGTATCAGCCAGTGCTTGACTCCTGTTTTGCTACACAGGATTTTGAACAATGCTTAGTGTTCGAAATATTGTTATAGTTCTACTCGTTTTCCTTCTTCCTACAAGATGGTGCACAGAAGCTCATCATTCCCTGTAGCTACATTTCAGCTGCCGCGCCTTTGAACAGTGTGTGCATCAGATAATGGAAATCCTCTCTTGCTGCCTTGTTAGCAGAACTTTGTGAAAACATAGCAATTCAGCATACATTTGCCAGCCCCACCATTCGAAAAGATAGCCTGCCTTGTAGGCCCTGCATGTGCAACACATACTCCAGCAAGTTAAAATAGACTGCTCAGTTCTGCCTAATGACTCAAGGAGAGTCTCTCTTTGCAATTAATTGGGACAGATTAAGGCCCTGTGATGATTGGTTTGGTGTTGAGTTATCATAGTGAAACAATCCTTTTATGTCCCTTTCCCCTTCCTCGTGTGCCCGTCTTTCTCTATAGTCTTCCCTCTGCTCCTGGGCTAGTGCTTTTAATCCAGACTGTCCTTTTCATGCCCCCATTCAAATATGGCTACTCCTTTGGTTGGCCTAGGCTATGGTTATCCATCAGTCTTAAAATTGACTTAATGAAAATTGCAATAGCTTGGTGGCCACATCAATTCTCATGACAAGCTTTCTAAAGATAGCTGCCTCATGTGCCATCAACAGTTTCTCCATTGGTGTTGAGGTCTCCGCCTTATCTACAAGGTCAGGCAGGCCCCAAAATGCCGTACAGTACAACTGGAATGTTCACTATTCTTGAGAGTCCCCCAGCCTGCTGCTTTCTAATCTGGACTCTTGTGTTCCTGCATGTTCCCATAAACTAAACTTCCCCTGCCAGCAAATCGACATTGTACTGTGGCTGTCTACAGGGCCATCGGCATCTCCCTGCGCTCCAGGCCACTAATCACTTGTTCCGTACACTTTGCGGTTTCCCTTTACAGTGCTCTCACAAAGTCTGACTCGTGCAGAGCTTATAGGGAGGAGGCGCATAAGAGACCCTGGATGAAACCAAGAGTCCTCTCAGATACGGGCGGGGTACAAGCTGTTGAGGTCATGATTAATGCAACACCATAAAACCAGTAGGTAAAGAGCATCTGAAATCATAACACAGTTGCCAACGTCCTTAATTCGATCATCTTTAAATCCTGTCCACAGTATGCTAGATTGGTTTCTCATTTCTGACACGGTCTATGAGAAGATTACCATGAGGCAGGTAGATTGAACTGGCCATTTTCGGTTCTCTTTTGAACTAAATATGGAGAACTATGTGAAGACCTGTAGTGAGTTCTCTAGAAGTTCTTACAGGAACCACAGAGCCATGAGGCTTAATGAGCCAAAGGTGACCAGAATGGTCAGGCACAGATGTGGACTGGAGTCTAGTGATGGGGGGAAGACAATATCTGTTGTTGTTAGGATCCTTCCCTCTACTTTGATCTCAACAGCAAGCCATGTGTGTGTTTTAAAGTAGTTTGACATCATGATCCACCACTCGGGCTGCACTACTCGCAAGCACTGCCCAGAACATCATGATGTGTGTCGTATGAGGTGAACACGTCTATTCTGATTGAAAATCTGTGGAAGATATGGATGTCACTTTTAAGGTTACATTTGGGAGGATGCCTTTAGTTTTATCTGAATGTGGGGTTTCACCTACGATTCGTTATGTCAAAAAAGTGGACGGTTAGCTGTGAAAGTTCGCAAATCTATAGTTTCTTTTTCGATCTTGATATAGTGGTGAATCGAGTTGTAAGAGCTTGTAAAGCTGTGCGTTCTCTTGGCAGTATTCTGTAGAATATTTATTTTCTTTTGCACAGGTCTGACTGTAAACACTTTGAGAAGGAGACAGTGTATTTTCTGTTCTTCTTGTAGTTCACACTTTGATTTCAGATAGCTGTAGGGATCCTCTTCTATGCTCAAGCTGCAATGATGATGGAAATTGTGTGTTTTACGGTACGCTATGCTATGTGTTTTTCCTCTATTTTCTCAGTTGACACAGTATTAGCGCTGTTCCGTAGTTTTATGAGCATTGTTTACACCTGTCATCTGCCTTGCTAAGGTTTTTTTTTTTATAGGTTATTTATTTTCCATGCTGCTTTTCGTAAACTTCACCATTGGGAGCTAAAGGAGCTTTCAGATGAAGGTGAACGCGGCCCCGATCCAAGTCAATGAGTTTTATGTTTACAATTTGTGTTTTAATGAACTTGTACTGGTTTCTTGAGGGATAAAGTATTCGGTTCAAGACAGCTTGTGAATTAATTGCTCCATCGGGTTCGTCTGGTTTATATCTCTGACCTTGTAACATAATGCCTTTTACCCTGATCCCAATGTTTCTTCTCTTGTCAATCTATTTCACCCTCATTTCTCTTGTACTGTTTTGTTGCTTTTCTCACGTTTTTTTTAATTTTTTTAAAGTTTGTTGTTCACAGAATAACACAGTGCCCCTTCTTTAAACTATCTTTCTTAACGTGCAAGTTTTTTTTGTGAAACGGTTTAATGTGAAGGCTCCGCCTGTTTTCAGACTGCGGCAGTTTAATCAGAAATAAAGCTTATCAACTTTACTGGCCACTGCACGCAAAAAAGAGAATGTTGCCCATTGCTGCGTTTGTACTTTTTAGTAGTGAAAGAAACTGTTCCAATCGCAACGCTATGATATTTTGGATGTTTGCGGGATCAGGCCAGTCGCAAACAATTTCCAATTTCCAGGCCCTCGTCAGTAGCAGACTTGACTATGGGAACGCCCTCTACGCGGGAGCCCCGGCCAAGCTCATCAAGCGACTGCAACGCATACAAAACGCCTCCGCATGCCTGATCCTCGACGTACCACGCCACAGCCACATCACCCCCCACCTGAGGAACCTGCACTGGCTCCCCGTCGACAGGAGAATCTCCTTCAAATTCCTCATCCACGCACACAAGGCACTCCACAAGACTGGCCCAGCCTACCTCAACAGACGACTCTTCTTCTACGTCCCCAACCGCCAGCTCCGCTCCGCCGACCTCTCCCTCGCCACCGTCCCTCGCATTCGAAGAACAACCACCGGCGGCAGATCTTGCTCACACCTCGCCGCCAAGACCTGGAACACCCTTCCACTAAGCCTACGACAGACCCAAGACCTGCTGACCTTCAGGAGGCTACTCAAGACCTGGCTGTTCGACCAGTAGCAGCAACCCCCCCCCCTTTTTTTTTCTCCCCAGCGCCTTGAGACCCTCGCGGGTAAGTAGTGCGCTCTACAAATTCTGTGATTGATTGATTGACTCCTATGCAAAAAGCAGACAACACCCTTGATCTCCTCTTTGAACATACTGATGCTGAGATTGACTATGCGTCCCTACCCTTGGTTTGATCACAAGGCCTTTACCCATACAAAGGAGTTTTTCTACCATCATAACAGCTCATAAATCATACTTTCTGCTTCCAAACATCCTTGGCTTAAAGTATCCAGTAGCAATTTCATTTTAATATTTACTCCCTCCTTCCTCCCCCCCCGCCCCCACTGAGGGCACTTCCTTAGGTGACACTATCTCTAATTACAGCAATTGGTTATCATCCACACTGGATTGAATAGCCCCACTAAAATTCGGTCGCAATTTCCCATATGTGCCTCCAGCCCCTTGGATTTTAAATTCTCGTAGGAAAGAAAAACGGCAAAGATAACCTGATGTTAACACCTACTCCCAAGACAAACGCCTCAACTATCAAAATGCTGTAGGAAATTACAAAAAGCAAGTTGAGTCAGCCAGAGCAAACTGCTTTGCCAATGATCAAGCCCAAATTTCCATCAAGGCCATTTTCAAAAGTTGTCACCAAAGTCACTATTGTGATCTGTTGCATTACCCCCATTCCATATTCGCAAGTTCTGTGTGATGATCTCTCGATGTTCTTTCACAACAAAAACAATGCGATTTCAGAGCTTCTCTCCAACGCGACTCAACCTTTTAGACAATGACAGTCTATTCGAACAGACTGTGGCTTCCAATTGACTCTCCTCACTTTTTACCTCTTGAAAGGGAAAAGCTTAACACGCATTCTTTCTGAATTAAATCAAGGTCACCTCTTGACCCTAGTACTGCCTATAACCTTCGTATGGCCATTGAATCCCAAGTCAGCAAAATTTCATCAGCCTGTTTTCACTGTCTGTCTCCTTCACAAAATATTTACCTTTGTACCATTGACTTCCAGTTGAATAGTTCTACAAACCTTAATTTTGTTTTGATTGGACTATTGTAAACCCTCTCTATATGGGTCCATCCCTCAAGCTCTTCTCCAGACTACAGTGACTTCAGAATACATATGTCTGTATATTTCATCTTCAGTCTCCGCCACAATTCACCCTTCATGGCCATTTTATCATTTTCAAGACTCAATGCATGGCACATCATGCCTTTTATAATTCTGTCCCACTGTAACTGTGCAATAAGTTGACTCCTTCCAGTCGCACTAGAGCCCTCAGGTCAGCCTTTCACCATCAAGTCCAGGTTCCTCGCATCCATCTTCAAAGTTTGGGTGGACATTTCTTTATATACTCAATGGCCAAACATTGGAATGCACTTCCATCTTTTTTTCGATTGAACTCTGACCATCTAGCCATACGGAAGGCCATCAAAACCTTGCTTTGCCCTTCATAATCATAAGCATCTTCTCTATCTGTCTTTGCGCACCAATCTTTCAGCACCAGGATAATTTTCCAGGAGTCCGGCGCCCTTTACAAGCAGTTAAAATAGAATATGACCTCAGTTGTATTCTGCTCAAACCTTTAATATAGAAGCACCTTGAAAGATGATATGAAAAGACAAGCCACACATGAAAGAAACAATGGCTGGAAAAGAATTTAAGAAGTTGAGTTTTTTTTAACATTTTGCTAATTATATAAATTATGGTGTCCTTCATATGATGCTGAAAGGTATTCCAGAGTGGTGTACCCAAAGCTCAAAAGAAACGACTGACATCTGTAGACTGCCTGAAATGTGTGTATTGGCAGCAGCTGTGATGTGGATCATATGGGGACCAAGAGTGGTAAAACAGTGCCTCGATTTGCTTCAAAGTTACCAAAAGCAAGGAAAGTGAAGTTGTTTAGGAATCGGCAACTTCCACACCAGTTCCACAGAATCTGGCTTTTCTTGACACACTACACCACAATAAGGTTGTCACATGTCGAACACTAGTGCTGCTGCATTTGGCTCAGCTTAACTTCCTTGTAAAGACAAATTCTCCCTCCACCCAGTCTCGTGAATCGGATGCTCTGTTGTCTCTGATGCAGTTTCTCCTGCACTCTCCCATCACTCTGCTTTTGCACAAAATGTTGTTCTTCCCCTCAGATGCCCCTGCTGCTCCTTGCACATGGCTCCCATTAAATCTAAAGGCCCGCAGTGACTGACATTGTCTCTGTAATCCAGAACGTCATGCATTTTAATTTGGTTCGTTAAATTAATGCACAGTGATAGTTTTTAATTTCTGAAGGAAGTCATTTGTTTTATAACAAATTCATTCAGGAGGTGTGCAGAGGGAAGACGTAATTAAGGGGAATTAGTTTCCGTCTAGTTTGTCTACGGGGCTACCTGGCAACGTTGAATATTTGGTACATTTTTTGTTGCATGAATCTTTGTCAGAATTAAAGTGGTAAAGGGGTGCAAAGCAAGCAACTGACAGCAAACTCACAGTTTCAACATCTCGGTTTGTAATAGGATCCCAAAACATTGTAATGGTGTGTGATGCTATTTCCGCAAAGGAATACTTTTCCATGAATGTGAAGCTGGAACATCTTTCTAGCAGGCCGTGTTGTGATTGGTCTGAGCGCCGTGGTTCGGCGCTCACACGGGGCATGGGAGCCTGGGCATGTTCCTCACGAGGCTGTGTAATGCAGCCTGGCGAGGAACATGCAAAGTGCGCACGACTGTTTGGCCGGGCCATGATGGCCGGCCAAGCAGTCATGCACACTTAGTGTGTGCACACCACTCCTCCTTCTGTGCCACCCGCCCGCCCCGCCTTAACCCTGCCCCATAGCAAAGAAAAAGAAAATTATATTAACGAGGTTATTATAATTTTATTTTTCTCTTTTTCTGCTCTGAGAGCAGTGGGGCGACGCTCCTCCGCCTTAGTGGAGGAGCAGCCCCTAACTATCATATAGGCAGCAGGACGAAAGGGCACATAAAATATTACCGTATTTATTCAGTTTTTATCAGTCATTGTTAAAAATGCAGCCCCACTAAATGGTATGGTTGATGAATGGAACATATTTATCAGAATTTTAAAGTGTAAACAAGGAATGTGTGGTTATTTACGAAAATCTGCTCCATGCTGGAGTCACAGCTGAGAAAACTTGAGGTCTGCTAACAGTCTAATATTTAGCGGTATCCTGAACCGAATATTAGTGATAGATGAGATGGGGAGGTGTGTACCTATCAGTAAATGGCTTGTAATAAACTAGGAAGTTATTGATCTTTGTGAAGTTAGGGTTGGGAAGTTCTTGCTTCCTATTTGCTGCTACTTCTATCCTAGTAAGGAAGGCTCCTCCTGTGGTTCCACAGTTCTCTCCAGAGCTGTTCTGTTTAAAACGTTGATCGACTTGAGTTCAGGAGCAAAGGGAGTACTTTTCTTGTGATTCCAGCAGGACATCTGAAAGTAAGGAGAGCTTTACCTAAGCACCTTGTTAGTGGTTCAGTGATGACCTGTTATTGTAGACAAAGCTTTTAGGCGTTCTAATCAGCGTCCAAGGGTCTTGTCTCTTCTGTCCTGAGAATGGTTAGATTTGATTGTTAGGACAATTTATTTGCATTCAGTCTTGTGCCCTTTCTTCAGGAGTGGGATGTGGAGGAGAAGTAAAGATAACTGAATATAATTTATGGTATCCTATCTATTACTTCTGTATTAATATTGGTGTGTCTGAAAATTCAAAACAGCCAAATGTGCCTGATCCTACTCCTCATCTCTCTCTTCAAGAAAAGAGCCCTGAATTTTGCATCAGCGTTTGACAGACTTGACTGTATTTTACTTTCTCATTTGCTTAGAAGTCCGCAATACCAAGTAGTAAATTATATTTCTGCAATTGGTGAGTAGAGTGTTTAATACTCACTGGCACGAGTCATAACTCCCAATTCAAGAAGCTGCTCTAATAACATTGTCAAACTTAGAAGGGTGACAGGCTGAATAGACTCAACCAGACCTTAAACATATGATTTGACGATTACTCCAAGATCTCTGCAGCAAGGTAATACTCTGATCTTGCTTACTGGGACTACATCGTGGTACGTACGGATTACAAGCCAATAAGGTTAGAATCCTCATTAACCCACAGTATCCTACAGGGATTAGAATGTATGACTTGCGTAGCAGCCTGGATATTTCAGTAGGCACATGAGCACCAATCTTGCTTACAGAGTTGGGGTGTGAAATTTGTATATTTTCTCACTCTTTCTCTTTCTATCAAGTGTTCTCTCTCTCTCACTCCTATTCCCAGCAATACAGGTGTAGGCACTGCGACCTAACACCAGATTAGAGCACCCAGTTGTCACTCAAGCACACCAAAAAAAGTCCTGTGTAGGCCACGCTGCAATTCAGCACTCTTCTGACCGAGCACTCCCAAGCAGGTGGAACATGCTACGCCTCTCCAAAAACACCTTCATTATCTCGTCGGGTTATAAAGCCTTGTTTAAATGCAGTTACGACAAAATACAATTAGTCATAGCCTCGGACAAACTAGGGCAGTGAATGCTATGTTCTTAGGAAGGATAGTGGCGGATCCTCTGACTTGCTGACTTTGCGAATCATCCCATGGTAGGTGCGAGTATCGCATCCAGTCTTGTATTTCACTTAGAATTTTAGTATGTAGGTAAGACTTCTAAAGCGCACTCGTATCAACAATTCAGGATAGAACTGTACTGAATTGATGTACAAGATAGGAGCACAAGGAGAGTACACTGGGTAACAAAGGGAGCAAAGAAGGGTAGAGAGGTTACTTGAGGATACTGAGGGATGGAGACATCAAGGATTCTCTTCTAAAGGCAACCGGTAGCGGATTGTTACCCAAAGATGTGTAGTCACATGTGCACAGGTCTGCACACGACTCCTACTTGCAGATGGTTTTATTGTAGCATTACAAGGAGAGGCGGAACAGAATGAAAGATAAGGTGTGAGGTATGCTTTATTACTGCTTTATTTGGCACAGTTTAGGAGGGCCCAGTAAAAATCTTCATAGGAAAGGATAGCAGGCAGGAGATGGATGAATGCTGTGCAGGATATCTGCTGTGCTGAATGGGAAATTGTTGGGATAATTAAATTGGACCTTTTGGACATGTATCGGGAAGAAAACGACTCCTCATGCAGCAGGATTAAGCATGAACACTTTAAAAAAGAAAGGTTACTTACCTTTGGTACCTATATTTATGATTATCCCTCAGGTACCAGACTACACCTAGAACAATGTTCACTATTAGTAGCTCTCCAGTGACTCAGTGTGGTTCCATGCAGCCATAGCCATGATTGCGCCCACCACTGATGTGACAGCAGCGGAGTTTACAAGACACCAACTGGTGATTTGGTGCGAGCTCCTGTTTTTCCACTCCTCACTGATGCAGGTCTGGAACTCTTTTAGTTGCTCCAGTGAGGTACTTCCTTGACTTTGTCAGCAATTAGGTCAAATGCCTCCTTCTAAGATTTCAGGATATACACTCTGACCCAGATGCCTGAAGACTATGTCCTTGGTGGAACCCCATGGCATCTGCATGTGGTCTCTTGGATTTCAACATGACCCCTCGACCTGCGACGCCTGACCAAGGCCCACAGGGATATGCTGGAGCATTCCCCTTCTCCTGGTTATTCCCCCAAAAGGGAACGATCTACCAAACAACCTTCCCACCAAATATAAATCATATATAAGCCTATAGGAAGGTGCAATCTAATTTCTGGCGTAAATGATTACAGACCTGGGGTCGTTGGGAGTCTTGATGTCGTTTCTTGCTCCCGGCCTCCTTCTTGTGGTCAGACCCGAATTCCTACTTTAAAAAGATGAAGCCCGAACCTCCATCTCTATTGGGCGTTGAGGCAACGGTCAATGCGTTCCAGTTAACTCTCCCTTCCTCGAGCAGGAAATTCGCCTCTTTTAAGCTCTCTAAAACAAAACTCAAATTCCTACTATTGCAATGACACTTCAGAATGGGAACATCGTCTTGGTGAATTACTAATTCACTGCAGTTACCTTGTCTGAGCTATGACTGATTTTGTAACGTTTTTCCCTGATCTTACGATCCTGACCCAGTAAAGAACGAAGAATTTGTATTTTTTCATAATTTCTGCCCTGTCACTTTCATCTGTAGTTTTAATACTCTTTTCCTTAAATGTAAAGCACTCTGCTGTCCCAACAGTTCTGGTTTGGGCAGTACAAAACTACAAGTAAATTAATAAAGATGTTCGTTTCAGAAGATTAAACAAAATCAAACTATTTATAGATTTATTAGTAGAAACCTAAAATTGGAAGGTATGGAAAAGATGCTCAGCAAATAAAAATAAGAGTAGTTTGAGGAACAATAGACTATATTTTTATTATTAAACCATTGTTTATTAGACGTTTTTGTCCATATAAATATACTTTGTCAGTTTGTAACAGATTAAAATGGTACACTTTTAATTTATTAATAAAAAAAGAAGTACCAGCAGTCTAATTAAAACAATACAAAGCCGGTGTAGTTATGTGTAGTTATTGCATTAAAACATAGAGCTTCTAGCCACACCCGCTAACTCAACGTTCGAAATCTAGAACACCATTGCAAGACACTCAACAGAGATGACTTTCCCCTCCCTACACACTACGATTAACTACCTGCCCACCAGCACTACATCCTGGCCCCTTTAATAAGTGGAAACAAGGAGAATGTCTATTTCAGACCTCTTCCGAGGCCAAGTTTCATTTGAGGCATGCAAACAGAAATTTTCTCTGGATGAAACGGAGCAGTTTCACCCAGTTGAGGCACTGGGTAATGCACCTTGCAGACTAGGCAGCTGGATATGGGACCTGCCCCCTCTTTGCACTTTTCCAATTAGCAGAATTTACCTGTATTTGCTAAGAGGCTGTGCCAGGTAATTTTCACATGTAGGCTCCCTTTCCGGTTGTCGCTTTGTACGTGTGGGTTTGGATCCCATCCTCGTTGCCAGTGTTGTAATTAAAGGTTCCTTCTTGGTAACTAGGAGTCAAGTAGCCAGTTCATGTAGAATAACAGGTTGCAGGTTTTTTGAAGAAGTTATAGGTTAGGTTACAGGTTACAAGTTACATAGTAAAGTACCCCACCAGGAGCACTATCTTCTCTGCTCAGCCCACTCTCTCTAACTGCCAAGCAACCTCCAGTCACTCACCAACATTCCATGACATCACACACTGGTGAGCAGAGCAGGGAACAAAGGAGATGTGCACATAATGCATCACAAGCATAGCAGATTATAACGAAACCTATTTAAGCAGCAACCACAGTTCTTGTCAAAGTGAAAAACAAACAAACCCTAAAGTAACCTGTGCTTAACTCTCTGATAGCGTGGCATTAAAACAGTCCAGCTTAACTTAGAGGCAACGTGTATAGTATTTATGTAGCACTTCAAACAGTAATAAAGTGAAAACACAACACAAGTAAAATCCCACACCAATTTAGAAAAATAAAAGTAAATTTCAATAAATTATTTGACACGGAAACGACAAAAATCCAAATAGCAGAACAAGAGATCTGCAATTTTTAAGATTGAGATAAAAATAGTGCTTAGAAGCATATAGCGGCAACTGTGGTTATCTGGTCATGCCGGACCGGGGCAAAGTTGCAAAATCAGCCCGACCACGATGGAGCGCGGGCTGGGTACAGGGGCCAAGTTAGTCCTGCTAAACAAAGTACCTTAAATCCAGGTTGCAGAGCTTTGCAAGATCCAGTCTGGAGGATGTGTCTGGCAGTGGCGGTTCCGTTGGGCTGCAGGCTGCGATGCGAGGTCTGGCATAGAGGATGCGTCATACAGCTACGATTCTCAGGAGCTGCGGGGCTCCTATGCAAGGTCCTGCATCGAGGATGCGTCGCTTAGTGGCGGTTCCGAGAAATTGTGTGTCTGCGATGCGAGGATTTGCACCGAGGCGCGACACGCACAGTGGTTCCAAAGAGCTGTGGGGTCCTGTGTCAAGGATGCGTCGCGCAGCGGTGGTTTCAATGCGGAGATGTGATGCGGCGCGCTGCATCCGTTCTGCTTGGACCACAGCTTTGCTGGCAGAGCACCTTCAGGCCCACTTCCAAGGGTCCAGGGCTGGGGTGGCACCACTTCGGGGGAAGCCTCACAGCAGACAGCTAGACATGCAACCCAGTATACAGGCCGCAGGCACCAAATGGTTGGGACAAGAAAATGCCATCTTTCTAAAAGTGTCATTTTCAGAATTGTCACTTGAAATCCGACTTCACCATTAGAGAGGGTTTTAAATTACAATTCTTTAGATGCCAGACTCGCTATTCCGACCTGCTCCCAATTGAAAGTTATCACTTATTAAATGTAATAATGTAACCCATTATTATCCTATTAGAGAGGCAGGCCTTGCAGTAGTGAAAAACTAATTTAAGAGTTTTTTACTTCCACGACATGTAAAAGTACATTCCAACTTTTAAAATGCACTGCACCCTGCCCTATGGGCTGTTTAGATCTTGCCCTAGGGGTGGCTTACATGTATTAAAAAGGAAGGGTTGGGCCTGGCAAAAGGTTTACTTTAACAGGTCTAATTGGCAGTTTAAAACTGCACAAACAGGCTGCAATGGCAGGCATTAGACATGTTTACAAAGCTATTTAATTGAGTGGGTGGCACAAGTGCTGCAGGCCCACTAGTATTATGTAATTTACAGGTCCTGGGTACATGTAGTAGTACCACTGTACTAGGGACTTACAAGTAAATTAAAGGTGCCAATTGGGTGAAGGCAATCTTACTATGTTTAAAGGAGAGAGCACAAGCACTTTCGCACTGGTTAGTAGTGGTAAAGTGTGCAGAGTCCTAAGGCCAGCAAAAATGAAGTCAGCAAAAACAGGAGGATGGAAGGCAAAAGATTAGGAGAAAAGCACACCAAGGATGTCCGGTCCAACAGTTTGCATTCACACCACTATTCTAAAAGCTAATAGAAAAAAATTAATTGTTAATATCAATCACTCACACAATGCTAAATCCCTGTTATACTTCAGAATTAAAAGCATTTTGTGCAGTAAAAAATGGATTTACCCATATTGCAGCAGCCCAGCTTTTAGTAAAGCCAGTTTTGGTGCAATGGGGCATAGCAGAACTTCGGACACTCACACAATAAGTATATATTGTATTAGTAATCCGTGTAATAAGCAGGCAAAATGTAGAAACTGGAATGTAGAATAAAGATATTGCACACCAAACCATTTGACGTCTGTTTTACATAAATACGTTGAGGACAGTCAGGTTTATGTTTTGTGTTTTACCACCCTACAGCGTGCGCTGTTTTAAAATTGCTTCAGTGTCGTCTTTTGCAGAGTCCTCCTCTTAATTGCTGTTTGACCTCAATACTTAATTTGCTGCAGCAAACTGGAAGTGTCCCAAATGACTGTAAAAAAAGAGGTTCTCTAATTACCATGGTAAAATACGTCTAACCTGGATGTTCACCAGCTGTGTAACCAGCGATGAATGTCTCTCCTTGTCTGTACTTTCTCGCAGATCATCGGAAGTGGTAGGACCAATCTGACAGCACCTCTGTGGCCATCTGTCAACGATTCCTGGGTTCCTACCCATGATGGTGGGGATGTTGGCTTGCCAGCCACTATGAAGGTGGTTTTGTGGCATAAATGCATGGCCATGAAGCTCAAGAAGAGGCTGTAAACAGGCTTAAAAGTTACCTTTTCCCAGTGCCAGGGGGGGGGCTATCTTGTGTTCGTTATCACATTGAAGTCCACACCATCGTGTTGGTTGGAGGAAGTTTATCATTATCTGACAGATCTGGAAGTCTGAAGGATGGAAGTGTTATTTTGATTTGTTTATGTACCACTAGCATAGTAAAGTGACTGCCCTTGGGAACCCCCCTGCTTTGAGCCACTGCAAGGGCAAACCTCACTTGGAACCGAAGATGAAATGCGTTCTATGCATGCCTATCCTGACTGCCTGCCACTGTATTGGAGAGAGTTGTTTACAGCTCGGCATCATCAGTCTCCTGCACTTTTTTCCAGAACTGGACACTCATAGCTTTTTAAAATCTATTTATTAATTTTTCTTAAAGTTCAAGAAAAAAATTAACCAACACTTTAATTGTAGTTATCTGTCGCATACAGTAAAACACAATTGGTTTACTAAATCGAGCAGAATATCCACCAGTCGTGGTAAAAGAAGAACAAGCATCGGTAAAGCCAATAGGTCTCGCCTATGCGAGAGTTATTTGCTTTCTCCGTGCTGCATGGCTAAAGGTGAGGGGGGAAAAATTGCTTTGATACGGCCAGGGCTGGCGGCATCATAGGGCTTTGTTTTTCTGGCGGGAGGGGTAAATGGCAAGTAGCAGCAAGCGGAGGAATGTGCTGCACTTTATATTCAGTGGAAAGACTGAGTTCAGAGTATTCAAGTGTGATCTAACAGTGTCCTCTAAAAACTGTGCTCGCCACTGTTGCCTAATCATCAGTTTAGTTGAAAAGAATCAGTCAGGGGTTTAAGTGAGCCGGCTCCTGGCAGTGTTTAGCACTGGCATTAATTAACAAGCATTGGCAAAGCCAATAGGTCTTGGCAATCCAAGGGCTATTGCTGTTGTCAATGAGTTTTAGAGACAGTGAATGCGCTGTCTAGAGCCGAGGCCTAAAAATAAGGTATAGTTCCTTGGTTACTGCTACTTACTAATAAATTTGGGCTACAATGCTCGAGGCTTTTTTAGTCCGGTTTTCTTTGTATTATGGAAATCATAGTCCTGTATTTATATTGGTAATCAACTTCAGAGTGAATTAGTCATGGGCTCTATCCGCTCCCTTGCAGTCGCCATTTGAGCTTTCATTGGCAGCCTGTGAACGATTGGCATGTCTCCTTTCATTGAGTCCTTGCACACTGTGTAAATGTCCCCCAAGAACAAGAGCATATAGTTTAATCACTGCACTACTGTTGAAAACAGCTGCCACATAAGCAGTAAATATTTTAGGGTACACAGCAATCTAATGAAAACAGTGTCTGCGTTTCAAGGTGGGCCATGGTAGGATTTCGTCTCCATAAAAACCTCAAACATTTCAACATTTACAAGCGCTCAAAACTCATCTATTTGATCAATCTGGCTTTTGATGGCCTTTGCGTTCACAGCACACTCCGAGAGCACAGCCCGACATCATTAGGTATCAAGGGAACACTGAGAGACCGATTGCTGGGTGGGTATGCCGGCGGCAGCTCTGGGTCACTGAGTTGAGAGACGCAAAAGAAGAGAGACCAC
Source organism: Calotriton arnoldi (assembly GCA_963921515.1). NCBI lineage: Eukaryota > Metazoa > Chordata > Amphibia > Caudata > Salamandridae > Calotriton > Calotriton arnoldi. Next base: position 618,690 of record CAWUFW010007100.1, read on the forward strand.
CCTTTTGAAAACAGACATCCCTATGTTTTCAACATTCGTAGGTGAAGCAGGAAACGGTAAGAAATGTAAATGCCCATTATGAATCATGCAATGAGACTGCAGTGTTCTTCAATTCAGCAGGCAGTGAGCTTATATATCCCCTGCAGCGAAGATTTATTTACTTATTTTGCTGTTTTATATAATGTGAACCTGACCCGAGATGCCATCATCGGACAGCTATAAACCCTCTTTAAAGTTTAGAAAAACTGTGGCCACTGTAATGGGCCTCTACGGTTTGCAGGCGTATAAATAAATTTGTGCTGTGCTGTTTGTTCACGATCGCACAATGTAAACAATAGTATCTAATCTGCACTAGAATGCAAGGGGTTAAACCCGAGCAGCAAGATAGCATCTGATTCAATAGACCATGCTGTTCATTTTGTTTTTGGCTAAGAGTACATGCTCCTTTAAGATCAGCACTGCGAAGTGAGGGGGGCATAGATCATTAGCAATGCCTCAAATGAATGTTAAAGTAACTCAGCGATTGTGAAACGCTGGGCTTGGATGAAACGGCAGTGCTCGCCTCCTGAACACAATGCAAAGCAGGAAGCGGCTGGGAAGCTAAAGATACCTCTGCCACTTGGAGTCAGAGAGGCGAAGAAATAAAACGATGAACTGGACTCAGAAGGGAGGAGACGGAAAGAGCGGCCAACGACGGAGGCAGTAAGCATCGATGGTGGTGGGGGATGGGTCAAGCTTCGAAGCGGGAGGGTGTTGGGGGTCAGGACTGGCGCCCTTGGAGAAAAGCAAATGGAAAACAGTAAATGTGACGAGATAAGGGCAAGATTTACAGGGCTGATTAAAGAAATGGCGCTAGGAGCGAGTGCTCGTGTGAAGTGCTTAAAATCAATTTAAAAGTAGTTCCAAAAACAGTTGCTTTAAAGCGAGCTGTGGATGGATAGTAGTAATTGGTCCCTGCTCTCAGGGAGGGCTAACCACCAGAAGAGGTATGATGCATGCAAGCTATGGAAAAATGGGTAGGAAGAAAATGGGATCAACCATGGAGCCAGCGAATGGGAAGCCTGTGGGCGGGCTGAAGCTCGCAAAGTATATACAACATGTCTCTTTGAGACAGCGCATGCGCTGTCTAGAGCCGAGAGCTCAAACGTGACATTAAAACAGGTTCTTGCCGTGTCATCTATCCTTGTCAATAAGTTTATATGGAAGACACCGATCTCTTTCTCGACATGTGTACAGGAAACTTTAAGGTAATCCAAGTCAGTTATGCAGTCCCTGTTATATTTCTCACGTGTTGCTTCATGGTGCATGGTATATAAATCCTTACTTCCTGAAAGTATTTCCTTTGCCCAAATATATTTCTGCAGTCATTTTTCTTTTCATGCAGCACACAGGTCTTGCATAGTGCATCATGTGAACTGCGTCACCTCTGGTGATCTGGGCGAGGTCAGAGTGCCGATGGGTATTTCAGACCTGCCAACTTTTAAATTAGTTTTATCGTGTGTGGAGCGGGAGCGGCATTGAAGGGGACAGGTTTGTAGGATGGACCGGGCTTTAATTCTATTGCCAAGTAACCAAACATGGAGAAGGGGCAGGGCTTGGAGCCCACGCTGCCCAAGCAGACTCTCCTCTCACACGCATACTTTCCGCGCTTCACCAAAACAAATTACAAATGCTTATCAGGCTGCCTCAGCGTTTTGTCAGATGCTGTAACCCGTGATGGACATCAGCTGCGCAGAGCCTCCACAGATAAGCTGGAAACCTGCTCTCTGCGGCAGTGTCTACCTTATTGTGTGCACACCGTGTGATATCAGCACTTCACTGTTGGGACCATGTGAAGAGAGCCGATGTTGTGTGATACATGGTGGCGCCCTGTAAGTTAGCAGCTCTAGTGTTAAGATGGAACACAATTGAAAAGCCTAGAGTTGAAGCTGAAGTCTCATCCCATCATTGGTCTGTCTGCTCAGTGCAGAGAGCAGTGGTCATAAGTATACAAATTGTAATTATGATTCTATGGGAAAGAGTGCAAAAAGGAAAAGAAAATGCAGCGTGTGTAAGGTGGGGTGAAGTGGAGGAGGCAAATGAAGAGAAAGTGGGAGGAAGGATGGCGAAGGAGATGAAGTATGAGACATGCGTATAGAAGGACTTCAGAAACATTGGTCTGGAGAAAAATGGGCATACGTTGCTACCAAAGGGGGACATTGTAGAGGAAAGTGATTTGAAGATAGGAATCGCAGTTGCTGCTCGTTTATCGGAAATGAAATCTGCGCTAACAAGCTTTGATAAAGCCAGTAGATGTGACATGTTTTAGGTGTATTGATGCATTCATTATTGCATGATGTATTTGGAGGCACAAATTAAAAACACAAAGAGGCAACCAAATGCTGGTCAGGGAGCATTCAGTATCAAGCACAGTGGTGGAGCTGCAAAAATTTCGACTACACTCATAATTATATAGTCCATGCCTATATAAAGGATTTCTAGTTCAGTTTTTGTGGCCACACCACTTTTAGAGGTCACCATCTTTTTCATCCCACACAAAGCACTGAAATCCGCCATAGACCAAGAGCAGAATTTCTGATGTTCATCTCGGTTAACACTTTTCACCACACATCGAATCCACTCCAGATAAAGCAGGATATTCCATGTTAACCGAGTAACATATTGTTTACCTCATTACAAGAAAGCATTTGTAAATCTCCACAGCTGTAAAATCAGAAAATCATCTGAAAGAAATCCGACATAGAAACATAATTAGCTGCCTGATGTAGGTTTCATACATTTTCATTGATTAGGCTATCAATAAATAACTTGAAAACCATCTTCGTATCCCACAGTGAACTATTTGTTTGTCTTGGAGGTTTCATGCCCTTCAGTTATTTACGTAAACACCCTACCAGTTTGTGTTCATAATGACGTGCCATCTACCAGTTTGTGTCTTACCTCAAATGCTGATCTGTACAACCAGGGAGGATATAAACATAATATCTAGCTTAGGCGATGGTGTAAGAACATCTTTACATTTTCTTAGCACCAGTAGATCAGAGCTTTCCAAACTGTTCTATAACCCTTTGAATTTCCGATGGTCATGATTCACAAAAGTTACACAGCCCTTTGACTAGGTGCCAATATAATCCTACCATGCAACCAACCGTAGTACTCGTTGTTTAATCGACCTTTATTAATTTCCCTGATGAAATTAGGGTTTGGGGGAGATGAGTGGATATTTTCAAAAATAGCATCTATTCTCAGATGATTACAGAGGAGTCAGTAGAACCACAAATGTAGTTTCCATCCTAAATGACTGAATCTTTGCTAAAGGTAGTGATTACTTAAGCATAAACCCTTGAACGATCTTGGAAAAACACATCTAGGGATGCAGAGACGAGCTTTGTAAAATCTCAGATGCAAACAGGTCTACTTCTTGGGGTCTCCGTCTCTTGAATTTCTTTATGGAAATTTTCACGTCTAATATCAAATCAATCAGATCTCCCAAGTGTCTTGAATTCTAATTTGCCATCACATTGCATGTTCGGGAGAGATGTTTTACTTAAAGAATAATGTGTCTGTCTAGAGAGATATTTCAGCAATGCTCATCTATCTTTTGTAACATGCAATCTCATCTGATGAGTTGACCCCCACCCCATCCTTCAATACAGTTTATGTATTGCAGGGCAGATGTGTCAATTCGCTGTATATCCTTGGCATAAGACCATGTTATTAGAGACAATTTATTTTAAACGCCTTCTCATGAGCAATCTACTCTGCCCCCCTTGCACCACCCTGCTCCCAGAGAACGCTGTCACTCATCTGGCACACCACCTTACTGACTGGCATCCAAAGCAATAACTGAAAAACTTTCAGAAATATATTGTTTCATAACTGTGTGATTTACCACCAGTGTACATAATTACTTATACAGCTGTGTTAAGCAAGGTGTGGTCCAAGTAAAAAGACCCCACCCCCGATATATGGCATTTCCATACTATGAACCGTTATATATAGCTAAAGTGACCTGAAAAGATAGCTCAAATTGAAGCTGGTAAATCCATAAAGTTCGAACTATCACCATTAATTTGCTCTGACTTATGAAAACTCCTTTTATCACCTCCTTTATGGCTTTTATCTTTGTGAAAGGAAATTTGAGAGGAAGAGGATAGCTATTGTCAATGGTTTAAATTCCACTTATTTGGAAGGTACCAACTATGATTTCTTCCAACTGATGATGGACCTGAAATCTTGAAGGAACAGTCTGATGAATGTATGGGAAAGTATCTTCTGCTGAATTTAGTTATCTACAGAATATTGTCCTAGTAAATCATCTGTTGAGTTCCCCTAGCTATTAGATCTGCTACCCTCAATTTAATGAATATGACTAAACACCAAGAATGACAGGCAGGGGCGACAAATACCTTGTCCTGAAAAGTTGTGGTGTTAGTGTATATTGTAAACTGGTACTGATGAATCAGTATGGTTCTTTTAGATGCAGTGTGGTCATCTAATCACCTGGAAGAATTGTGAGCCTTGAAAGATGAGACCCTTTGTTTTGAAAAGTTCCAGTAGAAACCAACCTTTGAACATTTTCGAATATATAATTGGAAATCCCTGTACCGACTGGGGCGTCCAAAGATTTTTGGTGATTTTTAGCCAGGAGTCTGACTGCAAGGTGTCTGACATCTGTAGTCCTCTTCGTATTCTGGGCATTGAACAACCCCAACATTTATAGTTAATCATACTCTTTCCTATCTTAGGGGAAAAATGTGGACAACAGCTGCTTTTGGACTGGTTGCAGAGATCTTTCTTTCCACTATGTCCCAAAACTCTGAGGTATGGAACTCCGCATGTTTAGAAATGTCCTTAATCAATTTTTAGCCAATCAGCATATGCCAGGTTCTCAGTTTGTTAACTCTATTAATTTCGGATCCAAAGTCACAAGCACACTTCCTACCTTCTGCAGTCAAATCTGAATTTTAATTTGGCAGTACATAGATAGCCCTTTGGGAACAGGATACTCTACGATCCCTCCTTCTAACATGTATTCTGCCAGATACAGTCTCCTATTCAGAGTGAAAGCAGGCTTACAGAATACAATATGGCAGAGTTAAAGTTTGTGACTGTATGGACCATGCACCTTCTTACTGGTCATAAAAGTGGGCATGTACTTCCCATACAGTGACCAAGACGGAGGATGTGACATGCAAAGCCAACAGGGGCTACAAGCATTGGCGAAGCCAACAGGTCTGACTTGTATTTTCAGTCCTGACTACCAACAGTAAAAAATAAAAATTGCTGTATTGAAAAAACATAAATAGAAAGTGGTTGCTTTCAGTACACATTCCATTTATAAGATAAATACATTTTTGTGTGATAAATCAGAGCACTTCTGATCTCAGAGTCCTTCAAGCTTTGCAATGCAAGCATGCCATAGAAGGCGGTATGATACACCAAGCAGGCAATAACATGAGCGGTGGGGAAAAATACCCCTCTCAGAGCCAGAGCTTACTCTGTTTATTTTAAAGTATAGGTAATAGTAGGTCTTGTAGAAAGGTGGCTGTCAATTCAGACCTAAAAACTGGCATGAAGTTCGCAGCTTCTGCCCTTGTACTTGGGCAACAAGGCCCGGGACCTATCCAGGGACTCATTGGTACTCCATCTTCCCCCCCAAATAGCTGTGACAGTCAGTCTTGGCCGCAAAGAAGCGCTGGGCCCCCGCCTAACTGGTGAGACAAATGAACAGCAGACCGGGAGTGGCCCATGTTGTAAGATACGGAGCCGCTTGGAGGGGAAACATGGCGTCCGCTAGTTGAGCGGAGCGCGCGTCCGGAGAGCACTCTCTACCCCTTGCAATATGATACTACTATGTTACCGGCAATGAAGTGATCTTTGCCCATCTGGGCTCCACGGAGCTTTGTGGAGCTTTACGAAGATTCCGAAGGGACCCGCTTCGGAGATATCTGTGTGCACGTACACCGGCTGAATGTGTGTCGGGTTCTTTGTCCAGGCTTCAGGTGTTTCGCGCCCAACCCGTCCGCTTCACCTCCTACGCTGGTACGGAGCCGCCCTGAAGCTGAGGCGCGGTCGCAGAGCGGCGGCCCGCGGTCTCCTCCGGGTTAGCAGCGGCAGCGCCAGCATCCGCCAATTCTTTGGGGCGGCGGCTGGTGAGAGAGTAAGACCTGCGGCAGTTGCTGGTTGCGCCGGAGATAGAGTGGGGCTCGATTTGGAGGAATGCTTGGTGCTGTCGGTCCCGGGCGTCTTTTCTCTTCCAGCTGCTCCTAGAAACATCACTGGCGGTAAGAAGGTGGCATCCCCTGTGCAAGAGGCGGAATTTGTTACAGCCACTTCAAAGGAGAAGCACGAATATCAAGAAGGGAAAGGGGTGTCCTACAACCCAGGTAGCCTGGTGGTAGTTGCAAACAAAAAAAGTGGAAAGAAAAGAGAAAATTGTAGGCAGAGGGAGGCTGGCTGGAGGAAAACGAGCGTTAAAGGAAAAGATAGTGGGTCACTGGAGCTACATTTAGAGGGGAGTCAGGCTTTAGAGAATACGAGGGACGATAGTATTATACCCTCTAACCAAGGTACAGCCTTCCAGAACTACCAAGTTAAGGGAAGAAGTGTAAAAGGAGGGAGGAATAAGAGTGTCTCCTCGCATTGTAAAGTGAAAGTTACCCCCTCATTACGGTCATTTTTTAGGGTGCAACCGGAGGTCCTGACTGTCACAAAGCAGAGGGGGGCTCTGGAATTCACTCCATTGGCTCCACTGGCTCTGTAGCAGGGGTCTCTCGGGTTAACATGGACTCTAATAAGGGCTCTTCCAGCCAGAGCACTATACCTACCAGTTTATCTACAATAGCCCCTGTGTTGCGGTCTGAACCACAGTCAGAGGATGTAGCGGAGTTAGATGCCCAGAATCCTGGGGAAGTTGTCAATCATTTCTCAGCGGCCTCGATTGAAGCCTTGTTTACTTCATTAAAGGAAGATATAAAACAGGGCTTTGCAGTTTCTGCAGATAACCAAAGTGAGATAAGAAATGTGTGTGAGACTTTGGAGAGAAAGGTCGACCTCTTAAATTCCAGGACCGAATCCTTAGAGAGTTCAGTTGAGGAACTCGAGACGAATTTGGGGTCAGCAGAGGAAAAGATACAAAGCCTACAGAGAGGTGAAGTTGCTTTGCGGGATAGAATGGAGACATTGGAAAATAATTCCCGCAGAAACAACCTGCGGGTTACGAATATTCCAGAAGGGAAAGAAGGGGCAGACATCAAGACTTTTATGATTGCCCTGCTTAAGGAGGCCCTATCACTCGAAGAATCAACAGAGTTCTTAGAAAGGGATATCCAAAGAATTCATAGGGACCCATTTCGCCACAACCCTAATAGGGCAAAGCCCAGGAAGATCCTTATTAACTTTCTCACTTATTCTATTAAAGAGAAAATTCTGAATCTGGCCTTGAAAGCTAAATCATTAAGAAGTAGGGACTTCTCCTTTGAAGTTCGTTCGGACCTTTCTAAAGCCACACTGGAGAGACAATGGGAACTTGGCCGAAGAATGGAAAACTTTAGGAAGGCCGGTGCAGTAGTACAGCTCAAGTTCCCGGCCTTCTTGAAAGTTATGTACAATAATAAGATGCACAACATTAGATCGAGCCAAGAGGCAGATGAATTACTTGATTCCATCAATAAGCAGGCCTCCAAAAGCCTTTAGAGTCACCCCTGTTTCTTCTCTTTATTGTGTGAAAATGTCAGATTGAGAAACACATGTGAACTGTGCTTCCTCTGCTACATGGATAACCCTATTTCTCTTATCTTATTTCCTATCCTCCGCTATGTTATGGATTGGCAAGCTTTTTCTTTTCTAAAAGCTCAGGGAAAGGGGGAAATAGGCTGTATATTGGACTTTTTCTTTAAAAAAATAAAATATATATATGAAGAAACCTCGCTCTTCAACAAAATCCCATCCGCAGGAGACAAACGAGAGTGGACCCAAAATAAGTGCTATTTTATTTTTATTGCTTTGAAAATAGCTCCGCCATGACGCGTTTCGGCAGTTCACCTGCCTTGATCACATATATATATATATGTATGTATAGCCAATTCCTTTTTTGGGTTTGGTAACATATAGACACAATAGAAATAGAGGGGGAGGGGTAGCTCACGGACGCAATAGCTGGTCAACACCAGACCAGAGTAATGGCGGAAGGGTTTCCCAAGGGGGGGGGGGGAAGGAGAGCACAGGGGGATAAATAACAAAAATACCTCGTTCGCCTCAACTGGGCCAGATCTAGAAACTTTAAAGAGTAGAAATAATGGGAAAGCTGGAAGGTCTCTCGGCTTATGTCCTTGTTCTTGTCCAGTTAGGGCGGAATATGCTAATGCTAACTCTAAAATAGCATGACAATACTCCAGATTTTGTCCTGGAGTGTCAATGGCCTGCGCATGGGGGCACGAAGAGCTAGAATTCTGCAATATCTGAGAAATTCCCCGGCGCAGGTCATTGTCATTCAGGAGACTCACCTTCTCAAGACAGAGACAAAAGAACTGCTAAAAACTCAGAAATGGGTGGACGATTTCATATGCACCGACCAGACGGCTAATATTAGAGGGGTGTTGATTCTTTTTAAAAAGCAGGCTAGAGTTCAGATTTTACAACACAGGGAAGATCTTAGCGGTAGGTGGCTGATCTTGAAGATCACCTTAATGGGTATCCTCTTTACCTTAGTTGGATATTACGGTCCAAACCAGGACGATCCTTCCTATATAAACTCTATTCGCTCTCATCTCCTGGATTTTCCAGAGCCAGTGATATGGGCAGGAGATTTTAATATCGTCCTGGACCCTAAACTGGACAAATCCCCAAATTGTAGAGCAGCAGTTCCTTCTAAATCTAGGTCGTCTTTGTTGACAACGATGGCCCAATTGGGGCTATCCGATATTTGGAGGGAAAGATCGGGAGATCAACCAGGAGTATCTTTTAGAAATTTTAAATACAAACACAAGTCGAGAATAGACTATATTTTGCTCAGTTATAATCTAAAAGACAGAGATAAAATACCTACACTCGCACCTTTCGGACCATTCAGGAGTTATATTAGCTATTGAGTGTATACAGTCACAGCAGATTAGAACATGGTCATTTGATCGAACAATACTGCTTGAAGAAGAAGAGACTGCCTTCCTTATTATTGAGACCAAGCACTTTTTAGAGAACAACTTAGGAACAGCCGACATTACAACTGTTTGGGACACCCTTAAAGCTTTCTTAAGGGGCAATATTACCAATAGATCGAGCTATAGGAGAAAAAAGTATAGGGAAGTGACCTTAGCTCTGGAAGTTGAAATGAGGGCAATCGAGGAAAAAATGAATAGCCAGACCGGCATTGGCCGGAAGGAAGATCTGGAAAAGTTTGATCAATTAAAAGAAGAGCTGAAGAGTATTTTTCAAAAGAGGCTTATGCGTAGGTGGGAGGCAAGCAAGATTGCCCATTTTGAGTATGGGGAAGGGGCAGGAAAATTACTTGCTTGGAAAACCAAAACGGACCAGCTCCGGAACCATATAAAGGAAATAAAGGTGGACGATGATGCACCCTCCCTTTCCTCGGACAAAGATATCGGCGAGGCTTTTTTGGGTTATTTCCAAGATATTTATAAGGATACTTGCATAGAAGACAGAGCAAAAGTGAAGCTCTGGTTGGATGGGACCACATTACCATCTATTAGCCCCAAGCAACAGATAGATTTGGAATGTGCTATCACAGAAGAGGAGGTGAGGAAAGTTATTGCAGGGAGTAAAAGAGGGAAAGCGGCCGGGCCTGACGGCCTACCAGCAGAAATATATTGTGTCTTGCAGGATGCCATAATCCCAGTACTTACTCAACTGTATAATAAGATATTATTGGAAGGAGTTAGCCCCCCTCGTTCTTGGGATGACGCTACGGTGGTCTTAATTTTGAAACCCGGCAAGAATCCAGCTAGGTGTGGTTCATATCGACCGATATCACTCTTAAATACAGACTATACATTTTTCTCTTCTATTTTAGCAACTAGGCTGGGGATGGTGGCAAATGACATCCTTCACCCAGACCAAAAAGGGTTTGTAAAAGGGCGACAATTAGCAGACCTAACATACGATCTGGTCGGTGCAATCGATATCGCCTCCACCTATGCCCTCCCGTTGGCAGCCTTAACCCTGGACGCTACCAAGACTTTCGACAGGGTAAATTGGGGATACCTGTCGGAAGTCATGGTAAGATTTAATTTGGGAGACAAATTCCGCCGTACCATCCAGTTGTTATACCATGCACCGTCAGCCAGGCTGCTGGTCAATGGCACTCTGACTGAGGCATGTAAGATAACTAAGGGAACGAGACAGGGTTGCCCTCTCTCTCCCCTGCTCTTCAACATGTATATAGAGCCCTTGGCACAGAAACTTAGAGATAACCCTAACATCATCTCTTTTAAATATGAGGAGTGGGAGAGGAGGGTGGCCCTGTATGCAGATGATATCCTTATACTGTCAGCAGACTTGGATTCAGCCTTTCCGACAGTTATAAAACTGGCAGAAGAATTCGGTCAAATATCTGGGTACGAAATAAATGCGGGGAAGACGGAAATAATGACGTGGAATATTAGAGAAACCCAATTCCAGGTCAGCTCCGGTATGCGATACTTAGGGGTCAGAATAGTGCAGGAAGTAGGAAAAATCGCAGAAACAAATTTAGCGCGAGTCTTCAGGGAGTGTCAGAAATTGATGAAGTCATGGGCCCATCTCCCCTTATCCATCTTGGGGAGGGTAAACCTGGTCAAAATGACAATTTTACCTAAGATCACATTCCTTTTCAATACAATCCCCCTTTTTTTGACAAATCCCTGATAGATAAATTTCAACAGGACATAAACTCCTTCATCTGGAAATATAGATCAACCAGGATAGCCTGGAAAAAACTAAGGCGAAGGAGAGAGAAAGGAGGACTGGCGCTACCCGACTTGCAATACTATGCTTGGGCCTTCCAGCTTTCACATTCTCGAATGTTATTAAAAATGCCTGTGAGTACAGGAGGAGGAGACATGTTTCGGGCTATGTTAAGGGGTGCTGGTATATCGGAAGAAGGCTTTGTTTAAATTTGGGGACCAAAACTTTTTTAAAAAGGTTAAACTCAAGGTCCTCCATACAATAGCAAAAACATGGGCCAGATTAAGAACTATGGTAGGGCTTAACTACTTTTCAAACCTTGCACCTCTCTGGGATTCACCAGGTTCGCCGGAGTGCCTCCAGGACAGTTTGGCGATACAATTAAGAGAAGCTGGGGTAAAAGTGTGGGGAGATCTGATTAATGAGGATACATTTGTCTCATGGGAAGACCTAAGTAAGAGAGCAGGGACGGGCCTTTCAAGATTTAAGTATATCCAGCTAAAAAGCTGGGCACAATCACAGCTAAGTCAGAAAAAACATTTTGGCAGGGGCAGCAGCCTGGAACAACAGCTAGTCGAAAGGCCGGCAGGAAAGAGGGAGGTTTCATTGTGGTATTGGGCTATTGAAGAGGCAGTGGATGGAGAATTTAAGCTTGCAGACGAGCTATGGGGTGAACAGATCCCGAATACACTGTGCGAGTTTCTATGGCAAGACTCGTTTAGAACTCTCTTCAGACTAGTTAAACCTGTTTGGCTGAAGCGGAATCACTTGTTCACCGCCCATAGGGCATACCTATACCCTCTTAGATTATCTAAATTTTTGAAAGGATCCCAAGTTGTATGTAATAAATGTGGGTTGGCTGAAGCATCGGATATACATATGTTTATGGACTGCCCTTTCATCGCTTCTTTCTGGGAAGAGGTGCGGAAGACACTCGAGAGTATTTTAAGAGCATCAATTCATATAAACCTGTCCTTGATAATCTTCGGTCTTAATAGTTACATCGCAGGCCCTGCCAGATCTTTGCTATTTTATTCAATACTAATGGCCAGGAGACAAATCTGTAAACACTGGGTAGATCCAGCTCCCCCCAATCATTCAGACTGGCTGACCTCATTATATGAAGTATCCAAGATGGACATGTCTAGAACTTGCAGGGAAAAAAAACTTGCATATTGGGACCTGCTTATTCGGTGGAGGTGAATTTTTTTTTTTTTTTGGGGGGAAAAAGAATAAAATTTAATTTAAAAAAATAAAGTAAAATACGGAGCCGCCAGACAAGGCAATTAAAATAAAATAAATTGAACATTTTATAGTTAAACAGGTAAGCAAAAGGGCGCTTACATACTGCAGGATCTGGTGGGTCATGCCATTAGTGGTCGATGGGGCTCTTGCATGGTGATTGGACATGCAGCAATGAGCACCTGGTACTTACTAATTGTTCTTTGTTTTTGCTTTGACTTCACCTTTCTAGGTGGAACCTTTCATTTATTTGCTGTTGGTTGTGCAAGTAAAAAAAAACGTAACTCGAAATAGTAGTCTCGGTGTCTTGACCTTAAATTCAGCTGTACACAAGTAATGGCAGTCCCCCCATTCTCACCTGATCAATAACTATGGCGGCTGCACAGCTTTTTTTTTTAAACAACAAGAACCTCTCCTTCCCTGTACAATGGCCATCGGAACCGGAAGAAGGCATCTCCCTGGCAATCAGCAGCTGCGATCAGTCACGATCGGAGTTTGTTGGATGACAGATTTGAATTCTGTGGGTAAGTAGAAATGCTTGTTACTCTTGTTGTCACTGCCCTCGACTGCACCTAAACTCAGGGCTGCAGCACGGGGGGAAGGAGAGGGTGAAGGCAGATCCGAAACGGCATCTGTTCCAACCAAACATAGCCCGTTACAAGCACCGCGTAACTGACTGGGCCCCTTTCCGACCGACTTGACATGCACAACTCTGATTCGATCTATCAGATTTCAGGCACGCAGCTTCCACCTGACTTGATTATCTCCAGAAGACATTACAGTAGTCTTTGCGTTGCGGTCTTTCAGATAAACCGGTCTGTAAATCTGTATGCGACTGACTCAGCCTCAGCCCTGTTTAACTTTCAGACGTCACAACCAAACCTGACATAAATGATTTAGGCACCATAGTGGGCACGTAGCCCGGCACCTTGAGTGACAACTTAAGTCAATCACTTCTTTTTCGAACCAGCAGTGCGTTGCCTTTTGTGACATATAGTTAATACTCTAAGTGTGTGCTTAACATTCCAGGGTGTAAAGCGATGGCGCAGCACAGACTGTGGGGCACTTCGCAGCTGTGCATCCTTACAAGCTCCCACTCCTTCCAGCCAAAAGCTATGAACATCTGTTAGCTATAGGAGTCTCAGAGGCCCATGGCCACATTCTGCTGGCGGCACCATCATTTTGTGTTAAGTCACTGCCCCATATCCGGTAGATTGACCGGACCTCCTCGGCTCTTCTGAGCTGTACAGTACACCGATTCCTCCCTTCCCTGCAGCCTTTAGTTCCGAGGTACATGCCTGCTTCTCCTGATCTCCACATAGCCCAGGGTACCTCTGGCCAAGTTCTTACCAACTACACACCTTCCCTTGTGGAGAAGTGTGGCTCAATGGTTAGAGCGGCAGACCCTGATGCAGAGATCTGGCCCGGGACCAGGGTTCAATTCCCGCCTCGGCGGGTCTTGGGCTCAATTTCCTCGGACCTGATAATTCTCGCCTCGGTGCCTATTCTAATCATGGGTCCCACTCTGCAACTCTGGGCAATAGCTTGCTTAATCTCCACAACGTCCCCACCAGCGCTGGGATGCCTGGCTTCACCTTGGGGGTGCCCAGGAGTGGACATTTCACAGGGAAAAGCCAGGAAGGGTTCCACAGCGGTATGCGTACAGCGCCAGGAAACCCCAGCTGGGGTAGCAGTGCGCTTTACAAGTACAAATTTCATTTCATTTCATTTCCCGCCCCTTGCTGTAGGTTCGCAAGGTCCTCCAGTTTTGTATTATTAGTACTCCTTTCGGTGTAGTACACATATATTCTTTTTAAAAAAAAACATAAGACCCTTCTATATAGCAGCAGCTGCTAAGTGGTCCTGTGTCACTCCCGAGATCTTCACCCAGACCTGGCTGTTTTAGTCAAAAACTTAAAGCGACTGACTCCCGTCCAGCGCTATTGACCTGCCGCGATTAAATCTGACCCAGCGCCATCGACCCTTCAGCACTTAATCTGACAGCTTTACGGGGCGGTTCAGTTTAACCAAGTTGCTGGCTTTGCACGCTGGAAAGAACTAAAGTAGCTCCACTGATTGGTTGAAGTACTCACCGGTGAGCTCTGCTGAAATTCGTGTTACCGTTAAATCACTGCAGGACAGGCTTGGAATTTCATCCTTCTGGGGCAATGCGCCAGCTCAAGACCGTGCCTATCATTGTGACTACTCACTACGTGGATTAATTGCTGACTGACCCATCACAGAACATCACCACTGTTACCTCAACACAATAATGTGCACAGTGCCCAACAACTTCCATTTCACCACCAGTTCTCAAAGTGACCCCACTTGTCACTAAAATCAAGCATGCTTTTCTGACTGTTCCTGACTGAATGGTTTAACTGGAAAGCAGGGTTTAACAAGCATTTGCAATTTAGTAATAGAGGCACATTTACTGCCAACCTTGCTTCTCGTAACCAAGGATTATAACTACAAAGTGCGTGTTTAAGCACCGCTTGCAGGTTTTCAAAACACATAAATAAATGGCTTTGTAAGTTACAATGCCAACAGCTCAAACTCTGGGAAATGCGAGACCTATTGCATTGCAAATGCTTGTTACCCTTTTTCTTTTGTTTGGAACCAGTCTTTGCCCCAGCTGGGTTAAGGCGTCTAAGTGGTGCAGAATTGCAGACAGTGACTGACGCCCCCCCCCCCCCCCTGTTTCCGAAGCATGGCATTGTTTCAGGAGACATTAAACTTCGCTGAGCACGTCGAAACGTGAGAGGCTGGTAGGCACTAATGCACAGCTGAGCGGCATGCCCTCTGATGCCTGCCTCCGGCTGATGTGTTGCTGTATTCCGGGATGTTCGGTGGGCACCGTTTGTGTGTTGTTATAGTTTAGGTCTGGCCAACTATCTCGCCAGCCCATAGTTTTTCACCCAAAGATTTACATAATATGCATACATAATGGGGCTTTCGGTCAGCTGGCATCATCCATAGGTCTGTTAAATTGTCATTCAGATTTTGTTTCCTCCTCTGCCAGTGCTTAATTTGTAAAAACAAATAGATAAGTGTCAGGGCACTTGTCAGGAGGCCACTGCAGCTTGCACCACCCATTGCCTCTGCCAGCGCTGCCAATGAAAATAACAACACAACTACTAACTACCATAGGTGTGACAATGCAGACGATTCCAGGCCCCCAAGGCTATGAGAATGGCATGGGCGGCCGGTATGAGTTATTTTAAAATATATATTGAATTAATAAACAGCTGTTCTGCTCCTCTCTAAATTAGACAAACAGCTCTACCACGTGGCAGACTGTCATGAGTGCAGATGTTGGCAACTAAGTGCTGGTGCCGAGCACCGGCAACCACTAGCTCAAATTAAGCACTTTAGCTTCCCACAGCATGGGGCAATGGGTCAGCCCACTTTTCCTGTGGGTACACTTCACATTGTGTGCGTATCCCGTACACATTGTTCATTGTCCATCAGCTTAAAATAGCTTCTTTCTCTTCAGTGACATAGCTGGTTCAAAGTGTGCTTTCTTTTTTTTCTTATTTTTTATATTTACTTTAAATACTGCTTATTTTTTTTGCCTTCTCCTAGGATACCAAGTTGATGGTGATTGTTTCCATCTAATTTTTATACTTTCTTTTATAAAGTGTTCAAGTGACACTAAATTTATAGCTGCGTGCGTTTTGAGTGCTTGGTAAGTGCGCAATGTATTATTGTCTCGATCACAAATAATGAACTGCATAACAGCGCTAAAAGGCTAAATGTTTTTTTAAATATTTTTTTTATTGCATTCATAAGGTGGGCATGCACGTGTGGCAGCACAACACATTTTCATTCTTTTTTAGGTCGAGCCTAGCGCAGCGCGCATGCGCTGCTCTAGAAAATGACCTCTTGGAATCACTTCAGCTTTTCAGCAAACTCGTGCGTGTGGCTTTTGCTGAAAAGCTGAAGTGATTGGCCATTGCGTGTGGCTTTCAAAAATTGAAAGCCCGCAATTGGCCAAAGGCGGGTGCATGTCCCACCTTCTCTCTAAATGTTAACTCCCCTGGCCTAGGGAGCTCGGGAGCGAGCAGCGGCCCCGCAGTGTGCCTGCTGCATTCCTTAAATTCTTTGCAGCGCGCGCACGCACCACTCACAGGCTTTTTTTTTCTTTCTTCTAGCGTCTTTGCAGCGCGCGCGCACCACTCGTGGGCTTTTTTTTGTAGCTTTGCGGCATCTGGGGTGTCGCCTCCTCTTGTTTAGAGTGAGACGCTTCAAAAGAGTTATTTTACGAAATAATGTAAAGAACTGGAACAACGTGGGGGCTCACAGCACTTCTGCGGGCGGGCTTCGCGTTTTGAGTGTGCCAGCCGCAGAGGCAATTTATGACAGTGGGCACCATGGGGGCTACGTACACCTATGCTCAGAGATAAGAAGCCAGAATTCTCCGTGTAAGTACCATACATACAAACAGGCATATGAACGGCTAATAACTGAAAGTAAATTCGCTCACCCAAACAGTCTTTCTTCCTTCCTGGCAGGCTCTGTTAGAGCCGAGTACATCTGCCCCGAGCTCATAGACAAAGGAGGCCGCCTTTCCTGTGACCCCACGTCCAGTTCAGCCCTCCTCCCTACACATTTGTCTTCGGCTGCCGCGGCCAGCCTCCATTTTCTCAGCCACACACCCTCAACTCTCCAGTCATACCCACAGCCCTGCCCCCTCCGGCACCGCCTTCTTCTTTTCAGTTCTGTCTCCTGCCTTGCCTCATAATCTGAGTACTCGTTTTTCATTCTCTCAACCCCGCCCTCTTTAGTGGTGTTTCCCTCCCACTACTATTTCTCCCCCCTCACTTCTTCCCACAACCCTGGCTCTGGCAGTAGCAGGTTGTTTTTTGATCCTGAGAAGGACGGGCAAAACACACATTCGCAGGATTTGAGAGTCACTGAAGCTATAGCAGCTTGTAAGGGAACGATCCACTGCCCGGGTCTAAAGGTGTACTCATTTTCCATGCCCAGCGCTTGCACTGAGCTTATAATAATGTTTACTTTGCACAGCGCTTGCACTGTGTGAACTTTAATGTTTACTCTGAGGAGCCGCCGCAGTACCGTTGAGAGTGACTTTACAACGCGACACCGCCGGCATATAAGCTCTTGCTGCAGGCCGTATTTGGGGTAATTGTATTTATATTTAAACTGCACAGGGCATGTGCTGTGCCTATTTGCCATGCACAGAGCAAGCACTGTGCTTATTTGAATGTTTACTCTGCACAGAGCAAGCGCTGTGCTTATTTGAATGTTTACTCTGCACAGAGCAAGCGCTGTGCTTATTTGAAAGTTTACTCTGCACAGAGCAAGCACTGTGCTTATTTGAATGTTTACTCTGCACAGAGCAAGCGCTGTGCTTATTTGAATGTTTACTCTATTTTAAGGTTTACTCTGCACAGTGCTTGCGCTGTGCTTGCTTTGTTTTTTTTTGTGGAGCCACCGTAGTGCCGTTGAGAGTGGCTTTACGATGCGACGCCACCGGCATTAAAGCTTTTGCCACTGGCCCCTTTCCTTCTTTGGATCAGGAAGTGCTGCTTGCGAAATGTCGGGTGAGGGATTGCGGGGTATGTTCCTGCTAGAACTTGACCTGTCACTTGATGATCTATTGACCATACCTGGTCGCTGCAGAAGGTGATGTTTGTTGGTGATCTTCGGCGGGCCATTAATCCCCCGGGTAAGAGGAATGCTCCTGTCTGAGAATGAGTGGCACACGCTGTAATTAAAAGTAAATGTGCATGTGCGTTTAAATCTGACTTTGGGTGTGTACACGTATATGTGTAAATAGTTTCACATATGCACATACTTAGAACGTCAGTTTTACGCATGGAAAACAAACATGCAGACTCGTGCAAGGCCTCAAACAAACCGTGCTTTGCAGTGAAAGGCAGATAAACAAGTAAATGTACATATCACGGTGCAGTGTCTGTTCCATGTTGTTTCTTGGCACATTCAACAACTTCGGTGGTGGTGCCAGGGCCAGTACAGCTGGGGCATGAGCTTCAGATGGTCCACATCCAGCGACTCCACTGCTCTATTTTGGGCCCGAGAGGGTGCACGAGCTAAATGTTGTGCATGTTCACGTTTCTCTCTGTTACATGAGTAGCTTGCTACTTTAATTATTTTAAGGCATTCCATACCAATCTCTTTAATGTGGCAAGCAGGTATTAGGTGCTTAACCTATACTTCATCACAGCAGGGTGGAGGAGGGGTTATCTAATTAAACGCTGCTTTGCAGTATTTTCTTCAACCATCTTTTAACATAGGGTGGAATAATTTTAATTACAAGTCTATTAAAGGGGTCCTGGTTACACGTTTTAGTTCCACTCAAATAATTCTCATTACGATTCCGTGGTGTGTTTCTTTGCCCCCACCTTGCAGTGTTTATAATGTACTTTTCTGGTGCTTGAATTTTGGTTTTAACAATGGAAAAGCAGGACTACACATCCAGAATACAAACAAAAACACACTGTGTGATGACACCCACACTATATTTTTCATTGGGTCTCTAAAACCTTCTAAAATGTAATAATGTGCACTGCATCTAAAATAGTGAGCTTTTATTGTCTTATGTTTGTAACAAAAAAACGCTTATTATTAAACACATAGGCGAAACCTAATGCATTTACCAATGCATTTTTTAATGGCACTATCAAATTTCCTAGGATATGTCAAGACTCTTCCATATATGTAGTCCCTTTCATCTCTTAAGAAGTTGATCCTTTTTAGGTCGAGCCTAATTAATCCCTTTAGATTAATTGATATTGTAAGTGTCAAAAAAGTTAATTTATTGCTTGCTGTGCCTCAGTTTATTAAGTGAATGAATTATGCTGAAATGTGGTCGGAAGGAAGGCCATGGGATGTTGATCACCCTCAATTGATCGGACACTTGTCTTTGTTGTCTCTGTTACTTCTATTACCTCTGTCTTTATATTCCCTTCCACAAAGTGTAGCTATGGGTTCCGTCTCTTTTGCCAGCATGTATGTTCTTGACCTGACCAATCTCTTAGTGGCTAGTTGCTGGGTAAAGCAGAAGAGACCAGAAATAAGGAAGAGTTAGAGGGTCACTCTAGGGCAGAGGTCTTCAAACTTTTGGATGCCGAGACCCCCCTGTCAACATTTTGAGGCGTAAGGACCCCCTCCTGACAAAAATTTCTAAACCTGTAGGCAGGGCTACTGGAATTATGAGGCAGGTGAGGACCAAATTACATGACAGGCTTGACTAAATTGTGTGGGAAGAAAAGGTAAATGATGTTATGTGATGCCGCGTACACAGTAACACTGAGGAAAGATTTCACCCCATCAGTACCAGTGTATAACCAAAATACAGCAATTAACATCAGAAAGATTTCTAGTCAACCTTTGTGAAGGGCCTTCCACTCCGCAGGAATACGTGCTGCCACATTAGAAGCTCACTTGGCCCTGGCCGGGAGAAGCAGGGGTCCCTTAAATCCCTGGCGGTTTTGTGCAGAGTTAAGCAGTTTACCCATGCAGCTTTCCTCTCACCCCCTCCCTTCCATCCCTCTGTCCTCTCCTAACCCCGGATCCCTCTCTCACTTTGCAGGCCATTTTATTTCACCCCTTTTTACAACTTCTGAACTCTCCCCATTCAACCTCTCACTTCACCTTTAACACTCCCAGCCAGGGCTGGTCCTAACACTGATCGCACACCGTGCAACAGTCTTTTTGGTGCCCCACCCCCGTTTCCTCCTTCTCCATGAATTCCTTCACTGCCACTCACCAACAATTCACCTCATCTCTCTATAGCACCTTTCTGACAAACATTTCATTTTTTTATAGCGCTACTCATAGTTTACTCACACTCATTTCTTTGATCTGCATGGTACATATTCTTTGTAGCAGGAACGTTAACCCTCTGCACTGTGTGGGTGACAAGAGTGCCCATGTGAGTGCACGGTGAGCGATGCAACAGTGTGAGAGTAGGGTAAGAGGAGTGACTGCAGGGTGAGTGAGGTGGCTTATGAATTTAGGTGCGGATGCAAGTTCAGAATGGGACGAATGAGTGTATGATTACTGATGGGCTTGTTTGAGTGAGTTGCATATTGAGCAGTGAGGGGGACAGGTGAGTGAAGTGTCACATGAGTGCAGGATGAGTAGTGTACTCGTGTGGCTGCAGGGTGAGGTATAGGATGAACAGCGCAAGTGCATTGTGAGTGCAGAGTGATCACTGAGTGCAGGGTGAGCGGGTGAATGGTGTGAGTGCATTGTGATCGCTGTGAATGCAGGGTGAGCGTGAAAGTGAAGGGCGAGAATGACGAGTGAGTTGTCTGAATGCAGAGTGCATTCCCAGACACTTGAAGTAACTCAGCATGTTATGGACGGCGGCGTAGGGTTTAAGATCTAAGTTAAACTATTGCTATTATGGCATTAATCGGGGATCGAGGAAATAAATAATGTGCTGATCCTGCAACAAACTTCCAGTCTTATGATTAGGGTTGCCAGCAGATTATTTTGATGGCCCAGTCGGTACAAAAATAAGCAGTCACCTAAAGCTGTATTTTAAGCACTTATCTGTGCATACTTCGAACAGCAAATATAAATAGAAAGCACTTTTAATTGTGTTCTAGGGCTGCCTCAATGATCCATGACTGATAATTAAAGAGAACAAAGACAGAAAAGTCACATAACGAATGAATACATACTTTTTTATTTATAAGTCTATTTAGTGTCAAGGAGGTCTTTGCAGGCTCTTTAAACAAAACACGGCAGGCATTTTTCTTTTGGCAACCCTACTTTATATTCCTTTTCATGAAATGCATTCTCACACTGCAGCAGTAAAGGTAAAATACAAATGTAAGGAATGGGCAGAGTGGGGGCCCAGGGGTACTGGAACCAGGAAAAAAACTAAGCCTCTGTAACCAGTTTACAAAGGCATGTAAACATGCAAATGGTCTTTAAAGACCTGTGAAAAACTCGGGCGTGCCGGAGATAAGACTCCAGACACTGCCCAGCTGAGCCCCCAGCAGCTCGAGTTGCACTGCAGCAGCCCGGGCTGAGACGCAGGACGGGGGGAAGAGGGGGGGCTGAAGCCCTTGGGCCTCGGCAAAAGTGTGACTGGGAAGGCGCGACCCCCTTTGCATCGCTCCACGGCCCCCCTGGGGGTCGCGCCCCACAGTTTGAAGACCCCTGCTCTAGGGTGTACACATATTAAGTTTCCCCTAAGGAGTCTCCCAGTGATCTTGTTTGCTCTGCAGAGCCATCTTGGTTGCTTAATGCATATGGTTAGAAACATATATTTGACCTTATTGTGCTTGAGAGGCACTAGTTTGGGGTGCTGTTCAGGATATGGCCAAGACCAAGATGTTGATGCAGGATGTGTGTGTATGGGTATGTGATAAGTGGAGACATCAAACAGCTCATCCAAGGTACCTTGGGACCTCTCAAAGTAAGCAGGGTAGCAGGGTAACAGAAAATATGAATAATTATTAAAAGATGATAATAAAGTAGCAGGAAAGGTGAAAACAATGAAAAAGGCACTTGTCTTTTTGTCTGAGTGTAAAAAGCCTTGTTTTTGTTGCAGCTCTTTCTCTTTTAGAACAGCAGGAAGAAGTTGGGAGTATTGCAAGGACAGAAAAACTAGAAGACATAGTATGTCTTAATTCTTTTTTAATGGGGTCGTTCATTTGTACATAATGTCTACTTGGTTATATATAAGGTAAAAAAATGCTTATATCACTTTATTATAACTTTTCAACATGCTGCACAGCAGCCACACTGCTCTACAACATAGCTTAAAGACATTGGCAAAGTCAATAGCTCTGGCTAAACACTTATAAGGTCCCAAAGGCGAGACCTATTGGCTATGCCAATGCTTGTTTAATTTTTGTGGCAGAAGTGTGAAATAAAAAAATAAAAACATTGCACCAGCTTCCAAAGCCAGCCTTTTTGGCCTTGCCAATTATTGTTATTTTGCAACATCGAGTCGTCACTCTCTGTGATAGTGGCATCTACAACAGCTGCTGGATCCTGATGAATCCCCAGAGAATTCTGCCCCTGTGGTCCTAAATCTGCCACATTTCTTGAATCTGCAAACTCCGCCCTAGTATTCCCGAAGACATACTCGTAATTCTAAAAGTACCTTGAAATTGCTAAATCTGCCCTGCTGTTGCTAAAATCACCTCTGTGACATCTCTTCCCCTCCGCTGCCCAGCGCAATTATCCTCTTCCCCCAGAATGACTTTGCCAGGGCAATTAGTCAAGAGTGAAGGGTAAAGAGTTGCTCCAAGTTTGGTCCACTGGGGCATTGGGCCACTCACCATGCCCCTCACAATACGCAGTGACCTTTAAAGAACACACTGACACTACTTCAGTAAGGAGGGCAGGGGCGGTGGTTAGAAAGAATTACCTTCTTTTTCTATCTACGTTTAATTTTGAATTAGTAACACATGCACCTTAAAATGCCATGGTCCACAATTGGACCACTCTTATGCAGCGGGGAGTAGAGCCCTTGCTCCAGGCCTCACTCAGCTAGGTGTTCAGTACTATACAGGTACAAATTATTGCTTGAAGGAAGAAATCCTTTCTGTACGCATTGGTGACACTTTGAAGCCAGTACCTAAGCATGCACAATTCCTGCTATTGGAGGCAAGGGGACTGGCAGCCGTCGCTACTTAAACGTGTTTAGAACCCGCAGCGAAGGACGTGCATTGGTGACACTTTGTAGGCAGGACTTCAGTGTCCGCAATTCCTGCTGCTGGAGAAGGCGGTGGGACTGGCAGCTCTCGCTACTTAAATTCGTTTGGAACCAGCAGCACAGGACGCACATTGATGACACTTTGGAGCCCGTACTTCAGCATCCACAATTTCTGCTACTGGAGAAGGCAAGGGGTCTGGAAGCCCTTGCCACTTAAGCATGTTTGGAACCCGCTGCGCAGTACGCGCATTGGTCACACTTTGGAGCCAGGATTTAAGCGTCCACCATTCCTGCTGCTGGAGGAGGCGGTCGCGCCGGGGTCAAAGAGCACGCCCATCAGCATCTGTTTTAGACTTGGCTGGGCCTCCTCGCTTTATTCCTGCAGAGTCAAAGCTTTCTTCCAATAGCAGCTTCCATCTAAAGGAATGCTTTTTAGGTCAAGCCTGGGCAGCGCATGCACTGCTCTGCGAGGCATGCTGTATTCAGGTATGGACTTGAAGCTCCGCCCATTTTCCGCCCATCTTTTTAATTGGCTTCTGTTACTGTCCTTTCTAAATGGTTGTTTTTGATTCATGAATAGGCTTAGTAGTACCTCCTTAGTACCGCCTTGTCTGCATTTGTAACTTCCCATGAGGACTGGACTTTTTACTTGTGTTCGTACATGGTCTGTTTCATCTACAGTCTGTGAGCCCTATTTTTTTTTAATGTCTGTATTATAGCTGCTGTTGCAGGCATGACAGGCTCTCCCTAACCCAACCTGTTTTCCTGACAGCGCGGTGCCCGATCATGGCCGCTGCGCTTTATCTTTGAAAGATGCTCCCTCCCCGCTTCACAGCCAGTCGCAGCGCTTTATTATTTGGTAAGGCTTTTACATTAGTTGCTTTCTCTCTAAGTAACCACGCGCCTTTCTTTACTATTGCACAGCGCGGCACTTCTGCAAACGCTATGCTGCTTTCCGCCCCGCTTGATATTTTTAAATTACTTTGTTTATGCGATCGCACGTCTAATATGGACGCTGCACCTGGTACCAGCCCTCCTTCACGGCCTCATTTTCTTCTTCCCATTTGTTAACTTTTTGTTCTTAAAGCCCCCATTCCGCACTTTCGTTGTAATGGTGGCCGCGCCCCTTTCTTTAGATGAGCCGCGTCAAAAGAAAGGTGCGCAGCCGCTATTAAAGTGAAAGCGTAGAATTGGGCAATTTTACAAAAAAAAAAAGCATTTGTTTGTCAACTTGAGAAACAAATGCTTTTTTTTTTCTTCAAAAGCGCCCATGCCGCGCTTTCACTTTAATGGCGCACGCGCCCCTTTCTGTAGATTAGCCGCGTCTAAAGAAAGGGGTGTGGCCGACATTAAAATGAAAGCGCGGCATGGAGCGCTTTTACAAAAAAAACATTTGTATGTCAACTTCACAAACAAATGCTGTTTTTTTTGTAAAAGCGCCCCATACCACGCTTTAATGGCGGCCGCGCACCTTTCTTTAGACGCGGCTCGTCTAAAGAAAGGGGCGGGATGCCATTAAAGTGAAAGCGCGGCATTGGGGCCCTTTTACAAACAAGCATTTGCAATGCAATAGGTCTCGCATTTGCGAGAGTTTAAGCTATTGGCATTGTAAATGCCAATGCCTTTTATTTATCTGTTTTGAAAACCAACACATAAATAAAAGGCATTGACATTTACAATGCCAATAGCTCAAACTCTCGCAAATGCGAGACCTATTGCATTGCAAATGCTTGTTATTTGTTTGGTATCACTATGGGGAAACAAAAAGTACAGACTTTTAAAGGCAACAAAGAGAAAAGTGATAAAGCCATCATCCCCGATTACAAATTACTTAACAACAGTCATGGGGGCAATTAAGTCAGAAATAGCGTCTGTTGAGGAAAGGATTAACGCGAACCCGCGTTGGAACCACGAGTCCTGGCAGTTAATCAGAAGGACTGTGCCGAAAATGGGGGTGATGACTTGTTTATTCATGATAATTTGGGAGCTGCTATGGGGCTCTCTGTATCTTTTAAGGCCAATCTCCCCCCTGATGGGCTGACATAGAAAGATAGTCCTGAATATGTGAAAGGAACATCCTCCTTATTAAGGCCTCCACCTAAAAAAAGAAGGGGAGGGGGGGCGGTAGAGCCTGTAAGAAGCCCACAGGCGTGCAACGACTTCCATCCTCGACTTTGCAGGGCCAGAAGCATCTTGTCTGTCATTCACATAATTGGGGAATTCCTGATAATGGCACCATCGGCAGTATTGGTTGTCCTGTGCCTTTGAAAGTGTCAAATCGAATTAGGGAGAGCTGTAACACTTTTCTTTTGAAATTTGAAGCAATTGTGAACACCTTATGGCAAAATATGGCATTTAAGCTCGCTACATTGCTGGATAAAATCATAATCAACTTAAATCAGTCTCTCTTAGTGGTTAAACTCACCGGAACTATGGGCATAGCTCGCCCTCAAAGACGTTTTAAGGCCTAGGCAAAGTGGGCGCTGGCCCATGACTCTAGCCTTTCAGTGGGCATCTGATAGGGCTAGCTCTTTTCTGCAGAGACTCCTGCCTCGATGACCTTGAATAATTATTAAACAGATTGTTTTAAACAACGATTCCCTTTACTTTTTTATTAATATGGGTGATGTGAGAGTCTACTACGGACATTTCCAGAGAAATGTTTGTTTGTCTCTCGCAAAAGCCATAAAAAAAGTTTCTTTGAGATCAAAACAGACCTTGCATATGAGAAATGGGCGGGTGTGACAGAGATAATTTGCAGTAATATTAGTGAGCTGCTGTTGTGTTATAGTACAGAAAGCACACATCACTATTCCTGAATATTAGATGTAAGCACATTTAGAATTTGGACGAGTGTGCCTGTGCACTCTCAGTGACCTGGCCAAAGAGTTGAAATTGGATCATAAATTGAAAACTGTTCCAAACTGAGGCCCCCAAAATACATTTGGCCCAGGGCCCCCAAAATCCTTAAAATGTCCCTGCTTGCCCTTCTGCCTCTAGTGTTCCTACTTATGTGCCTGATGGTTCTGAAGATTCAATCATAGCTAGGCCTATAAGTAATGAAGCCATAGTGCCAACACAGCCAATAGCCTCTGAAAGAGCACGCCAAGCTCCCCCTGCGAAGTGACCCCGCTCAGTCGAATTTACGAGGTCTAACTACGGATAACTTTCTCTGTGGGGGGTCGCTTGATGTTCTGCTCAGATCTTACATTGTCTGTGAATTGTTATTTATAATGGTTCAACGCTTATGCGTTGAAAGATTAGGTAAATGTTTTTTGTGTATTTTGTGTGTGGTTGGGACTCGTGTTTTTCTTATAAGAACTAGTACTTTCAAGCACAAGTTTCTGACATTTTTTTTTCCTGTTCGACACGTCAGTGTACTAAGCATCTGACATCAGGACAGAGGGTCGCAACAGTGATGTAGCAGTGGTTGCGACTGGCACATATAGCCTGTTTCCCAGCCTGTGGCCTCTTCAAGACCAGATCCAGCTCTAGGTTTCTTTCTTTAGGTCGAGCCTGGGCAGCGCATGCGCTGCTCTGCGGCATGCTGTAGTGGAGTATGGAATAGAAGCCCCGCCCACTCTCCGCCCATATTTGTCATTCACTTGTGTCATAGTCCTTCGTAAATGCTGGCTTCTGATTCTTTAATAGGCCTGTTAGTCCCTCCTTAGTACCGCCTTGTCTTCATTTGTAATCTCCCATGAGGACTGGCCCTTTTACTTCGGTTGTTACAAGGTACGTCTTTTTTAGTCTGAAAGCACGATTTTCTTTAATGAGTTTCTCCTACTGCAGGCACGACATGCTTTCCTGCAACATTCAGCGCGCCATGCGTGATGTCACTTCCCGAGCAGCCGGGACAATGGCGGCCGCTTCTTTGAATAGGTCTTGCATTTATAAGACTTTGAGCTATTGGCATTGTAAGTGACAATGCCTTTTATTTACGTGTTAATTAGAAAAACAGATAAATAAAAGGCATTGTCATTTACAATTCTAATAGTTTAAACTCTCGCAAATGCGAGAGCTATTGCATTTCAAATGCTTGTTTAATTTGAAAGTCTATTTATTGAAACGCTCATCTTACAGGGCAGGAAAGAGAGAAACACAGTTGTATGTATAATATGAAGTGACACCGACATATACATTGTTTGAGCAATCATCATTTGACTCAATGCATTGCTGGCATTGTCATGGCCTGTAAATGTATAGTGAACAAATAGAATAATATGCATGGCATAATAAAGTTACACAGCCTGGGCTCTCCCAGGCTCTAGGATTCTTGATCTGGGAGTGCTATGAAAACGCATGGCGTTATGAGCCATGAAGGTCCATAGGGAAAGTGTGCAAAAATCAACAATGTGTTTTAGGAGATCTGCTTTTGAGACACTGGCAACATCTGTCCCATATGGACATGTCTAAGTATAAGTTTCATTTCTTGGTTCAAATGCCCATAACTATTGACCATGCCCAGTGCAGTGCCCATTTTACTCTTTGTGACTCTTAACTACCATCTTATGGGAGCTTGCATGTTTTGTGTGTTGCTGCAGTGGGCGTGTTATAGGATCACATCTTCCTCAATTATGTCCATTGACGTCAGAAAGCCATGCATCAAATTGTCCAATTTTTTACCTGCTGTAAAAGCATGAAAGCCTGAAAATGTGGCTTTTGCTTTCTTGCTTTCTTTGCTCCTTGCTTTCCGCCTTTTCCTTTTCTATGTCACGGTGTTGTTTATGTAGCCTGACTTCTTTTGCAGTACATGACATTTTATCTCCTGAACATTGGTCATTTCGTGCTGATCACTTGTGCCTCTTCATCTAAAAAAGTATCCGTATTGTGATTCTTTATATTACAGTACACCATGCCACCCCCAAATAATACTTGCCCAGAGCTTCACAGATGATGGCAGAGACCCTGTTCCAGAGGCACATTTTGAACCAATATTGTAATTTCTTACCTATTATAAATTTGAATCTAGATTTTTTTTGCAACTGGTAACCTGAAAATTGCTTTCCCTAATCACATTACATGATTATCCATTAATATTATCTGTTGGTTTATATCGGCCTGCATTGATAATTTTGTATCCAGACTTAATGCATAATTTCGAACCAAGACTGCCCGTAAATCAATACGAAATTTGCAAAGAATTTGCCTCAAATTTTTTTTTTATAACCAACTTTATTGAAAGTTTTGCGGCAAGACACATCAGAACACAGTGCAAGATTTGGTCGATGTACAAGCATGGCATAACAGCAATCTCAAGCACCAATAGTATATAACTGCATTGTCATATTGATAAACCATAATAGTCACACCAATTTTCCCATATACATTCATGTTTCTTCGGACAGCCACGGGCCTAAAAAATCGGCCTCTCCTAATGTGCACACCAGTCCACCCCTGAACGCCAACTTCTAACAGTCGGTGGCGTTTGTTGTTTCCAGACACAGACTACATCCCGCTTGGCAACCAGGCAAGCTGTCCCCAGAAAAGCACGCTCAGCTCTAGGACCCCCTGCCTCCTCCATGAGCCCTAGTAACACAGCACAAAGTGTTAGCTCCAGGAGGCGGCCTAGGACAGTGGAGAGTATTTGACCCACCTCCTCCCAAAAGGGCCTCAGCACTGGGTACTCCCACGCTACATGGGAAAAATCTGCAGCAGGAAGTGTGCAGCATGTGCACACCGCTCGCGCATTGGAGCGTAAATGTTGTAAGCGCCTCGGGTGAGGTACGTCACATGCAGGTAGTTGAACTGTTCCATACGCAGCCGCACCGAGGTCGCATGCTCCCTAGGCGCCATGCAAGCCTCCCTCCAATCATCTTCATCTAGGTCTCCCACCCAGGATGCCCATCTCTGCCGGACTTTCTCGAGACCGTCCGGGGCATGGATCACTAAGGAGCGATAAATTACAGAAGTGGCCCCTTTACCCAGCCTCCCCAGGAAAAGCTTTGCTTCCAATGGATTGTATTCAGGCGGGGAGTCACTCTGGAGTTCGTGGGCTAGCACGGTGTGACGCAACTGGAGGTACCGAAAGAACTGTGAATTAGATAGAGAATACTTCGCTTCTAATTCCTGAAATGACATAATGTTGCCCCCCCCCCCCCTTGTCAACAGCTCTCAGGTACAAGATCCCAATGCGATCCCATGGCAGAAAAACCTCCAGAGTCGAGAGCTGCCCAAGCCATGTTTCGCACCATAGTAGGGTCATCCCAGTCAGGCGACGGTCCTAACCAGTGAGGCGAAGGGCCGCCCTCCAGCAGATGAGGGATACTCGCATGCAATAAGGCAGTGTACTCGGTAAACGTGCCCCATATAAGAGATCGAGCAAGCCATCTATACCCAGTGAATGTATGATCATCCCACCCCCCTGTGAACCAATCGTTAATCAGCACCATCTGTGTTGCAAGATAGTATAAGTATATATCTGATAAACCCAGGCCGCCGTCAAAAGGAGATTTGCGCAGTGAGTGAAACGCCACCTTGTGCTGACCACCAGCCCACACAAAGTTCGTAATTTTAGAGGGCACAGAGTGGAACCATTCGCGGGGATGTGATAAGGATAATTACCCAACACGTATAGATAGCGCGGCAGGCACACCATTTTAAAAAGGGCCGTGCACCTCATGGAGTTCAAAGGCAGCGTGGCCCAGCGGCCATGATCCTGATCAAGCCGCAGGTCAAATCCTTGGAAGTTGAGCGCCCAGGCCAGATCTCGAGTGGGGGACACGTGCACCCCTAAATACTTAAGAGTTATGCCTAGTAGGAATGTTGGGGCCCCAGACCCGCCCTAAAGCATCACCCTTTACCTCCACTAAACAGGACTGCCTTCATTAACCCGGAGCCCGGATGCCTCACCTTACAGCTGGAGGAGTGTCAGGCAGCGGGGCCCTGAGCGCTGTGGATCTCTCAAGAACAGGAGCATATCGTCCGCGTAGAGCGCTACGCAGTCTTCAAGGCCAGTCCCCCACCTCCAGCCCGAAACCTGAGCATCACAGTGTATTAGCCAAGCCAGAGACTCTATCACCAATTCAAAGAGCAGTGAGGACAGTGGGCACCCCCGGCACGTGCCCTGCTTGATGGGAAATGCAGGAGATAAGACCCCATTCACCCAGACCTGAGCAGTGGGGGAGTGCTAGAGAAGCCAAACCATACAGCGGAACCCCTCCCACAGGCCGGCTCGGCGAAGGAATCCATCCGTAATGGCCCATGACACTGTATTGAATGCTTTAGTGAAATCAACTAGCAAGAGGGCCCGAGTGCCATCAAGATCCGGCGCCCGGGACAGCGCCACATGGGCCCTCCTAATACAGTGGCGTGTGCTATGGCCCGACATAAATCCACACTGATCTGGGTGGACGAAGTAAGGCCCGACCCAGTCGCTCAGATAAAACTTTTGCATACATCTTGATGTCAGTGTTGATCAAAGAGATCGGGCGGTAGGTGAAACATTTGTCCCTAGGGAGACCCTCCTTGGGCAGGACAACTATGGTAGCACAGTCTAACTCTGATGGAAAGGACCCCTGCTACAATGCGGCTGTATAAAAATTCAAAAGGTGGGGTCATATGATCTCACAGAAGTGTTTGTAATATTCAATAGGATACCCATCCGAGCCAGCGGTTTTCCCAGCTTGCAACCCTGAGTGGCAGCACTCACTTCAAGCGTTAGGGCTTGGTCCAGCTCTTGGGCCAAGACATTGAGTATAGTCTGCAGCGGTATACTGTCTAAAAGGGGATTTGTGACTTCTGGCGGCGGCGGAAGACACAGCGAGTATAACCCCCAATAAAAATCAGCAAAGGTCTGGGCAATTACAGGGATCTCCTCTTGGGGACGACCCAACGAGTCCCGAATCACCAGAACCACTCGGTCAGAGACGCCGCGGGTGGCCAACCAATACAATAATTTACCTGATTTGTCACCCGAGGCATATACCCTCTGCCTGGAGGCCCTCCAACATTGTCTTGCTTCTTCCAGGGAAACCTGCGGCAGTTCAGTTCGGGCTATGGCTTGGAGACAACGGGAATGTTCGGTGTCCCAGCGGCAAAGAGCTGCTTCTATGCATAGTATCTGGGTTTCCAGGTCAGTCAGGCACACCTGACAAAGCACCTCATTCTGACGAATGCAGCCTTTAATACAGCCTCTCAAGGATGGCTTACTAGCCGCCCATAGCGTCACTGCCGATGCCAAAGAGCTAAAAAAAACTGACATTCCTCTTCGACTAAAGCCTCACATTCGGAGCTTTGCAAGTACCATGCATTGAATCTACGGGCCAGGCGCAATACAGTGGGTTAAGCTCCCCACAATAAGAACGAAGGAGCGTGATCAGAGGTACCACGCAGAAGAATGCACACCGATTGAACTGAGAAGATCCGCGACCAGTAACTACATCAAGTCTATGCGGGATTCCACTGCATGCGCAGCAGATTGATGGGTGTACACCCGCTGGGTAGGATGCCAGGAGCGCCAGGCATTGCAGAGGTCCAGCGAATCTGCCGACGAGGACAAGCAGACCGCTTGGGAATGCCTGGCAGGGTATGGGGTGGAGGAGGCATCTAGGACCAGATCTGAAAGTGCATTAAAGTCTCCCCCGATCACCGTAACTCCCTGAGGGAGAGTCCAGATGAAGGATCTCAACGATTGCAGGGAAGGCTGCAGCAGGGTCGGCGGAACATACCAGGATATAAAATTATAGTGCCTCGCTTCCAAACGACCCTCAATACCCACATAGCATCCCTGAGTATCTGTGTGGTGCGCTGAGTGGTAAACCCTGTCATAGCCGAACAGGCCCAGAAAGGGGCAGTTTGTACCTAGTAGTTGGGTCCCCTGCAGGAAATGGACCGCTGGCCTTTGGTGCGTGATATATCGTAACACTGCAGAATGCTTAATGTGGTCCAGGAGGCCATTCACATTCCAGGAGAGTACTGTTTTCTTAGGGGAGGCCATGACGCAGCCGGAGAAACCAGAAGTAGACCCTACCCGACAGGAGTGGACATAAGACCCTGATGACCTATACCGCCATGCCAGATCAAGCGAACCATTGTTATCTGCATAGTTGCCGCTACTAACCTAGAAGGGAAAAACATTGGTAAAACAAAACAGTCAAAAAAATAAACTAGGCTTGAATGCCCAACTGAACTACCCTCCTCCCAACATTCCCCCACCCCACACTTCGCCCAGGAAGCATCTGTTGCCCTTTTACCCCAAAACCTCTAAGAGGGGGGGGTGAAAAACCTCTGTGAGCCATAGGCACCCATACAACAGGATCCAGCACCTGACAACGAAGTAAACCACATAAGAATGAGTTTGCCCCTCAGTACCCAGCAGACGTAACACCCAAAATGAAAAGGTAAGCCACGCGGGCCAGGACCCACAACGGGAGGGAAGGAAGCACAACCATCCTCCCGGGCAAACACTCCCAGCCCGCCCTCCGCAACATGATTGACATTGCAAATGGAAAGAGAGTATCCAAGTCAGGGCGGACCAGAAAGCTGAGACGAGGAGCCCAAATCTGCCCCCGTAGAGCAAGAAACCAATGGAGTATTCGAAAGGTCTTCAACCTTTCTCTGTGAAGCCTGGTCCAGGGTATGTTCATCTCGAGCCGAGCCCACGCTCGATCGGGGTTTCTGAGAGCGTGATGGCAGGAAAGTGACCCAGTTCGCTCCTTTGTGCTCCCCGATCGGTGGCCCACTCCCAAGCCTGCTCCAGCGTATCGAAGAAGAGGGTGTGAGACTGGAAAAAGACCTTGATGCGGGCGGGAAACAGAAGCATGTAGCGCAGGTCTAATGCACGGAGCCTCTGCTTCACTTCGGAGAAGGAGCACCACTGCTGCTGCTGCACTGCCTTTGTGTAGTCAGGAGATAAGAGAATCTTTGTGTTGTCCAACTGCGGATCAGGATGGGCGCGTGCCTCCTGTAATATCACGTCCCGGGCTTTAAAGTTAAGCAGCCTCAGGATCACAGGCTGCAGGGAAGCCCAAGGCCTCGGCACCAGGGAGCGGTGCGCTCTTTCAATGACAAAAAAGGGGGATATTTTAGTTTCAGGCACCCATGTTTTAAACCAGTCCTCCAGCACTCTGGCTAGGCCCCTCTGCTCTAAGGATTGAGGAGGCCAACGAGTCTGAAATTATTACGCCGAGACCTATTTTCGGCATCCTCCGCTCTCTATGTCAGGGAGGACACTAAAGCGGACAGCCTGGACTTCTGGATCTTGAGAGACGAGATTTCATTCTTGGCAGTGGAGTTACGATTCTCGACCTCCGTGGTCCTGTCCTCCACATTACGCAGATCCTGACGCAGCAGGAAGAGACGCACTCGTAAGCCGTCCAATTTAGATTCTACAGTGTCCCGAGAGTTCTGTATGGCCATGAGAATCACATCCAAGTCCACAGCCCCCTGCCGCGCCAAATCAGGCTTCCGATCAGTGGAACTCTCTCCATGCTCATGTGGAGCGGTCGGAGGGACTGTATAGTGATCCATATTCATTTGAGCCGTGTTCTTAGCGGCATCTTCCCCAGTCCCATTCTCCAGAGTCGTAAGCCCACAATGCAGGTAAGCAGGAAGCAAGAACACCCCAGGCCAGGGCCGGGGGGGGGGGGGGACAAGGGCCACCAACCACCTGGGCTTCCAGACAGCAGGTCCCCAAAAGGCAATTTGTCAGGGAGGGGTGCAAGACATGTTTGCACATAGCCTGCAGGTGATGGCGTCATACAGGCGGGCTCCAGCTCAGGTCATCAGTCCGGGCCCCATCCACCGGAGCCCCTCCACACCACCTAAGGCAAAAGTCCAGTAGCAGCCCACTACTACCTAGAGCCGCACACCTGGGGTCCCAACTCAAGCTGCAGGCAGGGTCTGTCCAACACTCTCAGGCACTGCAGGCCTTGGACGCCAACAGGGTGCGCCACAATCACACGGCTTAAGCAGGATCACCCAGGTCCGGGGGGGGGGGGGCTTATTGGAAAGCTTATTGGAATTGGAAGCGAAAACTGGCAGTTTGCAGTCAGAAGGATGAGACATGACTGAGAAACTTCTGTCTAACTGGATGGTCACTACTGGAATGCAAAGATTTATAGAACTGCACCTGACAGTTTAATATTGGAATTCTGAAAGTCTCAGAAGAAGTGGAAGAAATCATCAAAGACTAAACAACATTACTTGTCACTCAGATCCTATATATGAAGGAAGGCAAGGAGTATACACTTTAGGAGGAATCATAGAGTTGGCCCACAGAAACAAAGCTGTGGTTACTACCAGAGGGACACAATTGCCTACTATCATCATCTACAGTAGGAAATGGTCCTCATGGAGGCACAGTAGAAAAAGTCGAGTGACTCTGTCATGCTATTGCAAGATCTAGCACCAGCCCTTTAGCCAGAAGTAAACTCCTCAGGCTGATCGAGCAACCCCCTTTTGTTGGACCTTCCTTTGTGGTAGTTCCGGATGGATGGATGAAACCACCATGTAATGTCTGTGTAAGAGGGTTGACTTTCCTAGGGGTGCTGACAAAACGATGACAGGCAGTGACATTGAATTAAAGTGCTAGAGCCTGGACTGTTTATACACTAGTAAGCATTCTGCCTTACCAGAGTAGTATCAGACTGCTGCCTCGTTGGTGATTTGGGGGCGGGATGGGGCGGAATGTTGTTGTGGACAACATTTACAACTGCTCTAGTGTGAGGATTGTGGTGTATTATATGGTATGGTTGTGCGCTGTTACCATGCAATACACTCAAAAAACTGTCTTGGGTCCAGTGAGGCTCGTTTGTAAAACCTTTAGCTCATCCCTGGATAGCTGTGGCTTCGAGCAGCAAGGCTTAAACAAAGGAACTAGCGTGAAGCATTTAGAGGCACAAAACAATGAATTAAGAAAGTCACACAACATAAAAGAAATCCAACACCAATTTATAATAGATTATATTTTTATGAAATTTCAATCAACCAGAGGGTTCCTGACAGCTAGATTTTCAAGTAATAGGTTAGGAAACTGGTACTGAGGTGTGGTCAGCAGGCCTCAGTGCTCTCTCAGATCTGAAAACCTGGTAGCATCAGACCAAAACTTTAGGGGTGATCATGCAAAAAGAGGTATTTCCTTGCAACTAGGAAGACCAATGAAGGGACAAAAACTTATTATAAGTACTGTGGGCATATGAGATAATGATCGGAGTAAGTTATTTGCATTTTTCTTTCTTGCTGTCTTATTTTACTGGTGGTTGATTTTTTGGGAGGGGTAGTCATGAGAGGATCACACTTGTCAGATTGGAATCATACATATGAAATATACGGGATGTTGTGCTCTTAAGTATTGGAAACACTTTGTATCACAGCTCAGGGTTCTTAAGTGTAACATGAGGGGGCCTAAATTACCCCACTAAACATTTAAGGGTATACTCCAGACTTGGAGAAGTGAAGGTGAATATTGAGCATCTTGAAAGAAAAGACCCGAAAAGTGGAAAGTTGTGTAAGTTCAAGTCATGCCACTGTAATATGATAGTACACACAACAGCAGACAAGAAAGTGTGTGGAGTAGCGATACTCAGCAACACATTGGGGGCGATCCTCTTGGAATCATTAATCGGCAGACAGGGAAAAATATGTTATTGTTAATTACCACATAGAGCTTGAGATTTTGAGGGTACGCTTCTAACTAGCGTCAAGACAAATGTATACCAAACATTTGAGGGAAACTGTAGGAATTTGCAGGATGGCAAATCATTCTAGGACGAGACTTTAATCCAAGGGTTGAAAAAGACCTGGACAGTTATGGGAGGGAGTGCTGAGCATCTCACGTAATATCACCTTGCGCACTACATTGAGTGAACATTGGTCTAGTAAATACATGCCAACTACTGCAACAAGGTAAGAGGGACTATATTTCACTCACATTTACATTGTACATACTCCAGGATAGATATGGTGTTTGTCACCAGTGGTCTGGTGAGGCTGGTATCAAGAGCAGGTATTGGTTCTATAGCTATCTCCAAGCACACCCAATGGAGACAGAACTTACAGGCTTAGACCTTTCTCCTAGGCGTAAGAAATGGAAACAGGGACATAACTTTTGCAAGATACAGTAATAAGGCAGAAGTCACAGACGTTTAAGGGCTGTTCAGCATGCAGTGACACAAATGTCTCGCAGGCAATGAATAGCCCTAGCTGGGGTAAAAAATAGGAATAAAGAACTGGTTCAGCTTAGGCTAGAGCTTGATTTAAAATTAGCAGAAGACTGCATCAGAGAACTGGAACAAGTACAGATCTTAGTAGAGTGACGAACATATGGGGACAATTGAATATGTTGGTACCCTTGAACATGGAGTTATCTGCTACACCCCATATAAGCAAAATTAGTGAAATATATCTGTATTTCTCTGCTCTGTCTTTGAAAAGATTTCATGAACGCGTTCTTTGACCAAAGCCATATTTTCACCTCCTGAATGGAGGGCAAATCCTAAAAAATAAAATTCTAAGGCCATCCTGGACACTAATTTAACATACCGTAACATAATTGGTCTACCCTTTGATACCAAAACAAGGGAGAGAGGTGCCTAGGCTCAACATCAGAAACACCGCCTACCAGATGTTGAGCAGGGGTGAAACATAACTTCTGAATCTACTGTACCTCTTGGTAGAATTTGCTGTGGTTGTCCACAAACTTCGGTTTCGGGTTGGACAGTACTACGCTGTTTAAAATTCAATTGAGCTGCTCATTTTGCATCTTTCTCCTCAGCAGCTGGTATTCGGGCACCTCTAAATCTTACACTGGGTGACTATTAATAAAATGCATGTTTGTCTTCAGATCTTTTGGTCAATACATGTCTGGGTAATAATGGTAAGCTGATAAAACCTCAGCCTACCGGGTCTTTGAGAACCACTTCTGCCAAATTACTCTGCATTCCTAAAATCATGCATGCCCGCTTAGGTAGTCGCTCGTTAGTTATCTTGGTTTTTAAAATTTGGAGCGCCTTTCCACTGGATCTACACCTCACTGAGATTGAATTGTCCTTTAGAAAAAAGCTCAAAATGTGATTATTCATTTTTCAGCTCTTGGCTCTGCAGTCACCTCTGTTACTAGCGTCGCAGTTTTAGCTCTAGGATACCCTGCTAGGTGACAGCTGTACTCTATAGCTCTGCAATTCATTCATTCATTCATTGATTGGTTCAAGACGTATCTTGATAAATCATGCCAAGTTGTTAAGATAAGCAAAGTTTTCTCCCAAAGCTTTCTCACACGCCATAAATACTCTTTTTGGTGCCCCATAAGATTCAGCAGTCATCCAGTTTATCTTGTTCTTGGAACATCTATCAGCATTTTTAAAAACCTTTAGCAGCTTCTACCACGAATATCAGCAATAATGTATCTCTTCACAGGATCAAAGATTACTTATCTAAAATACAAAACTGGTCGACTTACAGCAACTAAAACTGAATTAAGGTAAAACAGAGTGCATCATATTAGGGGATGATCAAAACAGTAGAATTACTAAGAATTCGCAAAACGTCTCCAAGAAGCAGGCGTCTCATCTCAGATGGTACTCAGTGCCAAATCACCCAGGGCTATAATAGCCAATAAACTCTATTGATGCAAAAATGTGGATATATATGCCCAGGCTAAGGAAGAGTCAATTGTGTTTCTAGTTCTTACCCTCAATCCCACATCTTTCCTTCAGGACATTATCTTGACACGCTCTGTCTTGTTATAGGATCAGTGAAGAAAGTGCCATTATTCTGAGTTCCCGACAGTGGGTTTTACTTGCTTTCTTCACCAAACTGTCTTCCTCGCCCACACCTCTGCTTTAAGTTGCCTAACTAATCCAGGACATGAACACTATATAAAATTCTAAAATGTAAGCATTGTGGGAAATTCTGATGTTTATTTAAGTTCCCTGTGAGTAATATGGCCGTCAGATACCAGCACAAGGCTGAATGAGCACATTGTGTGTAACACAGTTCATCTCAAAGAAGGCGCCAGAGTGCCTTTGTTGTGTCCACCAAGTCATTTCCTTACCTTCCTGCTCCCTCATCCCAAAAACACTGGATTGGGAAAACAGGTTAGCTGTTGTGTCTGATGTACATGCACTTTGAAAGCCATGGCTTCGTCTTTTCCATCTCAACGCCTCAATGTTGAACATCAGTGGCATCCTATTAAAATCATGATCCTCACCCCATTACTTTGGTACTCTAAAAACGCAGTGTTCAGTTTGGGAATTGTTCTGAGACAGTTTCTAGAGATGGAATTTAATTGTTGTAGCCTATTCACAGAGTTTAATTTGCAGATATGTGCTACGAGGCCCAGACTTCGAGGGCATCCTTCTACATGTGTCGGTCCCGTCCAGTCTGCTACGTATGCTAATGAAAGGACATTGTGTAAACCAACCGGGGATGTACTTAAAATGTCTTCAGAATCGATGAATGCAAGCTGTGCTTTTTGAAAAAAATGCAGTGCAACCTTTTGCATCTGGAGTCAGCGGCTCCAGAGACCAGAAGCTTGAATCCCGGGGACTTTAAGTGGCTGCTCTGTAATGAGTCAGCAGGGCAGAGTGACCAGTTAAGTAGTTGATGGTCACTGGGGGCAGAGTGACCAGTTAAGTAGCTGATGGTCACTGGGGGCAGAGTGACCAGTTAAGAAGCTGATGGTCACTGGGGGCATAGTGACCAGTTAAGTAGCTGATGGTCACTAGGGGCCGTCTGTCGGGCCTCTGCCGAGGAGTGCTGTCTTTCTTCCTCCCAGGATTTTTGTACGAAGAATACATTCCGTAAAAGGGGTCGGAATTTCCGCGCCGACTTCTACCGAATGCATTCTTATTTTGCGAATTGGCCTGTGTTTTAATAGATCAGTTCACAAAATACAGAATCACAGTAGGTCGCAATTCGACCTACCTTTTAAATATTAATGTGGTAGGTCGCAAATTGACACCCATAACGATTGGATACAATCACAGTAATAGTGGCCTGCTGAGGTCAGCAGACCACCATGTGTGTGATTGGTTTTAAATAAAACATTTTTTTAATGCAGCCTGCTTTCCTAAAAGGAAAACGGGATGCGTTAAAAAAAGAAAATGAAAATGTTTACAACCTTTTATTGATATTAAGTAAGCAGTGGTCCATAGGATCACTGCCTAATCTTAAAACATGTTTTTTCTCTAGTAACAAAGTGTAAGGGAAACCTTTACCTTCTGAGAATGGGTTACCACCTGCTTTGAGTTGGTGGTAAAATATTCATGTTTTGTGACCTGATTTTGCTTGCAAAACATTAATGCATACCTCAAATAATCAGCATTTGGAAGAAACACCCATATACCCCCTTCCTAATAGTGATTCCTTAATATTTCCTAACTTCATTTAACGACACGGAAAGCCTTTTCCGAATCGTTAGATGGGTTTAGTGCATTCAAAAAAGTGTATTAGCAGTTTAGATTTACCGAATCGGAGGCTCTGCAACCGTTAAAACACTTTGTACATGAGGCCTTTTGTTTTGAATGGACTGTAAGAGCTCAGGAGCTGACATCCCAGTATTGTTCAGTTGGCAGCATGGTAATTTCATATTTCATTTATTCATGACTGGGCAGTCGGGACTTAGAATGATGACCCAAGAATTGTAATGGTGCTGGACATTCTTCAGCAGGAGCTAGAAATCCCTGTCATCACTCATGCCAAACTTGTTTCTCCTCCGTTCTCTTGCCCCTTTTAAATCAGGTTCCCCTTATTATCTACATCTCCAGCTATTCCCTTCCTATTTCTGGTCTCTTTTCTTATTATTAGCAACCGGACTTTTTGACCAGACTGTTTGATGCCGCAGTTCAGACACCTAATTTCAGGCATTTTGCGAATGGGGTACAGCCTCCTTTCACTTATTGTTTCAGCCCAGTTGGGGATTCATTTCTCACCCAATACTGTTGTCTGTTTGGGTGCCTCCTTCCCTCTCCGCTCGAGTGCTTGCATTGATCTTCATGAGGAACTTTGATCTTCAGGTCCTCTCCAGCTGGCTCCCTCCGGTGTGTCTCGCTCTAATGTGCCTAAGTGTTCTAACTTGCTAAAGATCACATCAAACCCAGACATACTGGCTTTGCCAGTGCTTGTTTTGATTTCCTCCTCTATCATATTCATCTCATGTTGAGGCTCTTGTGCAGTTTATACTTTTAAAGGACGCCGTGCACACCACTGAAGTTTGATGCTCAACTTCAGCATCTAGTAATTCAGTTGTTAAACTTGCAACTGCTCTGCAATCATAGCAATATTCACTGTCACATTTTCATAGATCTCAATGTCAGTCGTGCAAGTGTGAAAGTGTCGGGTCTATTGGAACTTAAATTTGCATTTTGAAAATGTATTTATGTAGCGCTTGCTCCCAGAAAATGGCAGACCCAAAACAAATATGGGTCACAAAATACTCCTATATCAATTTATGCATAGACTAAAGCTTTGCAGACTTTTGCATGTTTTTACATGATTCATAAAACCTCACATTGTTTGTGGTATTAAATGTATTCGTTTCGTAACTTTCCTGGCACATGACTCTGATCTCCTCATTGGTTACGTGTGAGGAATATCCCATAATATAAAATCTGCTTGCCTATAGTTGTTAATTTGTGAAATTCCACAACAGGATTTTTCTCCTTTTGACATTACTTTTTTCACGTTAAGGCTTCCCTTCACCACTTCATATTAAACATGGATGTTCTATAGACTTTACTGCACCCACACTCTTTATTTTTATATATGTATATGTCAGTCCACCATGCGCTGCTTATGACCTCACATATTAAACAACTCATGACATGTTAAATGGCATCATTTAAAAATAAAAAACGCACAAGTACATAGGAACAGTGGGTTTAATCTGTATATTTTTAAGTGGATATACTTCTGACAATTATCATTTTATATTTCACAATATTTATTAGGAAATATATGTAACATAATTTCATATTCACAAAATCGTTCAGCATTGAGCACATATATTCCCTCAGTAAACACTGGTGAGGCATGTTTTTTTATATCAAAGACGTTGATTTTCTGAACATAATCATCAGTGTATACACATTTTTTTAAATCCAAAACAACCTCTACAGCCAACATGTGTTTTCACATGTTGCGAGCTGCTGCTTCGGGGCTAGAACCTAGTATCTCATACACATTCTTATTAAAAGTTCTCAAGAATCTATGAAATAGGTCAATATCCTTATTCAGCACACAGCCAAATATCACCTTTTTTCCGTTACATGATTTAATCCTCATGCATATCAGGACTGACAGTCCTACCCCAAACTACAATTCCATCTAAACCAAAGTTCAAAAGGGATCTTGTATTTCACAAAATATCCTCCTGCTCAAATTCATCCCAAATTCACACTATCGGTCTCACTTCCATCCTCGTTCTCACGCCATCAGGAGACAAACATCACTGATGACATCTCAGATGACCTCAATGGTAACATCAGACTCATATACAGCATAAAGTTACTGTGTGAACATGTGGTATCATAGCATGGAAATAGCGTAAGCCCGGAGGCAAGTGTGGTTCTGCATGTGCAAAGTCATGTAGTGCACCGTATGCAAATCACTGAAGTTTGAGGTGCAAGGTAAAGGCTGAGCGCACCTAATGGGGTTGTAGAGATGCGTTTCAAAGTAGGATATGCCTTAACACCAAAGCCTAGTGCCAAAATCTCAGAGTAGAGCCAAAGCTTCTCTTGACAGTATATTATCAACAAGTGCCTTATCTGGGCACGTGCCTGTGTTAAAATGTTGTGATGTAGACAAATCCTATTTTATTAGGACATTTGTAAGGTGTGAATCATTATTTCCAGAATTTCATTGAAGATTTTGAGGCATTGCAGATTGTTGAATCATATAGAATTTAGGGTTACCCCACGGAGAGGTGATTTATCCCACTCTGATCTTGTAAGAATGGCTCTAAGGTTGTAGACATTTTTCCATCTCTAGCATGTGTACAGGGTATTTTACAAAACTACTGAGGGTTCTCCAAAGGGCCTGGCAGAAAGTGTCTTTTCAGTGGCAAATGTATACTGAATCTCTCGACTTAAAATTGCGGCTCATGTGAAATCTTTAAGAGAGTAATTCCATTAAGGTGAATAGAGTGCGAACTCTGTTTTTTGGAGGGTGTTCACGGTTTAAAAAGGGGGTAACCCAATTAACAGCTATGCAGGCATTTTGATAGATGGCTGAATACCAGTTAAAGGAGGGTCACATCCACCCAATGTGGGTGACTTAACAAGCTATGCGTTGTGTCCTGCATGTTGTGAAATGTTATGCCCATTACCACCTGAGTAGTGATATAAAATTGGTCCTAGTTGTAGATTGTTGAAAAACTTTCAGTTCGCAAAGCCTATAGCACACTGTCACATTCATTTAATGAGATCATCAGTGATATCTTCAATGATGTCATTTAACATATGGGTGATGTAATATGTGAGGTCATAAGCAGTGTATGTGGGTGCAAGTTATTGTTAGCTCAGTAAACTGTAATTGGCGAATTTGTCAATATTTTTGTTTGGTTTTAAATGTCCGTTTTTCAACACCTAACTATAACATCGCCTTAACCTTTGTTTTTTTAGTGATTTTTTTTTTTATGCAAGCTAAGATCTTATTACGATACCTAACTATAACATCACTTTAACCTTTATTTTTTCAATGAATTTCTTTTTTAATGGAAGATAATATCCTATTGCCAAACCTATTTATAATATCACATTAACCTTAGTTTTTTCTGTGAATTTCTGTTTTTTTAATCATATTCAGCGAACACCCCCACAGTGCACAGCCTTTGGCCGTGTACAGTAGGGTGTTGACCTCTGGTCAGGCTCTGCATTCAACATCCCCCCCTGCACTGCGTAAGGCCTTTCACTGTGCGCAGCAAGGAGTTGATCAAAGGGTCTGGCCTTTGATCAGACCCTGCACCCAACTCCACTGTTGCATTTCACACCATTTGGACCTCTCATTTGAAGTCAGTGGGAGGAGCTTTGAGACTTCCCACTTGCTTAGGCTGGCCTCTCCTCCTCCTGTCAGCACCAACAACATGCAGGTAAGTTCAGTACCTGGCACTTCCTTGGTCTCCTTCTGCAACCCTCTTCCCTCTCTTCACCTGCTCCTTCTCAAGCTGGTGAAGTACAGAACAGTACCGGTCTGTGAGACCATCATCATGGGTGGACTGGAATATGTAGAGCGAAAGAAGGGGCTTACTTCTCCATTCTTCTGTGCCATAGCATCTTCTGCAGCGCAGACAGCAGCAGCAGGTCCACCACCAGCTCTGCTCTCTTGTACATATGCACAAGCCCTTGTCACCGCCTCAGGCTTCAGTGGAAGCTCATTCAGCACGCTGAGAAACCCACTGAGTTTCCCAACAACAAATATCTGTATCCACATCTTATTTGTGCCTACGTTGGTTCTGAATTTTTGTTTGAAACAGTCAACTTGTTTTATCATACTCTCTATGTAGATTGTGCTCATTAGAGATAAAAGAAGGATCATGTATTTAAAACTCTTACTGAGAGGGAGCCCATTAGCCTCGGCTAAAGTGAAGCATTACTTGGAAATGAGTGCTGTACTTCCACAGCATGAACCCTGGGGAGACTTCATAAATAGTAAAAAGGATAAAACAGATCAAATGTTAACTCCAATCTTACTTTTTCTTTATTTAAATGTACACGACCTTTGTGATTTCCTCGCAGTTTCCCTTTTACCCGCCAAGAGTTTTTTCATTAAAAACAACGTTTTGAGAGAACCTGTTGCGGGTGCCACCGTGATGATTACCTGCATTGGGTAAACGGCTTTACAGCACATTCTTAAAAGCACTGCATTTGAGGTGATGGCCTGACCTGCAACTTGAGCCATTACAGCTTAAAAATAGCCTACCTGTTCGCATTATATGCAGTATAAAGAGGGCGTCCTCGTCCAGAGACACAGAGCCATAGAAGTGTCAGTCGAGAAATACCTGTTGTCAATATGGCGGCACCCTTCCTGAGAGAGCCAACAACGTCCTCTACAGGGCTTCCAGTGAAGTAAAAAAATACACAAGGGAGGTTGCACGGGTAGTGACGTACAAAAAAATTACAGTGAAGCCTCGAGATCTCTCTCGACATCAGTCAAAAGATAGTTAGGCCGTCAAAAACGTGGCTGGTGTGTGCCACATTCCATGTTGTTGACCAGAAATGGTTAATTCCAGATAATTTGCTAAACATATTTATTTTAGTGTGGAGCAGAGCATCTATGTTTTTTTATTGGAGTACCAGGGCAGTACTTAAGATATTAAAGCTTAAGGTATATAAGGCTTAAGAACTTTGCCTTGATTAGTAATGTGGGTAATGCTATAGTTTCCTCCTTGTGTGGAAGCACCTGGGAGACTTGGAGATCACTAACTGCGTGTCTAAGTGGACTGGGAGCTGTGGAGCATGTGGAACTGAGGGGGCAGAAGGACTGCTCCTTTCTGATTGGTGCAGGTTAAAAGGACTTGGTCTCTGTGAAGCGCAGAACTAGAAAGTACTGTTTCTAACCTGATTTCATGTGCGGGAACCCACGCACCTTATAAGTCAGCGTGCAAATGTGAAATCTCTAAATAATAATGACTCGAAACTGGGACATTCGTCCTCTCAGTGCGCCCGCCTGAAACCCGCACACAGCAACACAGAGGTACAGGAAGCGCATGCTGTGAATATCAGCCTCGTTATGGTTTCCCATAAATAACCCGCCCAATCACTGGAAGTGCACTACGTGGAGTCATTTAGGTGTAACATTCATCGTCATAAAATCCAATGGGAGAAGGCAGGAGAGACTGGTAACCTTTTCATCTTGTGTAAATGGCGGAGGTGTTCATAAAAGCCAGACACAGCAAATAGCAGCCTGTCTGCGCCTGCTGGGGTATCTCTCTTAGGCTCCAGTTGTCTCTGCTAGTGCACTTTTTCATACACAATTTCATCCTTACATATAGGACAAAATACCCTCTGCCGTACATTTTAAGGATATTACTTGTCACCAGTGAGCTCTGTGACCATATAGAGGAACAAAGCGATACCAAAGGGGATGATGGACGGAGCGTTAGAGCAAATCAAACACTCGCCCCCAGTCAACTGATTTGGGTTTAACAGTCCAGCCCGAACTGCCAAGGA
Source organism: Calotriton arnoldi (assembly GCA_963921515.1). Classification (NCBI taxonomy): domain Eukaryota; kingdom Metazoa; phylum Chordata; class Amphibia; order Caudata; family Salamandridae; genus Calotriton; species Calotriton arnoldi. Next base: position 663,609 of record CAWUFW010007100.1, read on the forward strand.
CTGTTTCCGGTCCAGGGAAGACATGGCTTGGCAGTTCGGGCTGGACTGTTCCCATGAGGCACAGGGTCAGACTGATTTGCATGTGGCCATGTCTGAACTGGGGTGGTGGAGTGAGCTAAAGAATGATGATGGATTAAACCCAGATCAGTTGACTGGGGGTGAGTGTTTGATTTGCTCTAACGCTCCGTCCATCATCCCCTTTGGTATCGCATATAGAGGAACAAAGCTGAAGGCCGAGGACCATTAGAAGGTCATGGATCTAGGGCCAGACTGAGAACACAAATCAGCCTTGGCAATTTTATCGGACCGTGGGGGGGTGCAAGTGTGAAACACTGCTGCTAAACTAAACCTGACCCCCGCACTGCTGCTTTTGTTACTGGGGGCCAATATTGCAGCACTGCTGCAAAATCGACCCCAGTAACAAAACCGGCCCCCACCCTTCCAGCCTCCCGGGGAAATGCCTGATTCCGCTACGGCCAGTCCGGCCGAGATGGATCTCCGAGGTGACTTGGAAGTATCACTATAATGTACGGCGGGGGAATATTTTATTCCTTGTAATCTATGGTCACATACCCTTCCCTCAAACCACCGAAATAATTGGTGTCTTGCTCTTTCAAATAAAAGAGATAGCATGGTTGCAGACATGAAGGAAAAAAAGCGAACTCTTGTGCAAAAATTAAACATGTCAAAAAGCAGTTAGTATTTTGATGCAAAAACATATTGGAATCAGTTTAATGTAAGTCATATTAATGATACGGCTCACAATGTGTAGATAAATGCAGAGACATTCTGTTTTTCTGTAATGATACATCTGGGTCGAGCTCGCGCTCTATAAAACAGCAAAATAAATAAATGTGTTCCTATAAATATTTCCTTTCTGTTCATCACTGTTCCTTTGAGAAACGAAGATCAGATGAACGAAAAGTCAGTTTTCACTGCTTTGAATAAACTGCAGCTGTAATGATGCTCTGTGGCTTGCTTTTCACGTTGGCTGCTGGCAACAAACATTATGACGTAACAATGCAACTGTAATATATTACAGTTGGTCAGCTACGTTATTTCTTTATTACATGCGAATAGAGATGTCACGAGCCGCCTTTAATAATGAAATTAGAGATACTTACGAGAGAGCGGGAATCCCATGTACTATATTTTACTACTGGTTTTAAAGCAAACAGCCAGCAGACATTGGAGGGTGGGCGGGAGGCGATGGGGAAGCCAGTGGACAACAGAGGATGGGGCAGCAAGCTGACTACGGAGGGTAGGTGGGGAGCAACTTGGGAAGGAAGCTGAAAATTTGGGGGGGGCCAGAGAGGTTGGGGCAGCAAGCTAACAATGGAGGGTGGGCAGGAGGGAGCTGAGAAAGCAAGCTGACGGGCAATAAGTTGACAACAGAAGGTGGGCGGTAGGTGCTGGGGCAGCAAGCTGACAATGGAGGTTGGGCGGGAGGCGATCGGGAAGCAAGCTGACAACAGAGGATGGGCAGGAAGGGGTGGGGCAGCAAGCTGACTACGGAGGGTAGGTGGGAGCAGCTTGGGAAGCAAGCTGAAAATTGGGGCTGGGTTAGAGAGGTGGGGGCAGCAAGCTAACAATGGAGGGTGGGCAGGAGGAGCTGAGAAAGCAAGCTGGCGGGCAATAAGTTGACAACAGAAGGTGGGCGGTAGGTGATGGGGCAGCAAGCAGACAATGGAGGGTGAGCAGGAATGGCTGGGGGAGCACATGGAGAACAAAGGGCGGACAGGAGGTGATGGGGAGAGCACGCTGCCAGCGGTGGGCAGAATGGGCTGGGAAAGCAAACAGACAACAGAGGGTGGACAGGTGGGGCTGGGGAAGCAAACCAACAAGGAGTGGTTAGGAAGCAAGTACAGGTGGGCTGGAAGAAGCAAGAATGACGACTGAGGGAAGGCAGGAAAGAAGAATATGGAGTGGGGAGAAGTGCACAAGGGAGACATCTGGAGTGCTTAAACAAAAAGAAAAAAGTAGCGCGTTAAAAATGAGCAGTGGAAGGACGCAAGTCATGTGTCCATGCTCCTGGGGAGGGCCAGATTAAGAAGACGAAGGAAATCCTTAAGAAGTTGTCAAATAAGAAGCCAGTAAATGAGAGTGACAATGAAACCAACTAATGGTCGGCAAAGACGCTCACTGTACACTTATAGCATGTCTCACAGCAGACGCTGCATGCAATATCTTAAGCAAGAACTAAAATGGCAGAAAGTTGGGCACTAAATTGTATTTTGTATTTCACAAGTCTGCCTAGTAGCACTATGAAAATGTGGTACCATCAGCCACACCTGGCTTTTGAGCCAACTGCATGTTTCATTGTGGGGTTTATAGTTTTGCTTTGAACATTTTCATTATGGTTTTAAAACCTCAGATGGCAAAATGGTGTTGGCTAAAATGTCAGAATTGGCTGAAGGGGTTATACATGTCATGAAGCCACTTGCCAGCTATATTTTAACTTTTTACAAATATTTAGTTAACTTAAAACTGCAAGTTTCACACGCACAACCAAATATTTTAAATGTGAAACTCTGCTCACATATTTTGTAAGTGTTCACTCTTTCATTCACATCATGCGTTAAAACAAGCATTGGCAATGCAATTTGTTTGGTCTTTTGTCTAGTTCACATGATTTCATATACATACAAGGCAGGATACAAAATAGGTAGCTAACACAGTAAAGAATGAGTGAGGGAGTTAGAGGACTGGTGTATGCTACCTGTAAACAGACATAAAAATACAAGAAGTACAAAACCTCTTTGAATAAACAGACAAAACATCTTATGAAATTACCATTCACTTACTCATTCAGGATGTTGAACCCTGGCCCATCATGCATGGAATACTTCAGCAGCAGGTTCCACATCTAGCACTGCGGAGCATCGAGAGTACTGCTATTCACTGATTATTACAGTTTTCTACTTGTTGATTCCCTATAGTGGGTGAGGTTGCGTCGCTTATGCCCACATTTATATTTTTCCGGTTGATAAAACTGTTAGAACTGTATTCAAATTGTGCTGGTGAGCTAAACATGTTTTTACTAGCATCTCCCTACCAGAAGATTTAAAACGGGAGGATGAAACCTATTCATGGTATCCTTTGTTTTTAGGTCTCGCCTACGCAGCGCGCATGCGCGGCATAGGAGGGCCTTTAGCCGTCGCTCTGCTCATTTTCAAGCACACGCTCGTGCTTGTGGCGGCATCCACCTTGCGGGAGCGAGCAGCGGCGCGCCACAAGCACGAGTGCAGTGCTTGAAAATGAGCAGACTGCTCTCCAAGCGCGCGCGCGCACCACTCGCGGGCTCACCTCCTGCTCCCTACCTCATCTCCCTCTCTACGTTTGCGTCACATAACTAGAATAACAACATATGCATCTGAGGAATGTTTACAATCACCTACTGTTTTTTTAGCTCTTCTGAACTAGGTTGCCGAGGATCATTTTGCCACCATGTGTACAGAGGTCCCCAGATAGGCGGAAGCTTTCTCTCAGGCAGCGTTTCTGAGGGGGAAGCTTTAGCGCGGTGCACAGTGTCCGCATGCGTAGCTGTGGATGATATTTTGTGTGTTCAAGCCAGGGTCATTGACTGTGTGCAGGATGGCTGGCGGAGGCTTAGCTTTTCGTCTTATACAGCGAAGTGAGTTGTTGTTAAGAAGGACATGTAGGCGGGCGGGTTCTTGGGACCTTTTGCGGGCTCTGCTGCTTCTAGGGTCTGTGTTTTGTTGTTTGCTGTGGCTGCCAAGAGCAAAAGCATGCAGATTCAGAATTCAAACAACTTATTAGATTTCAGGCTCCTTCCTGACCAGCAGATGCTGATGGCTGTTATGCAGCAAGTGTTATTGATGTAGAATTGCCGCATTTTAAACGGAAAAGTTAAAATAACTGACTTTATACCGTTTTGAAGTTTACGTCTGCATTTTACAGTGCTGTTTATTTCCTTGTGATTTCCAATCCGGAGCGCAACATATTTGCCAAACCTAATCTGTTACTGCGAACATGTTTTTAACAAGAAGTGTCCCAATTGGGTATTCGCACCCGAGGCATGTTTTACAAAATGTATTTTAAAAGTATGCTGTTATTCTCTTACACGAGCGCAGCAGATTTACCACTAATCCTTGATTTATATCATGTTTTATGACGAGGAGTGCCCCATTTGCGCACCTCTCAGAGTCCCACCAATTGGATAAATATATTTGAAAGAAATATATCTTTAAAAACAGTTATTTCCGGTCGCTTTATACTTCCCAGACTTTGGTCTGTTTTTTTGTGTCCGATGTTAGTGCTTAGAAGCAGGCACTCTCGGTCGTGCATTATCCATGTTGCTCAGTCTTTCCACCAGGGAGGTCGAATGCTTCTTTCACACTCAGCAAGCCCCTTACCACCTCTTTGCTTCCTTAGTTCCCTTCCATTTCTGGTGCTTTGTAGCAGTTTAAAAAATCTTCTTAAAGTTTCTCATTGCTCTAATTGGTTTAATTAATATGTTTGTCCTAATTGCTTGATTTTTCTCATGGGAAAGTGTCACTCTTAGTTGCTAAGATGTCACTCATAAGTCAGCTTAAATTATGAAAATGTCACACATAGCAATCTGAAACCTGGGCAGCTATGTTGTCTGTGTCTGCAGATCTGCAAGTCACAGACACTGCTTGGTCAAGAAACCATGCCTTCGGCCCGCTGGGGGAGCAAATTGCAGCCTTAGCGCTTTCTTCTGAACGATCTGCCGGGCTTTTTATTTCATTCTTGAACACGCATTTCTTTAAACGTCCGCGGACTAAAGTTGGAGTTGTCGTCATATTGAGTATTTTCAACCTCTAATCCCCGTGATTATTTTTGATGTAATAATGCCCCGCTGCCTCCTCTTCACTTTCACAACAAGTGCCCTTCCATTTCTGTGTCGCACCCCCCCCTTTACTCTGACATACTACTACATTTCTGTTCACTAGTCGCCACACATACTGCCCTGTCCTCGGTTCACTCCAGCGCTACCACCCTTTCTTCGGTTTTTTCTTCACATTCTCCTCTATTGGCAACCATCCTCTTCTCTCCTCTTTACCCACACACTGACCAGCTGTTCCGCTGTTCTTACCCCATCCCCATCGTCACCTCAGGGCTGACTTCCTTTTCTCTGTTCTCACCCCTGCCTCCTCTTCACCCTGGAACTGATTTCCTAAACACTTATAAGGTCCCAAAGGCGAGACCTATTGGCTATGCCAATGCTTGTTTCATAAGATGGGTGAATAGCAATGGAGTCACCTCTACTTCATAGAACAGGTACACTTTAGGCGGAAACAGTGCAACCTTCCCTCCTTCACAGAAGCAATGCAAGCATTTTCCATCACTGGACCCGGACACTTTGGGCAGCAATTGTGCAAACTTGGCTTCCTCGCAGAACAGGTACAGCATGGCAGTAGGAAAGCAAGCTCACAGAAGACAGCAAGTGCAATCTTCCATTCCCCTCAGAACAGATCCAGCTGGGTACACTAGTGCAAGCTTTTATCATATGCAGGTCATGTACGCTTTAGGCAGGGTTGATCTGCAGGCTGCAAACAGATCTCTGGATCGGGTGCGTAACTCGCTGAGAGGTAAGTATAGGTGGAGCAGTGAGTGGATTGGGAGTTCTTAGACCATTCTCACTTGGCTGATATTCCATGTCGGCATCCTGAAAGCCCTACTGTTGTCACTCCGAGACCTGCTTCTTGTGCGGATTCTTTGGTGTTCCATGTTTTGAAAAGTAGCCATTGCCTATTAGGTCATTTCCTTTTGAAGCAGCCCCGTCACAGCTCATGTAACTGTGCTCCAGACAGGGACACGTGCCACTCTTTAAACAAGGTTTTGAATGTGTGATGTCATCAGGCTCTGCACAGTCCCAGCCCTGGGGCTGCTCCTGTTCAAAATATTGATTTTTAAATATTATAAAAGCTCTTTATAGGGTGATAACTGCTGCCTGGGCTCCTGCCTGTGCAGACGAGCGAATGGGAATGGGATGCTTGTTCCTCTCTCCAACCCGACCCCAGCATAAGGGACATGAGCAAGGCATAGTAAGTGGCCTTCAAGGAGGTGCACACACAACTGTCCCTCTGAAGAGATGCACCCCACTGACACCTGAAAACAGAGCAGGCTCCTTTGACATGTGCAAACCCTCCCTTAGAAAATGTCCCAACAACCGAGGACAGACGTTCATTAAAATTCCTGCGTGATTTACTGCTTATTTAAAATGCAACCTGCTTTTCCACCGCCTCAGGTAAGGGCTGTACATTCCCAGAAAAGATAACCGTTTTGTCTTCAGCCTGTTTTATTTCAGTGCACCAACACCAACAAATTACTTATTTTATGTATGGGCGGCCGTTTATTGACGATTTTAGTTAGGTTTCTGATGTCGGGCTTTGCTTTGCATTACATGGTATTTTTTTTATTAAAAAGCAGAACCTTATCTAGGTTTTGTGCTGTCATTAAATTAAACACTCATTTGGTCGCTAAAATGCCTCATTATTTGTTGAGTAGCTCTTATATATTTTACAATGATCGATTTTTCCTAACTACACGCGGCATGTGAACAAAGAACAGTTCCTTAAAGATGTTAGTGTGGACAAAGGTATGGTGATGGATGAATGGGTGAAAGGATAGTTCCATTATTTGGGAAGATGGATAGCTGTATGATAGAGCGTGTGGGGATGAGTGAAGAGGGTGTAGATAGATTGATTAAAGAGTGAGGTTTAACGAAGAGGGTGTAGATAGATTAAGGAGTGAGGTTTAACGAAGAGGGTGTAGATGGTGGATGGACGGATACTGTTTGGAAGGAATTAAGGTAGATTAATGGGCGCAGAGTACGGGGGTGAATGAAGGTGAACCTTTTGGATGGTTGCACAGTGTCTGGATGAATGAAGGAGATTTTGATGGATGGAGAGTGAGGATGAAGAAAGAGGGTGTAGATGGTTAGTGGGTGTAGATGGTTAAGTGGGTGAATGGATGGATGAAGAGGAGGTGGGTGGGTGGATGTTAATAGGTGAGTGGATGTATCTGGGTCAGCGCTCTAGCTGTCCTGCAATCTGCACACGCCTCCTATTTAGGAAGGGTGATGCAAGCGCGCAGCGGGCGCGCCGATGGCGCGCCGGAGGCGCGCCAGAGGCAAGCCCGTCTGCGACCGTCATCGCACCGGCGGCGCACAGCGCCAGCCATGCTGCCACTTTCACGCTAGGCGAAACTAGAATGTGCTACTCCAAAGAACAACTCATGCACATAGGTAAGACTGTGGGCAGGGGGGCACATATAGATGTAAGGAATAAAGTCAGCTGCAAAGGAGGGCACAAACACGAGAAATTGAACTGCGGCCTAATTAATACTAGATCCCTTATTAAACACTATCAGGAAGTCCATATAATGCTGGAAGATATGGACTTAGACGTTTTATTCATGACTGAAACCTGGGCACGAACCGACTCCGCGGTCGTAATAGGGCAAGCCTGCCCAGCAGGATATAAAATCCTTCATAAACAACGGCCGACTGGGAGAGGGGGCGGAGTGGGAGTAATATTCAAAGACAAGTGGGACTTCATGCCCCTTCATGTTGATGCAGTCGAGGGAATTGAAATACTGGGCTTTTCACTGAAGGAAGCAGAGGGACATTTGATGTCAGGGATAGTATGCTATAGGCCACCCGGCAGCCAAACCCTAAACATTCAGTCATTGATTGACACAATTTTTAATTTATCGCTCACTCATTCAAGACTGATTGTGGTGGGCGATTTTAATCTCTGGGATAATGGAGGCCTTAGCCCGGCTTTTAAAGAGTTGACACAATCGTGTGAGAGTATAAATTTACAACAGTTAGTTCTCCTACCGACTCATCAAGCAGGCCATACGTTAGATCTTATCTTTGCCAATTGTACAGAGGCAACGGTGGCTGAGATACTGCCTCAAGCATGGACTGACCATTTCTTAGTCCAGTTTTGGCTGTCCATACCCGGCTTAAAAATAAGCCAATTAGAACCGCAGCACCTTACCGAGGTAGAGAATGGTTCAAATTAATAAAAGATGACAAAAGGCCACTGCTGCCAGGAAAGGATACCTTTTCTTCCAACAAATCGGTGAGCGATAATTACCAGGCCCTGTGTGATCAAATCAACCACTCGTTAGATATGCACATTCCGGTTAAAGAAATAAGTATTAAGAAGAAACCCTCAGCTCCTTGGTACAACGCAGAATTGAAAAATTTGCGATTGAAGTGTAAACAGGCTGAGAGAAAGTGGCGCAAGCTTTATGAGGATGCAGATAAAAAACCTGGAAACAGCTATTGAACCTCTATAAGGAGATGATTGTTAAATCTAAAGCTGAACATTATGCTAATAAGATTTTGCAGTCACCTAATAGTTCAAAAGCTCTTTTTACAGTATTGAAGGATCTATCCAACCCTGCATGTATGAGCAATGGGGTTGAGGCATCACAAGGACTTTGCAATGATATTGCTACGCATTTTAATCTGAAAATCAGCAGGATTATTGAGGGCCTTAACTTAAAGATCATTCAGGAGGGGCTAATGATTGTAACACTATAGCAGATTTGGAACAATTGGTAGAAAGTAATGCCAATGCGCAATCAGTAACATTGGACTCATTTCACATTTCCAATCTGGAAATATTTAACAACCTAGCCTTGAAAGTTTCCTCAGGCTCACCTTTGGACCCTCTCCCGCAGAAATTGTGGAAAGAATTTCATTTGGAAATCTTTCCCCGGCTGTGGCAGATTTGCCGTCAATCCTTGGACGAAGGCATGGTCCCTGATTGTTGGAAGCAGGCAGTGGTGACCCCACTGTTGAAAAAACCGACTCTCGATCCTACGTGCCCAGATAATTTTAGGCCTATATCGCTGCTGCCCTACCCGGTAAAAATCTTGGAAAGAGCGGTCAGCAAATCTCTCTCACATTACCTGGAGGAGTACCATCTGCTTGACGAAGCACAATTCGGCTTCCGCCCAGGGCATGGTACAGAAACAGCCCTGGTATCGGCACTTGACAACTTAAGAATGAGAGCCGACAATGGGGTGGCAACAGTTCTGATACTACTCGATATGTCCGCAGCATTTGACACAGTGGATCATGCTATTCTGCTGATGAGACTGGAGAAGTTGGGAGTGAAAGGGCTGGCACTACAATGGCTACGGTCATATTTGAATGGTAGACAACAAGTGGTGACTATTCCGCCATTCACTTCCCCCAAGACCCCGGTTTTACAAGGGGTCCCACAAGGCTACGCAATCAGCCCAGTACTTTTTAACATCTATCTGCGTCCGCTTATACCGATAATAAAGTCCTTTGGCATTGACCTGATTAATTATGCCGATGATACGCAATTGGTGTTTTCCCTAGAAGGAGCCCAGGCAGTATCAATGGATCAATTTCAGGAATGTATGCAGAGTACCACAAATTGGCTCAGACATAACTCCCTGCAATTTAACGGAGGAAAGACAGAGCTGATAGTCTGTTCCACTGCCAAAGTTGCTCGCCCACTTCATTCGGAATTTAGGCTCTCTCCCACTGATAAACCCCTGACACCAAACAAAACAGTGCGTAATTTGGGAATCATGTTGGATGAGGACCTTCAGCTGGAGACTCAGGTTAATAAGCTAGTGGGCACCTGTCTCTCCCTGATCAGAGCATTACGCACAATCCTTCCACTTCTTCCTACTAACACTAGGTCAGAGGTGGTGAGAGCAGTGATACTGAGTAGATTGGATTACTGTAACTCTCTCTACTTGGGGGCCCCAAACTCACTGATTTTGAAGATCCAGAGGATCCAAACTATAGCTGCCAAACTGGCTCTCAATAAGCATCGTAGGTCATCTACATCGAGGGCTTTGAAGGACCTTCACTGGTTACCAATTGGCCAGAGGATTAAGTTTAAATCACTATGTATAGTTTTTAAGGCAATCCATGGGTTAGGCCCGAAACCTCTGCAAGATAAATTTAAATGGTACGCCCCAAAAGGAATCTCCGGTCAGCAAACACCAATTTGGTGATTATGACGAGATACAAAAAAACAAGAACTGGCGGGAGAGCCTTTAGCGTTGCGGCGGCAAAGCTCTGGAACGACCTCCCTGTAGACATTAGACAAACTCAGGAACTACTACCATTCAGGAAAAAGCTGAAGACATGGCTTTTCCCAAGGGAGGACTAATTCTGAGCTATCACTCATTGCAGGCTGGGCTATCTGTCCGTTCGTTCTGCATTCATATATCTTCTGGTCAGTCTCAGCGCCAGGATACCCTTGGGGTGACAGCTGCGCGGTATAAATATTTTTTACATTACATACATTATATTACATGGATGTTGGTGGACACATGGGTGGATGGCCAAATCGGTGCTTGGTGGATGAATTTCTCATTGTGGGTGCCTGGATGGATGAATGTATGGTTGTTAGGATTGATGGATATGAACAATTTTTTGATGTGTATTCGCATTCTGAACTCTGAATGTAGTGTTTACCTCTCTGCTGAGCGTCAGTTTACATGAGCTGCAGCGCACTGTATTTGACAAATGTAAAGGGGTTCTGCCATAGGCATTGATATAAAGAAGCTATGGGTACCCTTAGAAGACAACAGGAAGATCTATGAGAAACACTAGTCGTTTGATACACTTGGAGGCCTTCAGACACTCACTCTACTCTCTAGGCTTCTCTTGGTTCAAAATGAGCATCTTAAAAGCCGTGTATCCTATTATAGGTGGGACTATGACATTAAACTGCAGGGGAGGACAAAACGTATGCAGCAAGGTTGACTAAATGCAGCAAAAAAATGCAAATTATGTGGCATAATGCGGCACATCTTGTGAAAGTATTACTTGATTATTTTGTCATTTGTACTCCTACTAACACTGTCTGGGCAACACCTTCAGCTCATTAGTACCAGTTTAACACCCAAATACTGTAGTAAGCAACAGAAACGTGACTAGTCACCCTTTGAGAAGCGCCTTCCCCTTTGTAGCAAATTGTGTAGCTGCATTTTTTATCAACTTTTGATCCGAATGAGCCAGAATCAAATTGTGTTGTTAAAATCAGCAGATTGTGCAGCTATGATGGATTATGTGGCAATATCGGAAAATTCATAATTCTGAAGAAATGCCGAGGCCTCAATCACATAATTCAAGTGGCCCTCGTTATATCATACTACCTACATCATTATAGGAGTTGTTTGCGTAGAGCTTCACAAGCCACATAGACCTCTTCCCTTCCCTGTAAGGGCTCCAGTACTCTGCTCAACAGCTTTCTCAGCTTCATCTGATAAAAAGGTAGACTTTAGTTAAGATCCTGTCAGCATTTTAAGGCCAGAAGACGTTTAAAAAAATCTCAAATCATCAAAGAGCAAGTGAACGACTACCACAGACTGCATTGTGATAAAAATAATACTTATTGATCTGACTGTTTAGCTCTCTTGAATGTCTTACTGAGGTAGGGGGCCACCTGTTCACTAATTTCATGGACTGTCTGTAAATGCAGCCTAATGTCCACCATTTCACGGTTGTAGTGCACTGTGCTTTGTATGTTGACACACTATGCCCTTTTCGGGAGTACATTACTCCTTGGGTGATGGTGCACTTTGAAGCAGGTGGCGGCGCACAGTTCTGAGGGCAATGGTGCGGTGCGCCTCAGGTTATAATTGAATGTGCTGTGGGTGGTGTGGCATTGTTCTGTGAGTGATTGTGCCCTGTGCTATATGTGGTGGTGAACTATGCTGTTGGTGGAACCGCACTATGCAGTGACTAATGGTGAACTGTCCGGGGCATATGGTGATATTCTGTTTGGCACCTCTCTCGCATGCTGATCGAAGATTGTATGTGTGGTATGTTTCAAAATTTTGTTTGTGCTCCTTTTCTGTCTCTCATTTATATGTTTAGGTTTGATGGTGTAATAGTTCTTGCATCATTGTAGGTGAACATAGTGTATTCTAACCTTAGGCAAAGGGCTTTGGTACTTTGACATAAACTATCTGCTTCAAATCTGCTGTAACTACTTACTCGACATTTATCTCTATCTATGGACTACTACTACCCATTACCTGGAAATCCACGTTTGTCTATAAAGCACTGCTTCTGGTACTGTTATTCAGCATAAAAGGAGAGAACTGTCTGGGACTTTCCCCTATGTTGGATGTCAAATTTTGCCGATATTTTCAAATTCTTAATCTGTAAATAAGTCCGGTTCCATATGATGCTCAATATTGCTTGTGTCTGCAATATATTTACTTGCTGTTTATACTGTCGCTTGACTTATACAGATGTGTCTGTGAAACCGACCTTTTTTCCCTGAATCTTTGTTCTGAATTTTGACCCTCTGTCCTGAATTTTTATAGTCCCCTCCCAGAATTTGCCATAGACTATTGTAATTTCATTGTTGCTCTGTTGTCCATTGTGGATAGCTAAATACAGGTGACTGAAAAACATGGATGTTCTGATGGTGTGGCTCAATGCTGCTGACTCTTACCATTGCCACGACATTTCATCTTTTTGAATTGAAAGGGCCCGTGGTGCTGAACTTCCCACGTGCGGCTCAAAGACCGTGTCTCACACACCAAGAGCCTGTCATGAGACATAGTGAGCAGGTCGAGGGACCACTTGTGGTGGTGTGTGGGGGAGCCCTCTCCTCAGCCGCCCATGCTTGTAGGCATAGACAGATGCTAGACAAAGGGAAGAACGGGGACAGAGACTAAAACAGAGAGGAAAGAAGAGTGGGGAGGAGCGAAAGAGAAAGACATAGGACAGGCGAGGCATGGCAAGAGAAGATGGATAACGGAAAGGAAGATACAGGGCCGCTAGAGATGTAAGGGAGAGACAGGTGGGAAAAAAAGAATGGACATTGGTATGTGAAGAGGTGAGACAGAGAACATGGGGCAGAAGAGACAGAGGACAGGAGTGGATAGAAACAGACCAGGTAAAATGCAAGAAACAAAAGTCAATCAGGAGAGAGAGAGAGGAAAACGACTCTCGGGTGGGGCACAATGTTGAAAATGCAGATGGGATGGGGTTAAAAACGAAAGAGAAGACAAAAAGACTCGGCCATAGAGCATCAGAGGTGAAAGATAAGAGCTAGCAAAGCACATGTGCTGTGTCTAAGGAATGGGCGTATGAGGCACAAGTACAGCAGACATGCATGTAATATATTCTTTTGAAAAGGCCATGTTTTGAACAGGAATCATGATGCCCATGGCTTTAGCAACAATAATAATGTGTACACTTATTCTGTTGCAAATCAGTGTTCATATATCATAGTTAAACGATTGGATCTTATTCTGTGATAAAATGGTGCACCTATTTTTAGTAGTGTGATGGACTTTGTTTTGCCGGGTTTATTTATGTATGTGTGTAATATTGTATTTATATAGCCCAAACCTAGCTAAAAGGCAGAAGACTACTATACAAGGTCAAAGATAAGCATAACTGAAAAAAAATTAAAGGACACTACAAAAAAACAATTTGCTTTTGCTGAGGGCAGGCAGCATTTGAGCACAAAAAGGAGTTTGGGTCCGGTGCCTGGTTCTGAAAGTAGCCCCTATCCGCTGCAGCCGGCCCTGCTCCTTACCCGTCACTCGGCAGTGCAAGCCTGCCCAGTTCATCGCTGGTGGCCTGACATGAACTCTTACAATTATTTTGATAGTGTTTGTTCTGCTGCTAGTAGGCCGCTGCCCCTTAAGTTGATTTCTGACCACATGCACAAGCATTTGAGGTGTTTTTGTTGGAGGGAATGTGGGGCTGTGAAGTGACTTGTTGATGTGGAATATTTTTTAATTAGTTAGCAGAGATTGTAGAAATTAATGAGCAGACATTCACTTAGCCAGAGTACAGTCTCGTGAACAAGGTCATATCAAAGGTTGGCTTGCATTGTGAACAGTGCGCTGATCCGTGCTGCCTTCATCATGGTGTTTTAAGTGCAGGTTGATCGAATTCATGGAGTGATGTGACATTAGTGTATACGGGGTATTTGCAAAAAGAAGTAGAAATGACTTGATTGTCTGTGACGGTTCTGAATATGATGACATTTGAGATCAGGAAGTGATATTTGCAATCCTGTTTAAGAAGAAGGTTATGGCCGATCAGCAGTACATAATCCTCATAGTGATTGCACTTGGAAGATTGGTAAACTCAAGGACTCCGTATTCTTACTATGTAGATGGGGCCCTAACTGGCAGGTTTGTTAGTATCGCAGACATCCAATAAAATGTGAAATAGTTATTGCGTTTCAGTTCTCCCATCAGGGAAGGGTCCAACGCCCGAGCGATGCGAGGGTGCTACAGCTAATCTTGAAAGAAATGAAAAATGAAATCTCAAAATATCCCGCTTCAAGTAGATAACAGGTATATCTTGAGAGAGACAGAGTGTGTGTGTTGCATGTGTCCCCGTATGTTTGCACTTGCAGACTCGGTGCCTTAAATGGGCAGGTACTGTCCGGTACCGAGTGCCTGTCCTTCTTTAATTTGGAAACGAAAGTACCTGCACTTCTCACCATTGCAGCAATACATTTAATGGGAGAGTGCCGGCACTTCTCAGGAGCAAACAGGTACTCTGGACTTGAGTACCAGCACGTCTAAATTTCCATGTAAAGCACTGTGCAGACTATTAATTCTACATACCTAAGTGTCTCTTTTGATGGAAACGTGAAGCTTTGTCCAGTCGCGAGCACCACACAATATGTGAAATTTAAGTAATGTCTTCAGAAGAGCTGCTGCAAGTGGTGTCTTATCGTGTGTTCAACGTGCGTCATTCAGACATGTAACTCCCTTCTCCTCTCGTTTCAGGGGACCATCAGTGTGGGCGTGGATGCCACCGAGCTCTTTGACCGATACGATGAGGACTTCGAAGACGCGCCCGGGAGCACCTTCCCTCACATTGAAATCAACCGCATGCACATCGCCCAGTCAATTGAGGTACAGTAACGTCGCCGCCTGTTACCCAGCGTGCCTCTCGGCGGCTCAGAATTAGCAACGCAAACCAGCGTCGCGTAACTTCAAAATGAAGTGCCGCTCAAGTTTTATTTATTCCCTCATCTTTATGTATGGAGGGATACAATTACCAACTTTTTAAAAGATTAATTTCCACCTGGGAATGTTTGTGCAGTAGCTCATACATTTTGAGTTAAAAACACATCTGCCTTTTGGCTCCTCTGTCAGGGCATCTAAATCTTCGCAGCAAGTTAGTCATGATGCAAAATTATTTTCGAAGTCACCACGCTGTGGCTCTGAGTCTGTACACGTGCCCTGACTTTTCAAGGACTGTGCTCGGGTATTTGTCAGGAGAGGTTAAAACCGACAGAAGCGCCTCCTCTGCTCTGATCGGAGATTTTGTAGCTCTTTCAGGGTCCGACAGTACGAATGACAGATAAGGGACTCAACCTGACGGTTCACACCGCTTGGGTGACTCCGCGACACAGTACATTGATTAAATGAGTGGAAACATTTATCTAGTGCCTAAAGAGAGCCTCTCGTGGCATCAAAACAATTTCTTACAAACTCGGACCCAAATCACATTCGGCCAGGGTACAAAATATCCCTTGAGTGTTCGCATCCTATATGACTTGAAATCGTTTCCTGCCTAGTCTTTGAGTCTTGTTTCTTTCAGTGTCTTTTAAAGAAGATTCCTTAAAACAAATTCTGACAGGACAGACTTTGCACTGTGTTGCGGCGTCACTCACAATTTCGGCCTACCATAGCTGTGACGACTTTACTGATGGGTATCATTACCTCAGCCATTTCATTTTTTATTTTGGCTTTGACTCCTAAGACAAGTAAAGTAAGTCGTTTAAATAAACATTAAACCAATTTACGCGGGCCTGAAAAAAGTAATTAACTACTGTTAAAAATGTTAAAATATCGGTTAGCATCACAATAGATGGAAAATAATATATATTAAAAAACTGCTAAATCACCATTTGTCATTTGGTTACCAAATTAAGGGGAATACGGTGCTCGCTTCCTCTCTGCTTTGCACCGTTTAGGTTTTTCCATTTCTGTAATTACATTTCTTTTCGATTTATTTAATAAATAAATTTCAAAGGTTATAGGCTTGGTGTGGCTCTTTATTTTTGATTAAGTATCTTCTGTTGCATTACTGTATTTAATATTCAGAACTACATTGTAACATTTTTATGGCTATACGATTAGGGTTTGGTTTCTCGATTTTGTATTTTGTTTTAATATACTTGGGGTTAGTTTTAGCTTTACCATCAAGGGTAGCTGGGTTAGCTTCATGGTTTAAGAGTAACCTGTGAGACTGGTGGTATGGTTAGGGGTAGTAATGATATAGATATTGAAGAAATGTGGTCCAAGTAACTGGCATTTCTTGTTCGGGTTTAGGGGCCCCAGTGATGGCTTGTTTTAGTAAAGGTGTCTCAAAAATGGTGCCCAAAGTAATGACATTTATCTCTGCTCCTTCATTTATCTGCTCCAGCAAGACAAACCTCTTAAAAAAAAAAAATTAAAATATCCTTCCTTTCCTTCCTTTCTTTTCTTTCCTTTCTTCCTTCCATTCCAAGTGATTCCATGGGAACCTGGGAACCTTCTATTCCATGTAAATACCTCTCATCAAGCTGTCTGATGTAAAGATGCCACCAAAATCTCGGAGGCCATGCAAGTGCACACTGAATAGGTGGAGGTACTTGGAATGTCACCTCGTTGTGGGATGTGGGTTGTTTGAGCGTGTATGTGGCCTTGAGACCTCATCTTTGCTTACAGTATTTCTTACTATCCTACATCAGCGATAGTGCCATTGTACGTCACATTCATTTCTGGAATGAAGAATCATTCATATGACTTGGAAACAAAATCTAGCAGTGCTGTTGTCTTCACTCCCAACTCGAAGGTACAGGAGTTTCCTTATCCACATGTTGTTTAATCATTTTTGGAGAGAATGATAATTTGATGGAAATGCTGGTGGTCATATATCAAGAAATTGTCTTTCTGATGGATACATCTGCCTGTGGATTCCTCACCTTATGAATATCCCCTGCGCCAGCATTTCGCGGAAACTTTTTCCTAGCTCTCCACGCCGACGAGGTCGTCACAATGCCATGGCTCCGCACACGGCTCCGCATGACGTCACCGGAGCCATAAGAGGACCACGTCGGCGTGATGACGTCAGTTCCCTTTTTTCCGCGCTGTCGACGCTAACGGTTTTTCTGGGACTCTCCATACTTTCTGCTAGATACTTTGTATTCTGGATTGTTTCTATCTGTGGTTTTGCCATGTCTGCTCCGAGGAAGTCGGGTTTTAAGCCCTGTAAAGAGTGCGGGGGTCATATGTCGATCACTGACCCCCATGTTGACTGTCTGTGGTGTTTATCATCAGATCACGACGTCGAAGGCTGTTCTTCCTGTAGGAAAATGAACCCTAAGGCCTTGAAGGAGTGGGAAGCCAAGCTGTACATGTCTAAGGTGAGAAAAGAAAAAAGGGGTCGAAAACGTTCGAAGTCGTCGACTTCGCGTGACTCGAAGAGGAAGCACAAGAAGAAGAAGAGACATGGATCTCGGCGCTGTTCTTCGAAGGCTGTGGTTTCGAGGTCGCCTTCTCCGGCGCCTCAGCGTCGTGAAAAGGACTTTGTCTCTCCTTCACCTTCGGTGTCTCCTGAAGCGACTCCGACCCATTCTCCTTCAGTCAAGGGGACTCCGGCGCAGTCACCGACGCCGAGATTTTCTCAGACTCCGGAAGATTTGTCGAATCCGGCTGATGCTGAGGATCCTTCGGTTCCAGCGGCTCCGCCTGTGGTTCCAGGGGTTCCGACTTCGGAAGTGCCTCCAGTGGATCTCGAGCCTGCCCAGTATCCTCAATTTCCGGCACCGGGATCGGATCCCTCGCATTTTTTAAATGCGATGTATGGCGTTTTTCCAGGGCCTCATACCCTTCTGGTGCACCTTCGGGTCCCATGGGTCCTCTGGCATTTAATTTGGGTGTGCCTCACCAATATCCTCAGGCACCCTTCGTGCCATTCATGCCGACGACACCGTCCTGGCAATTTCCGGCACCGAGGATGTCAACGCCGTATGTGCAGTCCTCAGCTCCATCCCTTGAACCTTCTTCTCGGATTCGTTCGACGCCGGTTGCTGCTGTGGATTCTCCTTCAACGCCGCTCCTGGATCCATCGACGCCGCGTGTGGCGCCACCGACGCCACAGCCGAAGTTGCGCTCGAGGAGAGAAGCGCAGAGGTTGATTGAGGAGGAGCAGTACCAGGCTGAAGAGATGGAGGAAGGTGAAATTTATGATACTGAAGATATGTTTGAGGGTCTGTGTGAGGCAAGTGGACTTGATACCTCCCCGGAGTGGGACTTTGCTTCACAGAAGGCTTCCCCCTCGAAGGAAGTTTCACCTTACCATGTGGTGATAAGGAAGGCTGCAGAGCTCTTGGATCTTCAGCTCCCTGTGGCTGAGTATAAGCCTAACTTGCTTACAGAGGTGCTTCATTCTCCGTCCTCTGTGGTTGAACCACTTTTGCCATTCAATGATGCCTTGTCTGAGCCAATCCTTGATGTGTGGCGCCATCCTCTTACTGCTCTTGCACTTTCAAGGTCGGTGTCCAGAAGGTACAGGCCTGCTCCAGGGGATCCTGTGTTCCTTTCGTCGCATCCTTCGCCTGAGAGTTTGGTGGTGCAGGCGTCTTGTTTGAAGCAGTCCACGGGCGCCTTTCCGCAGGCTCCTGCTGATAGGGATTCCAAGAAGTTGGAACAATCTGCAAAAAGGTCTTCTCTTCGGCGAGTATGGCTTTGAAGTCCACAAATGCTACCTGTTTGTTGGGCAGATACATTCATGCCCTTATGGACTCTGCCAAACAGCTTCTTCCAAAATTGTCTGAAGAAGATCGAGGAAATCTCAGTGAGGTGTTGGCAGACTCACAGGCTGCGGCTCGCCAGGTCATCCAGTCTGGCCTGGATACAGCGGATTCCGTTGCTAGGGTGATGGGCTCATCCATTGCTACGAGAAGACATGCGTGGCTAAGGTCTTTTCTGGGTTTTCACCTGACGTACAGGCTGCCCTACTTGATCTTCCTTTTGATGGGACTAAACTTTTTTGTGAAAAAGCTGATTCTGCCCTGCAATGGTTCAAGGACAGTAAGGCTACAGCGAAATCCTTGGGTCTGCAGACTCCGGCAAAGGGTTATGGCTATAGAAGATACCGCAGCTTCGGGAAGTCTTCCTTTCGTGGTTTCCGACAGCCACAGCAGCAGCAACAGCAGCAAAACTTGTACAAGTCCTACAGGGGTAAAGGCAGAGGTCGTCTTCGTGGAACGGGTCGTCACCCCTCTTCCTCCTCCTCCTCTACCTCCCCAACCCCTGCTGGTAATGCAGGAAAGCAGCCCTAGATCCGCCATCCTGGATCATGCAGGTCCTGTGGGAGGCCGCCGGCTTACTCATTTTCTACAGGATTGGAAATCGGTCACTTCGGACCTTTGGGTTTTAGATCTGGTAGAAAATGGGTACGCCCTTCCCTTCAGGGAATTCCCCCCCCCCCCCTTACCCTCCTTGCGAAGGGTTTTGCACGGAGGATCATTTACTTCTTCTTCAGAAGGAGGTTCTTGTCCTGTTACAAAAAGGTGCGATAGAGGTGGTTCCGGAGCAGGAAAGGGGTCAGGGGTGCTACTCCCGGTATTTCCTGATTCCCAAGAAGGATGGCAGGTTACGACCCATCCTGGATCTCAGGATCTTGAATCTGTTCCTCAAGCAGGAGAGGTTCAAGATGCTCACCCTAGCACAGGTTCTTCAGGCGCTGCAACAAGAAGACTGGATGGTGTCCATCGACTTGCAGGATGCGTATTTTCACATCCCAATCCTGAAGTCGCACAGGAAGTATCTCCGATTTACGGTTGGTTCGCAGCATTACCAATTTGCGGTCCTTCCGTTTGGTCTTACTACTGCACCTCGAGTCTTCACCAAGGTGTTGGTGGTGGTGGCTGCCCATCTCAGGAGGTCGGGGATCCCGGTTTTTCCCTACCTGGACGACTGGCTTCTGAAAACAGAGTCGCCAGAGATGGTGCGTTGTCATCTGCAGGTAACAACCCAGCTGTTGTTCAAATTGGGTTTTTCGATAAATGTGCCCAAATCTCACCTGGTGCCCTCTCAGCGCAACCTGTTCATAGGGGCGGTACTGGATACCACTGTGTGTCGAGCTTTTCCTCCTCCGCAGAGGATTCTCGACATTCAGGAAATGGTCCCTTTATTTCCCAATGGAGCGGTTGTTCCAGTTCTGAAGGTCCTTCGCCTGCTCGGTCTGTTCGCTTCCTGCGTTCTGTTGGTCAATCATGCACGCTGGCACATGAGGGCGCTCCAGTGGTGTCTCCGCAGGCAGTGGTATCAGCACAACGGAGATCTCAGGGAGTCAGTCAGGATCTCCAGAGAAGCTGCAGCGGATCTGTCTTGGTGGAGTGTGGAGGGCAATCTGTCTCAAGGAAAGCCCTTTCATCTTCCTCCATTGGTGGCCACAGTGATAACGGATGCCTCTACCCTAGGGTGGGGTGCTCATCTGGGGGATCTGGAGATCAAGGGTCTTTGGTCTCCAGAGGAAAGATTGCTTCGTATCAATCTTCTGGAATTGCGAGCGATATGTTTGGCGCTCAAGGCCTTTCTCCCTTCCCTTTCAGTCGGTTCAAGTCCTAACGGACAACACTGCCGCGATGTGGTATGTCAACAAGCAGGGAGGAGTAGGGTCGTACCGTCTCTGCAGGGAGGCGTTGCGGCTTTGGTCCTGGGCTCAGGACCATCGTATTTGCTTGATGGCAAATCATCTTGCCGGTGTGCTGAATGTACGCGCGGACAGCCTCAGTCGGCAGTTCTCCGCCGACCACGAGTGGAGGCTTCATCCAGAGGTAGTTCGGCACATCTTCCGGACGTGGGGAACTGGTCGGGTGGACCTGTTTGCCACTCTCGAGAACGCACACTGCCCGTCATTCTGCAGTCTCCAGTTTCCGAGGCAGGGAGCGTTGGGGGACGCGTTTCAGTTGAGTTGGAGCTCTCAACTCCTTTACGCGTTTCCTCCCATACCCTTGATTCCTCGGGTTCTGAGGAAGATTCGCCAAGACCGGGCCCAAGTCATATTGATCGCCCCGGATTGGCCAAGAAGGGTGTGGTACACAGATCTACTTCACCTCTAATCGCACCCTCCGCTCCGTCTCCCTTTCAGGGTAGACCTCCTCTCGCAGTCGGAGGGGCAGGTTCTGCACCCCCACCTCCAGAGCCTTTACCTTCATGCCTGGAGATTGAACGGGGCAACCTGAATTCTTTCTCTCTCCCGCCTGACGTGGTGGATGTTATCTTATCGGCCAGGCGACACTCCACCAAGTCTATTTATCCATACAGGTGGTCAAGATTTGTTAAATGGTGTGGAGAGAGATCTATTGATCCCTTAAAAGCTCATCTTTCTGATGTCCTTTGTTTTTCGTTGCATTTGGCTCAGCAGGGTTGTGCTGTGGCTACTATTAAAGGTTATTTGTCGGCTTTATCGGCATTTCTTTGTTTGGCTGATCAGCCGTCTCTTTTTAAATCTCCGATTGTTTTAAGGTTTATTAAGGGGCTTACTAGTATGTTTCCGCCCACTCCCTTCATTATGCCCCAATGGGATCTAAATCTGGTCTTAACTTTCTTAATGGGTTCCCCATTTGAACCTATGCATAGTTGTCCTCTGAGACTGCTGTCATTCAAGACGGTCTTCCTTGTGGCTATCACCTCGGCTAGGAGGGTGAGTGAACTCCAGGCTTTGAGTTCAAAGCCTCCTTTTCTTACTATTCATGCTGAAAAGTTGGTTCTCAGGACCAGGGCTGCTTTTCTGCCTAAGGTGGTAACTCCCTTCCATCTAGGGCAGTCCATTACCCTCCCTACTTTCTATCTTCCCCCTCACCCTTCTAAGGAGGAGGAGAGGCTGCTCCGCTTGGATCCTAAAAGGGCGGTTAGTTTCTATCTGGATAGAACGAGGGACCTGCGAGTGGACGATCAGCTCTTTGTGGGCTACGTTGGACGCATGAAGGGCACCCCCCTCCTGACCACCCCTGTTCGGTAGCAGCCGCTACAGGTGGCCGAAGGAAATATTTGTCTTTAAGGGAAGCCAAGTAGTGCCTTCTCTTTATAGACCAGACTTCTGATTACTATGAAAGCATTGCTTTCAGGCAAAGGCAGTAGGCAGCATTTATATTTTGGATCCTAGAGCTCAAGGGATCTTCAAATCATTGCACTCATAGCTAGTTTAGAAAACCAGTCAACCTTTTAAGGTTAAGAGAAGAACTTTATTTAAAAAGTAAGAATCTGTCAAAAGAGAATTGATCAAAACACCCTGGAACTTCGCAAAACTAGGTGCACGGCACAGAATGTGTACTTAAAATATGGTAACACCATTATTGTCAAAAATGTACAAACAGAATCTAAGGAAACAGGAAGAAGAATCTCCATTACTACACTGAAATGGGGAGTGTGAAGTTCCTTTTCTCTTTCACGAGAAGGTGCATGCTCTGTGGAGGAGCAGAAGGTGGAAGTAGGGAAACTGGAGAGGTGCAATGAGTGGAAAAATGGGCCAATCACAAAAGTGGGAGGGAGCAAAGTGCTTAGAATACCAGCACACAATTCGCCCAAATACATTGTGGTTAATGTAGTGCATGATAACACTCGCTTCATTTGATAGTCTTTAGTATTCACCATTGTTGGTGCAGCCAGTGCTGTGCATCTCTAGACATGTTTCAGGATATTTGCCCTTCATCATATAGTAACAAGTTAAATTTAGGGGTGCTGGCAGTGCTGGTCCCTGTATTCTCAGGTTTCTGTTCCTACCCGGAACGCAGGTGCATCCCCAGAGCTTGTCAGCTCAACAAGGAGCCAATCACTAAAGGGTGAGGGAGCACACTGCTTGGCATTCCAACACACAGTTCGCCCAGTTGAACTTTCATCTAAAGTGAGTGTTATTATTATCCACTGCATTTATCACATTGCATCTGGGCAAGTTGTGTGCTGGTATGCTAGGCAGTGTGCTCCCTCTCCTCTATCGGGAGAATTGGTGACTGGAAGAAAAACCTCGTGGTAAGTAGGGCATAAAGAGTAGGGAAAGAATAGTGGGTGTTGGGTGTAACCAGAAGAGCGATGGGGAGACATAAGACCATAAAGTCACAGGCACTTGGGCTGTAAAGGAAGCACAAAGGAGTAAGCACAGGGTTCAAGAACGGACGCACTGTGGGTGAAGAACAAAGGACGGCACAAAAGTGGAGAGGAACAAGACAGAGAAATGGACCAATAAGGAGAATGAACTGCAAAGGGAAGGAAACTAGCGTCCTCACCAAGGACCATAACCTGAAAAAATTGCCAGTGCATGAGGGACAAGGAATTAACCATTGTAAACAGAATAGAAAAAATAAGAGAATTGCATTATTTAGTTAGGCAAACAAGCAAAATGCAACTTGCTTAAACTACCTATACAACAAGAGATTGGAGTGAAAAGCCTCCGAGAAATGCACTCAAGAAAGCTTCTTTGAGTCTTTCCAGCAAGCTGGCACATTTAGATCTGCAAACTTTAAATGTACCCCTTTGATTGCATAAGATACTTTTCCCTTTACCAACAGTGCATACTCTGCACCCACGATAAGTAACTCATGTTGAGCATAAGAGACACATTTTCCTCTTAGACACTCCTTTTCTCCCTCTTGAGATGCCACTTGGACCACCTTTCCCAAGCAGGTTGAGGAGCTCCTGTCCTTCACCACCTTCAAGCTGTTCATCTAAAAGATAAATCAGAGCAGAGCTTCAATTACTGTACCCCACCATTAAACTTATTCTACCCCTGTGGATGATGAATTTGGTAAATAGTTACTTCCATTTGAGAATCCAAAACATTAGAGCTACCTTCTCATTCCTACCCCTCCCTCTTTTACTCGTCCCAACTGATAGCCTTACTGCCACATACAAGTTAATCCCCTATCCAAATCAGCCAGCCCGTTCTGATTCAGCTGCCTACATAGAATCACACACCTCTAGTTCTTTCCTCTCTCCCATCTGTATAACCACTTGCATCTGTACACATTATGTGATGTGATATCTCTTTTTTAAAAACATCAGCTGGCTACTGCTTTCACTCTGTATCCATTCTGTATCCTAAATGCATTTTTTCCTTTAAGTTCTTAAAGTATCTGGAGTTGAATATGTTTCTCCTTTCCTCTACTCCAATAATTGACTAATTCCTTAAAGTCTGGTTTCTGTTATATTGTCTGTACTCAGACTGCTTTCTCCAGCTTGCCATGTCTCTAGTTGCATCACTTTAGCCCATTATACCTGTCTATTGTCCATTCTAATCCTCCTCTACCTGTCAATTACCTTTGATACAGTCTCCACTCTTCTCTATCTTACTTAACACTCCTACATCTATCTTTCTGCATCACTTCCACCACTCTGGACTAGTTCTCCTTCTATATCTGCAGCTACTCCTTGTCTGTCCTTGCTTGGCCTCGACATCTCCCCCACTGTAGACATTCCCAAGGGACCGTACTTGACCCGCTATCCTTTTGTGCCTGGGCGACCTTATTTTCTCTTTTGGTTTCTCCTATCATCTCTGTGCCAATGTCGTCGCAAACGTTATCCTTCATTCTGCAGCACTACACTCAAATCACCCGTTGTGTTAGGGCTATTCAGCAAACTGTACTACAACAATAATGTGCTTGTGGGTCTTCCTCAATATGCCTTCTCCCCAATCAATAGTCTTCAAGTTTGCAACCCTTGTGCTCTTCGAACAGCAGCACCGTATTGACAACAGGCCAAAAAGCTCCTCACCTTTGTGTTGAATTTGGTTCTTAGACAAACCTTCTGTCTGGTTACTCACTTTTCTGACCACAGTGCTCTGTAAACCTCCACCTCCTCACTGAACCCCCAGATCTTGTCATTGCTCTATCCACCATCACGCACCACTAGACTGGATTTCCCGCCTCTCTTTCAAAACTATCCTTCTCTGCTGACAATCAAACCCACTCTGATCTGCCTAACTCTATAGTGTGCTTTGCTTACCCCTCCCCTTACATAACCTAATCTTCCCCACTGCAAAATTGCAGCCTTCAGAATAATGTGTGCTATGTACATATCTGCCAGGAATCTCCAACCTTTTCTGTAATAAGAACTACCTATGCTCAATGAAAATCCTCCAGAGCTACTACATTTGTTAGATTTGTAATTGTGACCACATTAGAAAGAATTACATGAGTGGCCACCAAATGCAAGATTACCAGCAGTGATCACCTCATTTCATCAGTTATGGTTGCCAGCAGTGATGTAAAAAAAGGCTTTGTCAATGTGTAATGCCTCTATGTGGGTAATACATAACAGCCATAGCTGCAGGGCCCCTGTCACCAAGGTAATAATATTAGGAATAAGTATCCCCAATGCCACATGACTTATCAATGAGATGTCAGGTTTAAATATATTTGGGAAATTCAGCCATTTTTCTAAAAAAAACAGTCTGAGATCTGAATATAGACCATTTTCTTCTTGATTACAATTTTGGTCTACATATAATACTTCATCTAAGCACAAGCTTCTTAAGTAGTAGGCTGGGCTGCTGACTGGAGAGCTACTTTCAGGTAACTGGAGAGCTACTGGTTGGAGAAGCCTGATACATGAACTTTCTTACTGGTTGGTTGCACTCCTCATACCGGATAAGGCATGGCCTTATGTAACCGATCAGCTCAACTATGTAAAGTGTTTCTTTTAAAATGCCTCAGATACATACTGGTGCAGTTTAGATGTATGAAGGACTTTGCCAGACCTTGTACTACCTAATTAAAAGCTGAGGAACGGGCAACGTTGTGAGTATGCGTAGACTGTTAAAATTAACTGTATCTGGATATTTTAATTAGGAATTTAATTACAATTGGCTATAAAGTACAAAAGTAGGCAGTGGAACTCATAAATAGGAATGCGAAATGTGGGTATTACACCAGTCCAGTACATAAGGACTGCCAATCACTGCCAGTAATGCAGAGAATCTAATTTAGTACCTGCACTTCAGTCAGAGAGGTTGTGGGGTGGGCCCACAGCAATCAAGTTAAAGATTAATTTATGATCTGTCAAGAAGGACACCATGTTGTACCACCCACTGTAATTTGGGGTCCTATAGAACCAGTAGAGTGAGGCTAAGAGGATTCTGGTTAACAACGGGCATAGATTGTGTAGATGTGTTCCCGTTGACCATAAAGAGGAGTTACACCACTGCAGGCCTAGAAGGTACTGAAGATGAGTCCATACTAAAGAGTCTGCCAGTAATTTTGTTTCATGACCAACACAATGAGCAGCCACTGCCAACCTCCAGTTTCCTACTGACCAGCCGCAATCTGCTCATATCAACACTAGATGGTTTTCTTCTTCTGTTCTGAAGTTGTACTTGGATGAAACCATTTTAGGGGGGGTAGCATGATTAACCACTATTTCATTCGCAAAGTGTCTACTTATGAATATACATATGGGAGATGAGAGATGTAAGGCAGAGGACTGGAATATCAAGAAATTGTTTTTGGCTCAACATTTTCGACAAATTAGAAACATTTTTCACTTGCAGGCCACCCTGAGCGGATCTCCTTAAGTTCTACATGAGAGGGAGCGAGATAATGCCCCAACATTGTATGTGTGTGTTATCATTGAAAACTTTGTTCAGTGCTAAAACGGGCTGAGAACAAGGGGTAAGACATGGTACCGGCAGGGGATAAGAAGGCATCAAGGTTAGCCAGGGTACAGAGATGTTGCAAAATGAAAATTGTGCTACCCTTGCTTTCTCAAATTGGTTTGAAAACCAAACATAGAATAGGACTCATTGATGCGGGTTGTCATTCAACAATCCACTTTGGCAAATCAAGAACTGCATACACCAAGAACTGGTGGAAGAGAGATTATATTTTTACAGCAGCCTCTTTTACGTGGTTCTCAATTTCCGACCAAAATTTAAGAATCATGTTCCACAAAAATATTTTCAGTGGGAATTGGGGTCTAGAGGAATAAAGTAAATCCCCGGGGAGAGGAAAACATGCAATAGAGAGAGAAAAAATGTTAATCTTTCTCATGGAAAAAGGTGCTTAATTTGAACATTCATCTGCCCCAAATTGAGAAAACATCCTTGCAATGTTAGGGAGTCGAGAAGTGCATGTCAGATATCCACCTACAAGGCCAAATGTCAAACAGAAATATCACAGTCTGGGAGTTAAAAAAAGAAAACCAGCAATTGTTTCTATAAAAAAATATAATGAAAGGGCCCTAAAAGTGAATTTGCAAATATATAATAAAAACAGAAGTTCACCAACAACATTTATAGTAAAAAAGCTTTGCAGTTTTATTACATAGTAGAAACGAAAACGCCTGAAAATTGGCTAATTGTTTATTATTTATATTTCCAACGGAACTGTGACTTCCCATTGTCAAAGAAACATGGAATTGGAATGCATTAAGTGCAGTTGCAGACCATAATTGGTTCAGTTTCAGAGGTCTGTTAGGATTGCGTTTTCATAGGAAATGTTTTTTTTTAGTTTAATTACTTTGGCACTCTTTGACTAATCTTTACGAAACTTTCCAAAAAAAAAGATTCATCCACCTCCGCACCTTCCTAGAAAGTTCTGGGGTGATCCGCGAAATGGGAGCCGAGAAAAGGGGGCAGGGGGCGGGGGCAAAACACGTTTTCCCCATGCACTTTTCTATAGGAACATTGAATAGCAATACCGCAAAAATGGATGAACGTAATTACACCAAATTTGGCAGAAAGTTAGATCTTGGTTCAGAAAGTGTGTTTTTTGTGATTAGCTTTTGAGAAATTAAGGTTCAACATTTATGTATATATCACACAGCGGAGGATCCGTGGGGCACCCACTTTAGAATATTGGCCGGCATCCACAGGCACCCAGTATGGGTGCTGGCTGGGAAGCTGGTGGGGGCCTTGGCACTCACCCATGGCCCCAAAGTTAATATAAAGCTTGAGTCTCCCGAGTGGGACCAGGATGCCCCAAAAAAATAAAAATATTAGAAAGAATCGAGGAGCAGCAGGCGAAGCTCATTTATTATTCAGAGCTCCAAGCAATGAGTGTTCCTTAATGCCATTCAAGGGCTTTTTTATTTATCCTGGTGGTGCCCCTAGAAGGACCACCAACCATTTTTTCCAATGTTGCGGAGGACTGAGGGAGCGCCAGAAGCCCCCCAGCCACATTAATAAAAAAACACACCAAGACTCCTGGATCATTGAATCCATGACCCCAGGAGAGTTTACCATATATTTTTTTAAAGCACTCGAAGCTGGAGCTGTATGCTCTTCAGCTGGAGTACAGGGAGCCCTTGGGGTTGGTTCTATGGCTACACTTTATGGCCTAAAAACTGTTTTAAAAAAAAAAAAAAAAAAGGGCCCAAACCCATTTTTAAGATTTATTGAAAATATTTTTTGACAATCACTGTTGTAAAATATTGCAGTGTGTGATTTTGTTTTTTAAATGTACATTTGATTACAGTTATTGGTGAGTTTTTGATAAACCCAATAGGTGTGCTTTACATATGTTGATGTGCTGACCCCTTGATAAAGCCAATAGGCCGGCTGCCTTTTGTATTTTGGGGTTCTGACCTTTTGTTAAAGCCAGTAGGTCTGTCTTACTTAAAATGGCACCTGTTACATTGTTACATGACATAGTCGTGTTGGGGAAGGGGGTGGGGTTGGGCACTCAACCCCATTTTGCTCACGGTGATCAACATCTTACTTAGTTAGAAAAACCATAAAATTTCACTGGGGGAAAAAAAACCAAAGGTTAATGTGTTTAAAGTTAGGAATTATACTATCCTACTTTACATTTAAAAAAAATAGAAATTCACTAGAAAAATAAAGGTTTAAGGCATATTATAGATAGGTGAAAATGTCAGTTACAACATACAGGTTTCAACTAACAAAACCACTGAAATGAACCAGTTATAGTTATCTCAAGTAACTATAACTCGGCCTCGCCAAACACTGCTATTTACCTTGCACATTAAATCATTCATGACGTGTTCTGTGACACCATTGTTAACATCCGTGCAACATCCGAAATAAGATAATTGTTAACAACACTGTGCATGGCAGGGGCACGAGTTATAGTTACTTTAGGGCTCAAATTATAGTTCCTTGAGATAACTACAACTAGTGAATATCTATGGTTTTGTTAGTTTAAAACGGTATTTTTACCTAAACATCTGTTTAACCCAGTTTTTCATATATAAGGCCTCAAGATCCCTTAAGTCTATTAAAACATCGGTGCACGTCACGTCCAAGGGAGGCTTCCCTGCTCCTTATTTAAATAACCACTTCTAGACTCATCCGAGTCTTCGAAAATGATGTGCACTCGTGCTGGGTTCAGTAATCAACGTACATTTATTGCAAATTCATTTAAATGCTTCTAGGCAGCATACACCCTGGACAGATAGATATATATATATATATATATATATATATGTATTATTTTATTTCTCACATATATAATATATATATTAATTACCCAGTGGCAGTTGCCACTGGGTAGTTATAGTTAGTTATAGTTAGGTCAGCTGTTCCATAGGGAAAGCGTTTTGTGTGTTGCTAATAACTTTGGCACCGTTTGACAATTCTCCATGAAACGTTTCGAAAAGGTGCTACGTTTTAACTAGTTTGTGCATGGAAAGTTTCGGGGTGATCCGTCAAGCAGGGACCGAGAAAAAAGGAGGGTCCCCAAACACAAAATCCCCATGCATTTTCCATAGACTTCTTTAAGACGGACTACCGTAAAAACTGCTGAAAAGAATTGCACCAAATTTGGCAGGAAGCTAGATCGTGGCCTGCAGATTGTGCTTTTTGGGTCTCGCCTGAGCCAGTGCGCATGCGCTGCTCTGCGAGGCTTCTAGTTAGGACTTTAAATTTGGACCACACGCACGTGCGTGTGCTTTTTTTTTTTTTCATCACCCGCTATTGGCCTTTGCGTGCGTCTTTCTAAGAAAGACAGCACGCAATTGGCCAAAGGCGGGTGCATGTCCCGCCTTCTCTCTCCCCTGGCCTAGGGAGCTCGGGAGCGAGCAGCAGCCCCGCACTGTGCCTGCTGCTAAAAGTTCCCTCCCACGGCCTAATGCTATCGGGAGCGAGCAGCGGCTTTCCTCCCTCGTCATGGCTCATTAAGCACAGCGTGCACTTGTTCCAAACGCGGTCGTTTCACTTTCGCGTACCGCGCTTATTCTAATTATTATTTTTTTATATTAACTTACAATGTTGGTTACGTATTTCGTTTGCACACCTTTTAGAAGTTTGTTATAAAGTATTTAAGTGGCTTAGTAACATTACAGCTGCCCGTGATTTGAGTACTTAAGTTCAGTGGTGGTTTATTTTTGTCTCCTTAAGAAATAACAACAAAATACATGGCGTAACCGAAAGGCTTGTGGTTTAAAAACAACCTCACTGGTGATACAGTTGCATCAGTGAATGTTTTTCAAATGTTCACTTTTTATCAGAAGCGTTAGGCAGCAAAGGTTATTTGACGTCATGTTTTCATTTTTTTTGTGGCATAAAAAATAATCAGCATGCCAAGGTCTGAACTATTGGCTTTGCCAGTGCCTGCTTTAATACAGTTGTAAACCTCAGAGCTGCTCTTCAGACCCTGCCCACAAGCAGATCCTAATAGTGTAGCGCAGCGGTGGTGGCCCTCTTCCTTGTTGCCTCTCCCAGCAGCCGCGGCCTGTGGTTTACGCTGTCGGTGCCCAGGTGTGCCTCGGGCCTGTCACGAGCTGACAGGTGTTTGCAGCGAGCGCCAGGCGACACCGTTGTTTGGCTGAACCTGTTTTTCAATTGTGTAAGCGGCTGGCGTGCTGTGTGCTCTTGTGCATGTGACTAAGGGTTCAGTGTACTAGTCCTGCACCGTGCAGTTGGCATTGGTAGCAAATACACAGCATGCGCACGTGGGCCCGCTGTTCCTAATTAGGCCTTGATTGCTGTTTTCTGCAGCTTTTTATTAGAAATACTTGGTGCACGGCTGTGACAAGCAGTGGCCTGCAGCTCCCGAAGGCCGGATTACTCGACGGGCCCGAGTTTCACAAGGCAAAGTGCAGGCAGCGCATAGCTTTCATCGCCCTTCCACCTCCTCTCCATAATTACCCACCACCGTCTTGGCAGTAGCTTAGATCATGCCTGTCGGTTCATATTCCCGGCAGCTGCAGCCACATCAGTCTCACCCCCATTAGCCAGCTCATCCCCCAGTTTCAGCAGCCACACCCCCACTCTCGGGAGCAGCAACCCCATTTCGCCAACATGTGGCGCTCTGAGACCAAGGCCAACAAGTCCAAGCACGTGAAAGGCAAGGGGGGCATATTGGCAAAGCACGGCACTGCAGCCAAGCGGTTTCCATGTTGTTGTGAAATACCGTGAGCCTGTCCAGGGCCGTGGGCTTGCATGGTGTAGCAGCTAAAAACCTACAAATGTGCTCACTTGCTCTAACTGATTCTTACATTTTGTTAGTGTGCCCCCACGTAGACTTGATATTTTATGTTTGTATGTTGGGGGCATGGGGAGGGTAATGGATTTTACTGTATCAAGTTTAGGGTTTGTGTAGCCTGTTATCCAATTCCTAGAGGCTGTAAGTCATAAGAAATGCAGTGCTACCACTTTAAATATACGCCCCATCCCAAACCTTAGTACTTATGAGGTCGTGGACTACTGGTAGGTCGCATGACCGCAGCCATCGTATATGCAAGTAAGTTTACTTCTTGGTTGCTCCACAAAGCTCCGAACGTACCATTATTCCGGCCCGGAGTCCTGGTTAAATGTATTTTAAATTTAAGTTCGTACATCAAGTGATTTCCTTTTTTTTTTTTTTTTTTTTAAACCACATTCGGAACATACTTGGGACCACTAAATCACTTCAACCAGTGTTCATCAGTTCAACTGGTGTTCCCACCATATTCACTTGGCTCACATAGCGGACGACATGCCCCATGCATGGTTTTTACAATAGCGGACTTGCATGTATCGTCCCTATAATACTGTGAGGTTTGGTGCACGCAGAATACAAGTGTGCCCTTATGGTGGTTCATTTGTAGAATTCACTGCCCGCCAGTTGTTCCTTTTGCTTTAACTTTTGGATATTCACTATGGGTGATTCTTTATCACTTTTGGAACGTGCACATGATCACAGAATCTCTTTAACTAGTGTTCACATTATATTTACATGGCACACATAGCTGCTGACACGCCCCACATAAACCAGATCTGGTGATCAATGCGCTTCCTTTTAGATTAATTTTTAAAGCACACAGTTGCAATCACATACATACTCTCCACTCCAAAACACACAAGTAAAAATCATTTATATTTACAACGCCAATAGCTCTAACTCTAAAGAATGCGAGACCTATTGGATTGCAAATGCTTGTTGTGATTTGGTGTAAATTTGTTCAGTAGTTTTTGAGAAATTAAAGTACAAAAATGATTGTGTATCTGGACAGTTGGGTCTGCGAGAAGCGTGAGAGACTCTCGCGGAAGCGCCAGTTTTAAAATGGAGCGTTCTGATTGGTCCAGAGAGCATTATTTCCCTTGGACCATCTTGCTGCCACTGGAGTCGGAGTCAGACTCCAGCGGGAGCGAGCACTCCGATGGGTCTCCAGCAACATAAGAAAAATGTTGCTGGCAGTCATTACAGGACTTGGTTACTTAGTCCCCTGTCATGAAGTAAAAAAATGAAAAGTAATATAAGGGGGCAGAGTATGAATACCCTGAACCCCCCCCCCCCCCCCCAACTCCATAGGGGGACCCAGACCAAAAACAAAAGAAAACAGGCAAATATTTCTGGGATCCAGTGAGATGGAAAACAAAAAATGGGAGCCAGGCTCCATTCATTAAGTTTAGGCCCTGGGGAGCCCACACCTGGGGCATATTCAATAAGGGGAAGGGCACCGCGGGCCCCCTCCCAGAGCCTCCAGATGCCCCAGGAAACCCAATCCCCTGGGGCCGATTTAAAAAATGAAGGGGAGGGGGGCTGCGCGGCCCCCTCCCCGAGCCATGACAGGCCCCAGGAAACCCACCCGGGGCCGAAATGAATCTATATGTGGAGGTCGGGGGCCACGTGGCCCCCCCTCCTCAACCCATCAAAGGCATCGGGGCAACATTTTTCAAGATGGGGAGGAGGCTGTGTGACCCCCCTCCCCAAGCTTCTAAAGGCCCTGGGGAGCCCACCCCTGGGCCAAAATTACTTAAAATGTGGGAGGGGGCCATGCAGCCCGCTCCCTGAGCCATTAATGGCCCCAGGGCAGGCGCAAATTCTACATCCTGGGTAGCCCACCTCCGGGTCATAACGGTTCAGAAACCTGTGTATACTCCTGCGTAGCTGGAGCATTTTTCAATCTCCCGCCAAGCAGGAGCAAACACAAAGTCTGCTCCCAGCCGATTGGAGCTTAGAAAATACTCCCTGTCGGCTGGGAGCAGACTTTTGACGCGGGCAGGGAAACATATCAAAATATTGCTCCCTCCCGGAGGGAGCAGCATTAGTAGCTGCTCCTTCCGGGCGGGAGCAGTGCCAGTTGCCGCTGCATGCTGGGAGCAGGTTGGGCTGCAAGTGCCTTGGGGCTCGCCTAGCAGTCCCCAATGAGTATATGGTGAGTGACCTTGGTGGGCACCAGTGCACCCACCTTTGACCGTGTGGGCCCTGGTTGATGAGGTCCCCGGGGCTATAAAAGAGTCTGGGCGGGGGTTGTGCGACCCCTCCTCCCCTTTTTGAATAATTTCAGCCATGGGGCTAGACTCCTGGGGGGCCCACTCCCCATTTTGAAAAATTTCAGACCTGGGGGAGGGTGGTCCCCAGGCCCCAGCAAGGCTGAGGGAGGGGGGCGCATGCCCCCCTCCTCTTTAATTGTAGTAGTATCGCTGAGCAGATGGGTTCTCCAGGGCCTAACAAGGCTCGGTAGGGGGGCCTTGAGGCCCCTCTCCCCTTAATTTTGAGTAGTGGGCCTGGGAATGGGGTCCCAAGGGCCTAATGAGGCTCGCATGTGGCCTCACTCCCCTTTCATTTAAAAAAAAAATAACGGCCCTGGGTGATGGAGTCCCGAGGGCCTAATAAGGCTCTGTGAAGGGGGGCCGTGGGGTATGGGGTCCCCGGGATCTAATAAGGCTCGGGGAGGGGGCCTTGCTGCCCCCTCCCATTTAATTAAAAAAAAAACTTCCCTGGGAGATGGGGTCCCCAGGGCCTGATAAAGCTCTGGGAAGGGAGCCACGCAACCTCCCGCCTCTTTAATTTAAGTAGTGGCCCTGGGGGATGGGATCCCCAGGGCATAATAAGACTCGGGGGGGGGGGGGGTGCACGTGGATCTACACACGATGTTCAATCTGTATACAACTGTTCAGGGAAAACCAAGTTCCTCCAGATACTGAAGCCCTGTTATATAACTATTGCCCGTACTACGGATAGTTTACCTCTATCAAACCCCTGACAGTCACTGAACCTACACTGAGAATAGAAGTGGATATAAGTAGAAAGGCGGGTACTGTTAACACTGTTTACACTGTGGAGAGAGTTTACTCTGTACCCCACTGATTACAGATGGTGAAACTCTCATGAGCAATACACCACAGATTATTAAAAAGTATCTACTAAGAACAGTGTACACTCCTGCAAAGCTTGTCCAAAGAGCAACTATCCACTTAAAATAACCAAGGTCTGAAGGTGAATTAGATCATACTTCATACTGTGGTGAAAACTTTACAGATGGCCCATCTTCTATAGCAAAGCAAGCACATGTACATAGGTTAGTACCTGCTGCACACAGTCTTCTATGTTTTTTAAAAATCTTTTTATTAAACAGAAAAATGACATTTCTGAATACAGAGGGAGGAACAATATAGCAATTTACATAAGCATCATTCTGTCGATGGACCACAGCGGTATGGCAGGGAAAGTGGGGACTCAAGGCGTTAGAGGTTCTTCGAGGGTCGGGACAATAGGTGGGATACAAATGTTCCCTCTGTATACATTCCATTTGTCCCAAATTGCAGACCACTTTTTGGGACACCCCCGTGCAACATACACTGTCTTTTCTCTAAGCATGCACCAATCCGTGTCTGCCCTCCAAGCAGTCAATGTAGGCGACACTCCAGAACCCCACAGCCAGGCGATGTTTCTCTTAGCCACCATCAGGCCCAATGTGACCCAAATTTTCCCTTTGCTATTTAAATCAGTAGGTTCCCAGACATTCATTAGACATTGCTTAGCTTCAGGTCTGAGTCTCACTCCGAGTACTTCATATATACACTCATGTAACCCCTTCCAGTAAGTCTGAATATCTGCACAGTCCCATATTATGTGCATGAATGTACCTTCCTGCCCACATTGCCTCCTGCACAACCCGTCAGACACTCTCCCCATGTTAACGAGCCTGGACCCTGACACATAGACCCTATGTAAAATCTTCAACTGAACCAGGCGGAGTCTGGAGGAAATCGCGACTTCTCTCGGGGATGCTACTGCCTCCTGCCACTCCTCGTCAAGTTCCAATCCATCTCTCTCCCACCGCCCCCTGGTCAAAACGAGAGGATCTGGAGTATTGTTTATTCGTATCTTGTATGTGAGGGACATCGCTTTTGTGGGCATGTAGCCATCCAGCAATCTGTCTTCCAGCGGCGAGGACTCTGGGGGAGATTCCCCATTGGGCAAACTCGATATTAGTGCATGTCGCACCTGTAAATACCGGAAATATTCTGTATCAGCTAATTCGTATTCTTTTTTCAGGGCGGCAAATTACACCATCTCCCCCATCTGCCACAGATCTCCGATCTTTGAGATCCCGATCAGATCCCATTTGTCAAACCCTTTCGAAGCCCGAAGAGTCCCCAACTGCTCAGTGTCCCACAAAAGAGTGGCCAGCGTGAGCTTCTGGTCCCACCCCAGACTTTTGTTCACTGCCTTCCAAACTTGTACTGAATGTCTGGTTGGCCCACTGAGTGGAAACTTTTTAGTATTGGAGTAGATGGCCCTGTTGAAATTGCATCCTGGAAGCAGCCATTTGTTCATCCTATACCCTGCACCTATATGTACAGTGATTGATTGCAGCCAGATGAGCAGCCCAATAATATTTTTTGATGTCTGGGAGAGCTATCCCACCATCATACCATGACAGTACAAGCTTTTGTAAGGCTATGCGCGGTCTGCCCTCCCAGAGTAGCTCTCTTTGGAGACCTTCAATTTCTTTAAAATATCGCGCTGGGATTGGGTCGGGGTGGTTCTGCAGGGCATACAAGAAACGGGGCAAAGCCATCATTTTAAAAAGCGCTGCTCGTCCCAGCGGAGATAGCGGGAGCATCTTCCAGTGCGCGACATCTCACTTCAATCTCTGGAGGGGGGGAGCAGATTACGATCGTACCGCGTCTTTGGGTCTGTTGAGATGTAGATACCCAGGTATTGGAAGCCGTCCCGGGCCACCTGGATTGGGCAGTTCTTTGATGGGGGTGGGGGATCACCACTGAGGACATATATTACAGACTTGGTCCAGTTGATCCTGTAACCGGAGTTCTTCCCGAAATTTGTAAATATGTTGAAGACTCTATGTAGCGAGGCTTTTGGGGAGGCAAGATATAAAAGAATGTCATCCGCATATAAGGAGATGCGGTCCTCCCATGTGTCCGCCCACTTGAGGCCACGGTTTATCGGATCTTTACGAATCCACGCCGCTAGTGGCTCAAGGGAGAGCGCAAATAATAGTGGGGACAACGGACAGCCCTGACGTGTCCCACGGCCCAACGCAAACACCTCCGACTTCTTGTTGTTGAATACTACCTGTGCCATGGGCTCGGCATGCAACAGCCTCACCCACCCAATAAATTTGGGACCGAAACCTAGCTTCGTCAGGACTGCGAAAAGATACGACCATTCAATGGTATCAAATGCCATTGTGGCACCTAGTGATACTACCACTGCCACCTCCTGAATCGTTTCGACTCTTCCCAGCACGCCATGAAGCAGCCGCAAGTTCAGTGCTGTATTACGATGAGGCATAAAGCCCGATTGATCAGGGTGTACCAGCTTACTGAGAACTGGGGTCAAGCGACTCGCCACCAGCTTGGCCAAGATCTTGGGTTCTGCATTTAACAGGGAAATAGGTCTGTACGACGAGCACTTATCTCTGGGCTTACCTTCCTTATAAATTGTCACCAAGGTAGCTACCCGCTGGTCATAAGGAAGCATTCCCTTCTCTTTACTCTCTGCAAACATTGCTCGTAGGTGTGGGGCAATGGAGTCAGGTTTTAGTTTGTACAGTTCTATCGGCAAGCCATTTGGGCCTAATGCCTTACCGGACTGGAGGTTTCTTATCGCCTGCGCAACCTCGTCGTTTGTGAAAGCGCTATCTAAGGACTTCCGTTCATCAGACGACAAAGCAGGAAGTCGTATGTCCGCAAGCAGCGCCCCGAGTCCTCCTCTGACAAGACAGAGCTTGTTCGGTATACTTGGTGGTAGTGTTCGGCAAACTCGTTGGCAATCGCCTGCGGGTCTGTTATTACCCCCCCCACCCTCCCCCCTGTGCGTCTACAAGCTCTGGAACCAGGCGACTCGCCAGGTCCCTCCTGTCAAGCCAGGCAAGGAGTCTGCCTGCCTTATCACCCAAGTCGTATATCCTGCCTTCTTTGTCCCTGCCTAGTGTTTTAGCCATATCAGTGGCGATGGACCTGTATTCCTCCCTCTTGAGCCTGAGTTCATGCAGTTTATCCCCTACAACCTCCCCATCGCTCTCTTCCTCCAGCCAGAGGATATCTGTTTCCACTTGAACCAGGTCTTTCACCTTTTCTTTCCGGACTCCTGCTATAAGCGAGGGTGCTTGTCCCCTCAGTACCATTTTAAAAGCCTCCCAGAGAGTTTGGTGCGATGTGACTGTGCCTGTATTCTCCAAGAAGTAGCAATCCATGGCCTGTAGGAGAGCCCTCTTGACCACCGGATTGCGCAGGTACCAGGGGTTGATTGGTGCAATTTTACCCACCCTTTTTTCATTTAAGACTAGTTCAGCCCAGATGGGGGAGTGATCAGATATACCCCATGCTAAATGTCGTACTTCCCGGACACAACTAATCTGGGATGTCGGCACCAGAAGGTAGTCGATACAGGAGAGACTGTTGTGCGCCCCCGAATGGAAAGTGTATTGGTGATTAGTAGGGTGAAACGACCGCCATACATTCGCCAGGCCCATCGCGTCAATAAAGTCTGGGAGCCATCTCTGCGAGGGGCCAATGGCACGTGGAGGTTGGCGGTCAACCGTGCCCGATACTACGGAGTTGAAATCGCCACCTGCTATGAGGTGACCCTCTGGGAACGACAACATTATGGCCCCCCAAGTCCTTGTAAGTATGGCCCTGTAAGCCCGGAGGGACGTAAACTGTCAATAGTGTTAATGTTCTGCCTTCCCACTGCCCAGAGATAGCTGCATACCTGCCCAGCTCGTCCGTCCAAGTGTGTTGTATCGAAAGTGGAAAAGACTTTTTAAGCATAATGCCCACCCCCCCTGGAACCTGAAGTGAAGCCCGAGTGCACCATCAGTCTGTACCCCCACCTATTAATGGCCTGACAGGAGTTGCCCACAAGATGAGACTCCTGGAGGAACACTATGTCTGGGGAATGCTTTTTAATGTGCTGTAAGACAATACAACGCTTCACTTTATCCCCCAGACCGTTGACATTCCAGCTCAGCAGCCTAAGGCTTTTATCCCAGTGCATGGGCATCTGCATTCCTGTGGACTAGTAATTCCTCCCTCTGCCTACGGAGAAAAAATGCCTTCATCTCTGAACTTTGAAAAAACAACACCCCTGCTCCCCTGCACTCTGGGCCTCGAACTGCCCATCAAACAAACTATGCAGAGTGCCTGTTGCCCAAACATTTAACTAAAGGAAGTAAACTGTGGGTGTGAAAGCTCCGCCACCTCGACCCCCATTATGGTCAATTCTCTATATTCTCCCGGTGGAGGATCGCGCATCCGAAATAAGACACCAACGGATAGCATGCGCCTCTACATCGTATAGCTATAAGCAAAACATCCTCCCTACACACCCCCCATCTGTGGCGTGCACAAAGTTAGTCAGGATAAGTCAATCAAGAGTTCCCCGCACCCCAAGACCGAGCGGGCAATAAACTTAGTCTTGGACGCCACTCATCTGGCATTGTGTTCTTTCGCACCTCTCCAGTCCTCCAGCCAGTCCGCAGCCTCCTCAGGACGTTAAAAAAACCATGTCTTACCCTCTGCCTCCACTCTTAACCTGGCGGGCAATAGCATGGCATACTTCACCCCTTTGTCTCGTAACTTCCTTGTCACCTCGAAGAATGACCTTGGTTGTTTTTGTACTCGCAGGGTGAAGTCCGGAGAAAGGGAAAGCACTGCGTTCTGATAGCGAAGGGGTGGGGCCACTCTGGCAGTCTGGAGTATAACGTCTCTATCTCTGAAATTTAGCAATCTGGCCAGTATTGGGCGTGGAGGCGCACCAGGTCGCGGTCGTCCACCAGGTACTCTATGCGCCCTTTCCACCACAAAGAATTTGGAGAGTCCTCTACAAATAGATCCGCTGCCGGCCCCTCCGCCTTCTCGGGCACCCCAATAATGCAAATGTTATTTCTCCTGGTGCGACCTTCGTAGTCATCGAGTTTATCTGCAGTGTATTTCCGAAAATCTTGGAGTTCCTTAACGTCTTGCTGCAATTGCGAGGTATCTCCCAGGAGACTGGAGGTGACAATCTCCATCTGTTTTACCTTTTCGCTGATTTTTGACATGTCTGCCCTGATAAGAGTTACGTCCGTTGAGATCGTGTCCATTCTCTGTTCAAGAGATGCACGGACTCCCGAAATAGCCTCCATTACGTCCTGTAAGGTCAGTTCAGGGTGTTCAGTCTCAGACTCAGCTGCCACGTTGCCGTTAGGGTGAGACTCCGAGTTAGAGGGCTTTGGTAGGGTGAATTTGTCCAGCCTCGTCTGCTGGGTTACTTTTGAACCTTTGGGGCCCGACATGGTCGCGAGAGCTTTATCTCTGTCCTGTCCGTACACTGGATCACCTATCTCTGACGATGGGATCACAGGA
The DNA here is from genome assembly GCA_963921515.1 of Calotriton arnoldi. Taxonomy (NCBI): domain Eukaryota; kingdom Metazoa; phylum Chordata; class Amphibia; order Caudata; family Salamandridae; genus Calotriton; species Calotriton arnoldi. Next base: position 703,630 of record CAWUFW010007100.1, read on the forward strand.
CCAGAGCGCCTGCCTCAGGGGTCAAATGGCACGATGCGACTAGTTGTAACCTCACCTGCGCAGAGGGGAGCCCGACAGTGCCTCGTGGATGAATCACTCCCGCTGCGCCCACCGAGGCCGTCACTCACGATTCTCCAGGTTTCCAAGCCTTACTGGCGGCCCAGCAGAGCAGCGGTGTACACAGGTTGTTTCCTTGGGCCTGGGGTACAAGGCAGTAGTGGGCAGAATAGATATCAGGAGAATGTCCCAACGAATACCAAAAGATCAATCAATTCTGGGCCAGGGAAGCTGTTAGGTGCATCAACGCCATCACCTGCGCTGTCGATGCTGCCAACGATTGAGCTGCTCTCTATGTCGCAGCAGACACCCCGGCTCCACTCCCAGTTCGCCTGCCCAGCTCGCCTGCCCAGCTCGTGCTTACTGCGCTATGCGCAGGGTCCAAGAATATAGTGATACTTGTGCCCAAACGTGTCGTGACTACAGAGGCCCCGCTAACATCAGTCACTGGAGCAAAGGACTCTCAGGGCGTTCACAGGACAGGCCCCCAGGCTTTTAAGTCCTACTCCGTCAGGGCCACTTCCTGACTCCACCGACCCCACGGCGCCCGTGATACAGGGTCCACAATAGCCCGGTCCCACCGCGGTTGCTGCACTTACCGCCGTTGGTTAGCCAGGGAAGGGGGCGCAGTGGTGATCCACTGGGCTCAGTGGCCCTGCGCCTCAAATTGGTGTGCGGGTCCCCTCCGGGGTATCTACGGCAGGGCTTGGTGCTCCCCGCAATCAGCCGATCCCACCACTTGCCAGAGACTGGATGCCCCCGGTCTTGGAGCGGGCCGATGGTTCTGTGCGCAGCCGATGGCAGCACCTTGCACTCGATTCTTCAGGCGCTATTGGTACCGGGCGTCCTGGGCACAGTTCTGTTGACGCCGAGGCTGTATGCCGGCACAGGCCATTAACCACGGCCTTGCGTTGGATAAATACGGGCGTCAGGACGCTGCCACGCCCCCTCCTTCACCACGGCAGGTCCCGGCTGCAGTCTTCTCCCAGGCCCAATGTCGATGCGGCTGCAACCCGCGGGGGCCGCCAAAGCCGTATTTTGCAGCCGTGGGCACCTGAAGACGTCCGATGCACCCCCACCACACAAGAGTCGGATTAGCGTAGCGGATTTATGGGGAAAATCGAAGTGTTAGCGGAGCCCTTCTACAACGCAGCCATCGCGCACCGTGACGTAGCCACGCCCCACAGTCTTCTATGTTAAGTAGAAATTGTCATGCTGAGACAAATCTGTCTAATAACTCAAAGCTGCTTACAATATTTAGTATGCAGTACATAGAAGCTTTGCCCTGCTGGAAACTTTTTCTGCAGTATCCAAAAACTTGTGTGGAACATACTGAACGGTAAACATCGTTTACCCCGCATGCGAAACAACGCACGCCATTACAACGCGGTCATTACAACGACCCAGTTGTCACATCGCATGCCATTACAACACAAGCTGTTACAACAGCTTGCTGTAGGGGGCAGAAGGTGTTGGATTTTAAATCCAACACCTTCCCTACTGTTGCACAGACTGGAGTTGGAATAGTAAATTCTACTATTCCAACATCCAGCGCCCCACCCCTACAGCCAGTCGTTGTAATGACTTGCGTTGTATTGGTATGCGATGTAACAACGCGGTCGTTGTAATGACCGCGTTGTAATGGCATGCGTTCTCAACGCATGCATTATAACGTGGCCTATTCATACTGAACACAAGTTGTCAACTGTCACCTACACACAGAGTTACTCTTCAGTACAAAGATTTTTAAAGTGTTCAATACCTCTACACACCTAGGGTGCATTAGGAGCACATGCGTTTTGCAAACACTTATACCGATTAGCTGGACACAGACTGTACAGCATTAGGTAGAAAAGTATAATATGGTAGGTACCCACAACTATGTAATCTATAAAACAAACTAACACACTCATTGGATGAGGTCATCGGTGATGTCATAAATGATGTCATAGAACATGTCATGAGTGATGTAATATGTGAAGTCATAAGCAGTGCATGGCTTGCAGGGGCGCAAGTTAAAGTTAGCTCTGCTAACTATAACTGGTGAATTTCTGTAGTTTTAGTTCAAAACGTTCATTCTTTCACTGACTTATTCACCTAACTATAATGCAACTTTAACCTTTGTTTTTTTCAATGTATGTGTGTGTGTGTGTGTGTATATATATATATTTATTTATTTACCTACTGATGGTCGCCGGTAGGTAGTTATAGTTAGGACCATGTTTCCATAGGAAAAGCATTTTTTGACTTGCTTATATCTTTGGTGCCGTTTGACGAATCTTCAGGAATATTTCCAAAAAAGTGCTCCGGTGATCCTAGTGGTGCATGGAAAGGTTCAGGGTGATCCGTAAAGCGGGGGCTGAGGAAAAGGGGGGTGTAGAAGTAAAATAAGTGTGTTTCCCATATTAATTCCCATAGAGAATTTAGATACGGCAGCAGCTCGAACTGCTAGACGGAATTTCACCGAATTTGGCAGAAAGGTAGTTTTTAATTCAGAGATTACGCTTTTTATTTGTTGTAAATCCGTTCAGTAGTTCGTGAAAAATTAAAGGAAATACAAATTTAGATATCTAGGATCACGACGATTCATGAATACGCGCATCAATGGAAATGCTGTGATTGGCTGGCCGCAACATGAACAGAAAGTTGCGGCTGCCATTTTTGTTTATCGGCAAAGTTCCAGGGCTACACAGAAATGGCAGAGAGTGGCATAAGGGGTCAGGTTGGATGTACCCCGACCCCATGGGTGGAATATAGGGGTGTTTCTAGGATGCAGTATGGGCAGAAAACATAGAAGGAAATGTTTTTCTGCGTCACGTGCGATATTCGCGTATTCGCCGCGATGCTCAGCGCAGCCGCCATGTAACATTGTGACGAATTTGCGAATATAGCAGGAAAAATAAAATAAAACATATATATTCACACACCCACCCTCAGTCTTACTTAGGCACTCACACACCCACTCATTTACTCACTGAGACACACACACACCCACCCACAGACCCACTCAACCATTTATGCATCCATTCACAGACCCACTGAGGTACTCATGCACTCACTCTCAAGGCTACTGACACTCAAGCAGCCAGTCAGAAACCCACACAGCCACTCTTGCAACCCCTTACAGACTCACTCACACACCCATTCCCAGACCCACTCACACCCATGCACCCAATCACACACCCACGCACCCAATCACACACCCACTCACAGACCTACTCAGACACTGACGCACCCACTCACAGATCCACTCACCCACTTATACAACCACTCACAGACCCAGTCAGACACTCATGCACTGACCCACAGGCCCACTCAAAACTCATAGAACCACTCACAGACACACTTAGAGGCTCATACATGCACTTATAGAGTAATTTAGATACTGATTTACCCATTGTAATGGACAGAATCACTTATATAGTTATGCATTTTGAATGTGCTAGTGTCTATTGAATGTCTGCATTTGTTTTGCATATTTGCAACTTATTTGCAAATTTTGAATTTTTTTTTAAAAACTATTTTTAAAGAAAATAGACATTTTGGGAAATAGGGTGGCTCTGAGAATAGCCTTTGTGTTTATTGTGTGTATATGACAGCAACAGAAAAGACAGGATGCAGAGTTTCAAATTCCTGAGAAACACCCTGTTCCCTTTGTCTGTGAAGTGAACTCCATCACTTCTATAGATTCCATGCATGTCAAAGCGCAAGTTGTTGTAGATCGAGCCCATGTTATGGTCTCTGAGGAATGCAGAAACAGTTTTATTAACATTTTTCCTGGCTTTGTCAATCTGTGGACAGAATTGATTTGACCACTTCCATTTCTGCCTTTGGCATATGTTGGAGAATACCAAGGCAGTGTGAGGGGAAAGTGTCATTAATTGTACAAAGGTATGCTTCATTAGGATTTCCAGTCCTACCCCAGTCGGTGTGCCTAGGGCATTGCCACCGCAGTGCACAATCATAAGGTCAGGGGGTTGACAATCCAGAATGCTTTCAACCAAAGGCAGCAATTGATGCCACTGTAACCCTCTGTGGCCAGTCCAAGTAATGTCCACATTAGGCAAACCCAAGTCCTTGTCAATGCCACTCTTTATAGCAGACTGTCTAGCACAAAAGACATAGCTCTGTAGCCCACAATCCACACTCTAACCATTTTGAAGTGAAAGAGCAGTAGCAGACAGGAGAAGGCTGCAGCTGAATGAGACTGTTTTCAATATGAAAGACAGTTAAAATGTATGTGGGGTCCTGGTTTAAAAAAAAAAAAAATTCTTTGGATTGTGTAAATATGCAGGTTAGGTTACAGGGACGTTGGAGTTGGCAAATAACATTAAAAAAAACCTTAGGAATTAAATGAAAAAAACCAAAGGTTATAAGGTTGTTATAGTTATGAAATAGAATTTTTTTAAAACCTTAGAAATTCACTGAAAAAAACGAAGGTTACAGGGACGTTATAGTTCGTCTCAGATTTCACTCGTTCAAAACCAGTGAAATTCAGCAGTTATGAGCTGAGCTAACTATAACTTACGCCCCCGCAATGCACTGCTTATGGCCTGACATTACATCACTCAAGACATGGTCAGTGACATCAATGATGACATCACTGATGACATCTCAAATGGTGGGGACCCACCACCAGGCCTTGACGATCAGGGTATTCCTACCCTGCCCCCTTCTCTCTTTTTTTAATCTTTTTTTGGGGGATCTCGGCTGAGTCTGAGTCCCAAAATGGCCGCCAACACTTCGTAGTTAAAGTGTTGGCAGCCAATTTGATCTCAGCACGAGATCTGTTGGATTCACGGAGGGTCATTGTCCCTAGATATACAAATTTGTTTTTCCTTTAATATCTCGAAAACTACGTAACATTTGCCCCAGATTTGCTCCAAATCATAAATAGCACTCTTTCTGGACCAAGATCTAGCTTTCTGCTAATTTGTTGTAGTTACGTTCAGCAGTTCGGGCTGTAGTCGTGTCTAAAATATCTATGGGAATTAACATGGGAAACGCACTTGTTTTTACCCCCTTTTTTCTAGGCCCCTGCTTGATGGATCACCCATGCATGTGTAACTAGAAACAGTAGAGCACTTTTTTTTTTTTTTTTATTTAGTGAAGATTTGTCAAACGGCACAAAAGTCATAGGCAAGTCAAAAAAAAAGATTTTCCCATGGAAACTAGGCCGCTGGGGGCCACCAGTAGATTATATATATATATATATATATATATATTTACACAGGCGTTATAATTAGGAAATAGATTTTGAAAAACCCTAAAAATTCACTGAAAAAAACCAAAGGTTCACAGGGACGTTATAAGTAGGCTATACAAGGGGGGCGTGGCCAGCCGCGAACGATGGCGTGCGCCTGTAGCGAGAGCTCCTGGGCCGGGGCCACCAAAACCCTATGAATCCTTAGTAGTCCTCGAGCACCTATGCCACTACGATAGCTGACGAATAGCTGCAGCTCCCGCTCACAGAGCGGGGCCGCACGGGGGCGGAATTGTCCACTTGTAGCATGGAGAAGTGAGTGCAGGAGTGAAGGCCGGCAAGTGAACTACGCAAGGCCGCGGCTTGAGGCCTGTGCATCCCGGTGGAATTAGGCCGTGCCCATTGTAAATGGGCGCGGAGGTGTAACCGGCCGCCCGGCCAGTAACAAGGCTCTTGGTGCAGAGGGAGGAATGGTGACTGACGACGTGATTTCCTCCCCCGGGACCCCCACGCACGCCTGAGAAGTGCGCAACGGAGGATCCGGCCGGAGGCTGAAGCGCCTAACGTACAGTGCTGCTGGCTGCATAACACGGGGGCACTGGCTGTTGATCGGAACGGAGTTTGAGGCCGAGCACGCCCCTCGTCTCACAGCGGTCGGAGCCTGTACTGGTTCTAAGCGGGCCCCTCCTATACATGAGGTCTGCGTTGCGGGCGGCTGGAACGGTGAGGGCGCGGTCCCATAGCCCTGATGGGCACCTAATCATGGTGTGGAGGGGCGGCGTGAATTCCTTCTCCCGAGCCCATGCGCAGGCCTGCGCGGTGCACCACGGTTAAATCGGCCGGTAATTACAGTGATAGTCCGGCGAAGCTACCGGCTGAGCCCTGAAGGGCCAGTGACCATTGATAGCAATGGAGTCTGGGGGCGGAATACCCCTCATCAACCAGCTGGGGGCTGCCTGCTGTGGTCCTGGGCTGGCGCTTTCTGCCCTCGAGGCCTGACCAGTGGAAATATGGGACAGTGAGGGTGCGGTCCCGCAGCATTGATGGGTACTTAATTAAGGAGCAGAGGCGCTGGCGCGGCAGTAACATAGCTCCGTGTAGTGCTCCAAGCGTCATTCACACGTACAGACTGCAGGTGCGGAGGCATTGAGCGCCAGCCTGGAGTATAGGGAGCCCAGTGGGGGCACTAACATTAAGATATCGGGCTGCGATCTGGAGGTGGCATGCTCTGCAGCATGGCGCGGCCTAAAGGGAAGCAGGCAGACCAAGGCCAATCAACGGAAGCTGGCCCCCACTCACAGCAGGATCCTCAATCCACGCAGGAGGAGATTCCAGACACCTTCATGCAAGAGGAGCGGCCCCTAGATAAACTAGATATTATCCTGAGGGAAATCCGTGAATATAGAGCAGTGATGGAGCAACAGCTGGGCACTCTGACTACGGATGTGAGCCTGCTACGTGCGGACCATAAAAAACTGGCGGAACGGGTGCAGACCCATGCAACTACCCTGTCAGATATTACCCCCTGGCGTAAAGCACAGACTGAGACGGTCTCCCAGCTGCAACGACAGGTGAAAGAACTGCAGGAAAAAGTAGATGATGCCGAAGGGCGTGCCCGAAGGAGTAACATCCGAATCGTTGGAATGCCTGAAAAAAGTGAAGGCCGGGACCCCACACAATTTATTGAAAATTGGCTGCGCACGGAGGTCGCACCAGAGGGACTGACCGCAATGTTTAGTGTGGGAAGGGCTCACAGAGTTCCAACAGGGCCAAGGGCCCCTGGACTGCCACCCCGGCCTATAGTGGCAAAGATCCTGAATTATAGAGACAGGGACACGCTACTCCGCAGGGCAAGGGAAAAGGCGCCACTCCTGTATGAGAACTCGAAAGTCTCCTTGTTCCCAGACTATACGGTACAAGTGCAACGACAAACGGAGGCCTTCTATGGGGTAAAGCAGCACCTACAAGAACTAAACCTGCGCTATGCTTTAATTTTCCCGGCCAAATTGAAAGTCCTACACGATAACGCCAGCCACTTCTTCGAAGACGTCGAGACAGCGTGGATGTGGATAGAGGTGAATTTTCCAAATCTGGCGATATTGGATGAACACAGGCAGCCGCGGAGGCTGAGTCAGCGCCGCAGGCGCACAGGGCCGCGGGGCACGTCTAAGCAGAAGATACGGGATGTGGGAGAGCCAACTCTGGTGCAAAAAATTGAGAGTAAACGAGCGGCATTGAAGGCAGCTGCAACATGGAGAGCACCGGGAGCGATCAGCGGGCGCGATTCGTCTTCAGATGGAGCGCCGGCAACGGACTCAGAGACCAGTCAGCCGTTGTTTCCATCCTTGACACCGCAAACCGCCAGGGAACTGGAGGACTAATCACACTGGCAGGATGGAACATATGTAGTCACGCAATGCACTGATGGCGACGGAGGCGGATCCATCCGGTCAAGCGCCAGAGACACTATTTGATGATGCGAGATGAAGGCGTGTTACGGGGGCTGACAACAGTTGGTAACTGTATTAATAGGGATGCTCCATTATGCATAGCATATACTGTTTGGGGGGGTGTGTCCCGGGCCCGGGAAGCAATATCATTTCTCCCCCTATCTGTTGGTTTTATTGGTTTTATTTTACATTCGTTTTCTTTTCTTAAATAGTCTGCATTGTCTTTCCTAAGCTTAACATTGCAATCACTATAGTGTAATGGCAACAATGCGGACAGTTGGTGTGGCACGATGGTGCTTGCACGGGGCAAAATGGTCCGCGGCTGACGTAACATCTCCCCCCCTTGCAAAAGCAGCGCGCATGTTTCAGCTGTTGTTGTTTGCAGCAGCTGTTTGGTCGTATTGTTTGCAGCAGCTGTTTGGTCAAGCACAGCTTTGGGGTTGGACCTTCGAATTGGGGTAGTTTGGGAGTTCAGTGCAGCAGTTACAAGGGAGCACATGCGAGCGCACGACGGATCAAACCAGAGACCAGGAACGGGGCACATAGCTGGGTTGTGCACAACACACAAGATAGATGGGATCAAGAGCAACATATAAATTCCTAACATGGAACGTACGAGGTATGGGCTCCCTACATAAAAGATACAGCATTCATGCCCAGCTCAGTTGACGGAAAGCACAAATCGTTCTCCTACAGGAGACACATTTAAACATCAGTGAAGCGAATAAATTACGGAACAAGTGGAGAGGTCAGCTCTATAATACAACTTATTCGGCTTTCGCGCGAGGCGCGGCTGTGTGAATACGGGCGGGGGTCCCTTACAGATTGCTGGAACAGAGGGTGGACGATTAGGGTAGATATGTACTGCTGAGGGGCGAGATGGATGGGCAGATACTGGTGATAGGGAGCATATATGCACCGAATACGGAACAAGAAGGGTTCCTACAACGGTTAAACGTTGCGCTGGCGGACTGGGTGCAATACCCTTAAATTCCTGGGGGGGGGGACTACAATGCGGTGCTGGATATACGGATGGACAGATCACACCCACCTCTCCGAGGAGCATTGGCAACGCGGCAGGCCAGGGCATTAGAAGTATGGACAGATGGTTGGGACCTCAAGGACGCGTGGCGTGTTAAAAATGCATCGTCACGGGAATACTCCTTTTACTCCCATGTACATGCAGTACATACTAGAATAGATCACATCTTCTGCTCCCCCACCCTTCTCCAGCAGGTGTTGCAAATATCACATTTGAGTAAGACGCTCTCGGACCATAGTCCGCTGGAGATGGCTCTGGAGCGGGGTTATGTTCCTACACCAGTGCCAATGTGGAGATTCAACCCACAATTGCTTGAGGATGGGGTTTTTAGGGCACATATGGCAGCTACGGTTGCAGATTACTTCACTCGGAATGCGGGTTCCGCCTCTTCCCCACTAATAGAATGGGAAGCATTCAAGGTGGTAGTAAGGGGAGCCTCTATAGGAGCAGTAGTAGGAGCGTGACAGGAGATAGTGCGCAAACTGACAGAGGTCGAAGGACAGTTGGGACCCCTATAGAAGGCAGCCGCAGAATCCCCTGAACAGGAGGATAGACTACAGAAGTTGCGGATAGAGCATGCTGACCTGTTGGAGAGACTGAGGGTAATTGACTATAAGGCATATGTCCAGAGATCGCATGCGGAGGCTGATAAAGCTGGTACCTTACTAGCACGTATCATACGGGTACAGCCACAAGTGACCCCCAATAAAACAAATCCGCTCCCCATCAGGAGACATGGCAGGCACCCAGATAACGATAAACGAGGCATTCCAACAGTACTACAGTTGTTGGTTCAGTGCTCCCAGGCGGTCATATGGGCCGGAGATCAGGGATTTTCTCCAGGGAGTGAGGCTACCAAAGTTGGCCGTCACAACTCAGGACGAACTGAGGTCACCGATCACAACGGCGGAAATTCTGTCGGCAATCCGTGCTCTGCCACGTAATAAGACCCCTGGGCTGGACGGCCTGCCCACAGAACTTTACTCGACATACGGCAAGGAGTTGGCACCCCACTTGTGTGCATTGTATAAGGCATCTGCAGAGGGAGGTGTACTCCCCCAGACGACAAATCAGGCACTGGTGGTGTCACTGCCCAAGCCTGGGCGGGATGTGGTTGATATCTCAGCATACCGTCCATTGTCGCTCCTCAACACTGAGTACAAAATGTTAAGCAAGATCTTAGCGACGCGCTTACTGCCCTACCTCAATAAGTTAGTACACATCGAACAGTGCGGGTTTGTGCCCTGTAGGAGCACAGCACACAATGTGAGGCGGCTATATTAAATAATGTGGGCCCCCTTGGAACGTTTCCCAACAGCGGGCTGCCTATCTTTAGACATGTGTCAGGCGTTTGATACAATGAGCTGGGAATATATGCTGGAGGCTCTGGGTCATTATGAGATACCGTTGAATATATCAACTGGTTTAGGTTACTATACGCCGCCCCAACAGCCCGTGTTAGGACTGGTAGCCACATCTCTAGTGCGTACAGGATTTATAGGGGCACGAGACAAGGCTGCCCTCTGTCCCCAATGCTTTTTATACTAGCAGTAGAACCGCTTGCACATAAGCTGCGTATGTCAGCCCAGACTTGGGGCATACCAGTTGGCCCGGTGACGCATGCTGCGTCACTATATGCTGATGATATCTTGTACACCCGAGATTTGTTCAGTGGACTTCCCGTAGCTGCAGCGATCTTTGAGGAATTTGGTCAGGTGTCAGGACTCCACATAAATTTTGATAAATCCATGGCCTTCTCCTTCAACCAGCCAGAGGCTCCGTGTAGGATAGGATTTGGAGATAACGAGGTACAGGTAGCCCCAACTACGTTCAAGTATCTTGGTGTGCACATATATAGAACGCAACAAGAGACGGTAATGTGCAGCGAGCAATAACTGCGTTGCGCTCACAAATAGCGTTCTGGATCGCACTGCCTTTGTCTGTCACAGGGCGTCTAGCCATCGCAAAGATGGTAATGTTGCCTAGAGTGCTGTACTATTTTACAACGATTCTGATATTTCTCCCTGCGAGCATATTCCGGGTCCTAGATTCCTTATTCATTGAATTAGTGTGGGGCACGGGTAGACGGAGAGTGGCACTCAAGAAGCTACAACTACCGACCACTGCTGTAGGGATGGGAGCCCCTGATTTCAGGGCCTATTGTATGGCGAGCCAGTTACAATGGCTTTCATTCTGGCTTGCGGGTCGCAATCTGCAGGAAATTGGCTACACTCCCAGAATGTTGACGCAAGGCAAACTGCATGCGAAATTACATAGCACGCACCCAATTAATAGTATGGACTCTCCACTATTGCAAATAGCACTGAAGTATTGGCAATATGCCTTAAAGTATACACAACCATGCGTACCCTATGCACCAAATACCCCTTTTGTAGGTCTGCCCATACCATCGGGAGTGGTCACGCAGGGACAGATAGCAGAATGGGCGGATGGAGGGATAGCAACGGTGGGGACACTGTTTCAGGAGGGCACACTGATGTCACACACTGACTTTACAAATGCTAATGGCCTGTCGGATACTCTATTCCTCTTACATGCGGGATTATCTCATTGTGTGAAACAACTGTGGGCCCCAAATGGACAAGAGCCACCCACGAATGAATTAGTGCACATGCTGCATTTAATGGGAAATGGCAGGCATCTAACGAAATGGCTTTACGTAGGCATAAGAGGGACGGTAATATCTCCCCTAGGGGCGTTGCGGACTAAATGGGAGGCAGACATAATAGAGGGTCTGACGGACAAAGAATGGGCAAGAATGCTAGAATACCCGAAGATGGTGTCCCGTAATGCACGGTTCAAATTTATACAATACCTGATCATACAGAGGGCATACCTTACACCGCACAGACTCCACAGGATGTTTCCCGCCTCACCATCAAATTGCCCGAGGTGTGTAGAGGAGGATGCCGGGTTTGTACATATGCTGTGGGCATGCCCAGCACTGACACACTACTGGGCGCAGATAGCGCGCACGCTTACTGACACAGTAGGAGGGAATACTTGGAGCACAGCAAAGAGTTGTCTGCTAGGGATATACCATCAACCCAAGGGCTATAAGGTACAAGCGTACTTTGCCAATCTAGCGTTAATACTAGCGAAGAGGCATATCACCAGTCGGTGGAAAGCAGCAAGGCTGCCAAGTCTAGAGTCTTGGAGGGAGGAAGTGATTAAGTGGAGCCTCGCTGAAAGTGCTGCGATACGTAGGGAAGAGCAGAGGGGACTGAGAAAAATACCTATAGCGATGGCATGGGATATGCTATGCGAGGCGTTCAAAAGTTGGGAAGATCCAATGCAGGTAGCGGTGGCATGATCACGGTTGCGGCCGAAAAACTGTGTGAGGGAGGTGGATGCTGTTCATGAACTACACTTGAGTACGCTGTGGGGTATGGTAGTGTGCTGCCTGTCCTGGGTATTGTGCATGTCCATTTGCGAAATCTTAATGTATTACTCTGATTGATCTGTGGCTATCGAAGTGTTCCCAGTTAGATAACTGCAGGAAGGGGGTGGCGGGTGGGATCCAGGGTAGTTTTTTCTTTGTATTTATTCAGAATTTTAAACTGTGAGTTTACGATACAGAATGTGTTGCATACTGACAGCGGATGTATACGCTGTAATATGTCGATGTTAAGAGCTATGCACAATGCAATGTTGGACTGGCAACCAGACTACTTAAGCGCTAGCAGTGCACACGACGGTGAGCCGCAATGATACAAGTATCTACTGATGTGGATGTAGAAGTTTGTATGTAAATATAGAAAACTTAATAAAGTTTGTGTTAAAAAAAAAAAATAGTTAGGCTATACAAAACCAGTCAAATTTAGTAGGTAAAGTTACCTGAGCTAACTATAACTTGCACTGCTTATGACCTCACATAGTACATCACTCATGTCATGGTCAGTGACATCACTGATGACATCTCAAATGACCATCAAGGGAGTGTAAGTGTTTTTAAGAGTTTATGGGTCTTAAACATATATAGTAACATACTAAAAAAGTTAAATTAGTATACTAGATGCACTACTGAGTGATACTACTTTTAACATATGTTATGTGAGTGGCTGTGTGACTGTATTCTTGTGTGTATGGGTGTGTAAGTAGATGTATGGGTGTATAAGTAGCTGTGTGGGTGAGTGAGATGCTGTGAGTGGCTGTATTGGTGGCTGAGTGGGTGTGTCAGTGGCTGTATGGGTGAGTGAGTGGGTGTTTGGTTAAGTGAGTTGGTGTGTGAGTGGCTGTACTGGCGAGTAAGTGTCATTGTGAATGGCTGTATGGACAAGTGAGCAGATGTGTGAGTGCTTCTATGGATGTGTGAATGGGTATGTAAGTGGTTGTGTGGGTGTGTGGGTGTGTGAGTGTTTGAGTGCTTGTATGGGCGAGTGAGTGGCTGTGTTGAAAGGCTGTAGGGGTGTGTGTGAGTGATTGTAGGTAAATAAGTGGGGGTGTGAGAAGCAGTATGGGTGAGTGTGTGGCTATGTGAGTGGCTGTATGGGTGAGTGACTCGTTGTATGAGAAGCTGTATGGGTGAGTGAATGGTTGTGTGAGTGGCTGCACAAGTGAGTGAGTAGGTGTGTCAGTGCCCTTGTGTAGGAGTGAGTGGGTATGTCAATACTGGTATGGGGCTGTGATTGGGTATGTGAGTGGTTGTATGGGTGTGGGAGTGGGCATCCGAGAGGTTGTGAGTGGTTCTGTGGATGATGTCATCAGTGATGTCACTGACCATATCATGAGTAATTGAATATGTGAGGTCATAAGCAATGCATTGCGGGGCGTAAGCATAGTTAGCTAAGGTAACTATAACTGCTGAATTTCACTGGTTTTATACGAGTGAAATCTCAGCCTAACTGTAACGTCCCTGTAACCTTTGGTTTTTTTCAGTGAATTTCTAAGGTTTTTTAAAATCTATTTCCTAACTATAACGTCCCTGTAACCTTGGTTTTTTAAGTGAATTTCTATGGTTTTGTAACTGATAGTCGCATTTGCAGAGTGGTGGTGAAAGGGGGCAGGGCCTCCGACCAGCTCACAGGAATCCTGCTGTGTTGGACTTACTGGATGTAACAAGAGGGCTTCTTGGCCCCCAAGACCCCTCTGCATCCAAGAGGACTTCATCCCCCAACCAGCAGTTAGCCAGGAGGCGCGTTTGCAGAATGGTGGAGAAAGGGGGCGTGGTCTCTGAAGACCTCTCAGCAGTTCCGCTGTGTGTGACTTACTGCAGGTAACAGGAGGGCTTGTTGGACGCCAAGGGAACTTCCTGCCCCAACCAGCACTGCACCAGGAGGCACATTTGCAGTGTGGTGGAGAAAGGGGGCGTGGCCTCCAAAGTCCTCTTGGCAGTAATGATGTATGGGACTTACTGGAGGTAACAGGAGGGGTAGTTGACCCCCAAGGACCCTCTGCAGCCAAGGGGACTAAATCCCCCAACCAGTTGTGCGCCAAGAGGCGTGTTTGGAGAGTGGTAGTGAGAGAGGGCGGGGTTCCGGCGACTTGCCAGTCATTTTTCATCTTATTTTTTTTTGTATTTGGGGAGGGGGGCCTAGTGGACCCCCTACCCTGGGCCGTTTTCAGCCCTGGGTACCCCATCCCCTGGGGCCAAGATTTTTTTCAATTGGGGAGGGAGGACAGCGTGTCCCCGCTTCCCATGCCAATTTCGGCCCCGGGAACCCCAAGGCCCGGCCTTTTTATTTTTTTTATTTTTAATTTAACATTAAAGAGAGTGGGGCCGAGTGCCCCACCCCACGCTCTGATTTCAGCCCCTAAGACCCCATCCCTTGGGGCCCCACCTAAAATGTGACTGCCCAGGTCCCATCCAGGTCACCCACTCACCACACATGGGGACCGCAGGGAGACTGAAAGCCTCCGCGGTCCCTGCCGGCTCCCCGCCTCCTGCGGGAGCCGGCATTGCTTTTACATAGAGGGAGCTGCTAACATGCAGCTCTCTCTGTAAAACCAATTGTGCTCTGCTTCTTGCAAGTGAGAGCATTTTTTATACTCTTGCTTGCTAGAAGCGGAGCACAGTTTGCTATGGCTTGGCGGGATGGTAAAGCTCCCACCAAGCCATAGCAAACAGCTATGTCACGGGGGTGGGAACCCCAGGACATAGCAGGAGCCGGACCTGGGGGTTGGTGGCCCCCAGGACTATGTATGCCTCCAGGAGGTGGGCCACGCAGCCCCCCTCCTTTGTTAGAATTTGTTCCGGGGAGGTGATGGTCCCCGGGGCAGCGGGGGGGGCTGCGTGGTCCCCCCGCTTTTAATTTGACTTAAGCCTCGGGGAGGTGGTGGTCCCTGGGGCTGCGGGGGGGGTCTGCACATCCCCCCCACCCCTCATTACTTAAAATGTAATCCCAGGGAGGTGGCAGCCCTTGGGCTTGCGCGGGGTGTCCGCGCAGCCCCGCATTCTTTAATCTTAAAGCCCCAGGGAGGCGGCAGTCCCTGGGGCTGGGGGGTCTAAGAGGCCCTGCATTAATAAATTAAAAAAGCCTCGGGGAGGTGGTGGTCCCCAGGGCATCAATAAGCCCCAGGAGACTGTGCTTCGTTTTTTAATAAAAAGTTTGACTGGATTCGCGGATCCAGCATGACTTCAGCTCAGTTTTGTTTTTTCTGTGACGCGGTTCAACGGAGTCACGAGGTGGCTGCCAACACTGTCTGGTTTGAAGTGTTGGCAGCCAATCACATCTCAGTACGAGATCCGGAGGGGTCGCCGATCCTCCGCGTTCCTAGATATATACCTAGAATTTGTTTTTAAATATCTCTGCAACTACTGAATGGATTTACACTAAATCACAAAAAAGTCACTTCCCTGAATCAACATCTACCTTCCTGCCAAATGTGGTGTAATTCTGTTCAGCAGTAAGGGCTGTAGCCGTGTCTAAAGTTCCTATGGAAATGAACATGGGAGAAACGTGTTTTGGGACCCTTTTTCTCTCCCCTACTTGACGGATCACCCCGTAACTTTCAAGACTGCAGCTGAATTGATCGTCAAACTAGTTTTGAAAATTTTACGAAGTTTCATCAACCAACGGCAAAGTTATTGGCAAAACAAAAAATGCTCTTCATATGGAAACTACATCCTAACTATAACTACCTACTGGCAACTGCCAGTAATAATGTGTATGTATATGCATGCATTTATATGTTATGTATGTATGTATATATATATTCACTGAAAAAACCATAGGTTTTAGGGACAGTTATAGTTAGTTGGACATTGCACTCGTACAAAACCCGTGAAATTCCCCCGTTATAGTTAGTTCAGGTAACTATAACTCGCGCCCCGCAATGCACTGCTGATGACGTCACATATTACATCACTCATGACATGGTCAGTGACATCACTGATGACATCTCAAATGACATCACTGATGACATCATCCAGTGACTGTGTGTTTCTGTAAAGTTTAAATATGTTTAATATATATAGGGAAAGGCGTATTGAAGAATGAGTGGGTGTATAAGTGTCTGAATGGATGATTTAGTGCGTGCGTGACTGACTCTACAAGTGAGTGATTAAACGTATCTTACTGAATGCATGGGTTAGTGACTAAACTGTGTGAATGTCTGTATCTGAAAGAGACACGTTAGTGACAGATTCCTTACCTTAGAATATCCCCAGGCGTCAGGCTGGATCCGGAAAGTTTTTTGCGTAGCAGTACCCTTGCGCGCCGGTAGGCGGCGCCGTGCGGCTCCGCGTCCGTCGTCGGCGTCGTGATCGCCGGGATGACGCCGCGGGCAGTACTTAGGCGCCGCCCCTGCGCGCTGACGTCAGTTCTTCTTTTTCCGCGCCAGTAAGCGCAGATCCGGGAAGAGCAGTGCCCTAGTCACTTTTGACTATCTTTTTGGTGAATTTTTCACTGTTTCTTCAACGAGTCTTCACGACTCCTAAGGTGTCGTAGGGATGCCCGGCTTTAAGCCCTACGAGGAATGTGGTCGCATGATGTCGATCACGGACCCGCACCTCGAGTGTCTCTTTTGTCTCGGCCGAGACCACGACACGAAGTCGTGTCCTGACTGCCGGAAACTTCATCCTAAGGCTTTGCGAGAGCGGTCTCGAAAGCTCCTTGAAGTCCGGCATTCGGCTCCGCGCCGCACCAAGCCCCGGTCCCGGGAGAGGTCGAGGGCCGGACGCGGAGTCCCCGCCGTTCGTCGGATTCAAAGTCTTCGCGCTCCTCCGGTAAGTCGAAGCACAAGAAGTCTAAGCGGCGTCATCGCTCTAAGACTTCGCCTCGCCGGTCTCGCGACTCGGCTGAGGTCCCTGTCGGCACCGTCCCCGCCCCGCGGCCCCGGACGTGCCTGTCGAGTTACCCCCGCAGTACCCGCCCCTACCCGGGCTCGGGGGCGACTCAGGCCGATATACAGGAATTCCTGTCGGCCATGGCCCGCCTCTTCGGGCCTCAAGGTCCCTCCGGTGCGCCTCCGGGCCCCGCGGGCCCTGATTGGGTTGCTCCGGCGCCGCCGTCGACTCCGGTCCCGGCGTCGCCTGTCCCACCAGCCTTCGTCCCGGCCTCGGCTCCGGTCCCGGCCTCGACCCCGGCTCCGGTGGGGCCGCAACCCCCATCGACGCCGGTTGACCTAACCACGCCTCCGCCGATGTCCCCGGTGCCATTTCCGACGCCGTCCGGGGCTCCGGGCGGCGTCGTTCCCCGGTTCTCTCCGGGTCCGGACATGGTGCCGGAACGGCGCCGCCCGAGCGCCGTATCCGGCGCCGATGAGACCTTGGGTCCCTGATGTCCCTCCTCCTCCATATTTTCAACCTGAGGAGGACCAGGAGAGCTGGGAGGGGTCTGACGACCCTCTCACACAACAGTGCGAGTTTGACCCGGACTGGGTTGAGGAACTTGGGGATGCCAGTGGTCTGGATACCTCCCTGACTCTGGCATGCTGTCTCCTCCCGTGGCAACGGAGGAGGGGGCTAATTTTGCAACGGTGTTGCGTGAGAGCTGCTGGAGCCTTGAATCTCCAGTTGCCTACAGTGGTCGTCAGGTCTAACATCCTGACTGAAGTGCTTCAGCCGGCGGCCTCCTCTTCGGAGACTGTGCTGCCGTTCAACGAGGCACTGACTGACGTTCTTTGGGTGCCTGGTCCAAACCCACCACAGGGGCTCCTGTGGATAGGAACGTGGCCCGACGCCATCGCCCTGCTCCGGGCGACCCCTGTTTCTCTCCCAACACCCCACCCCTGAGAGCTTGGTTGTCCAAGCCTCTGCCTCCCAAACCGCCTTCCCTACCGCCCCTCCGGATAGGGAATCCAAGCGCCTGGATCACTTTGGGAAGAAGGCTTTCTCTTCCTCCAGTGCTGGCTTGCGGTCTGTTAATACCGCTTGCCTCTTGGGCCGATACACCCACTCCCTGTGGGATTCGGTGGCAACTGTTTTGCCGCAGTGTTCTGAGGAGGTCCAGACACTGCTTACCCGCGCCATTGCGGAAGGGCGTGATGCGGCTAAATATACCATCCGCTGTGGCCTTGATACCGCCGACTCGCTGGGCAGATCGCTTGCAACGACGGTGGTGCTGCGTCGCCACGCCTGGCTGAGAACCACTGGTTTTTCGGGAGATGTCCAGAATACACTCATGGACATGCCCTTCGATGGTGTCGGTCTTTTTGGTTCGAAGGCAGACCATGCGCTGGAGCGTTTCAAGGACTCTCGGGCTACTGCTAAGTCCCTGGGCCTTGCTGTTGTGCGCCCTCCGCTCACGTCTGCTTTTCGCCCCTTTCGTGGCCACGGAAGGGGCGCCCAGTCACGTCCGCAGCCCGGCCAACGGCCCGCGCAGCAAGCGCCTTGCGTGACCGAGGACGTGGATACCGCCGTGGCGGTTCGGGCAACCAGCGTGCGGGTCAGGCCACCACCTCCAACCCGTCCGCGGCCTCCAAGCCCTCCTAGTCCCTCCTTTCAGGTGCACAGTACGCCAGTCGGGGGCAGGGTCCGCCATCACCTTCACCTCTGGCGTCCCATCACCTCGGACAGGTGGGTCTTGGACATTGTCCGAAGGGGCTACTCCCTCCCCTTCGAGACCACCCCCAGCCATGCCACCTCAATTCCACCGCATGTCAGGGGATCACTTGGCGCTTCTACAGAAGGAAGTCACGGCCCTCTTGGCCAAGAGGGCCATCGAGCATGTTCCGACCCCAGAAGTAGGGCGTGGTTGCTACTCCCACTACTTTCTGGTGCCCAAAAAGGACAAGGAGGACATGCGTCCTATCTTGGACCTCCGGAACGTCAATCGCTTCCTCCGGAAGGAGAAGTTCAAGATGCTCACCCTAGCTCAGGTCTTGACTGCCCTCGACCCCGGAGACTGGTTGGTAGCGTTGGACTTGCAGGACGCCTATTTCCACATCCTCGTCCTGCCGGCCCACCGGCGTTACCTTCGGTTCACGGTAGGCCTCGAGCATTTTCAGTTCACCGTGCTCCCCTTTGGCCTTACCAGTGCCCCTCGGGTGTTCACGAAAGTGATGGCGGTGGTCGCAGCTCATCTGCGCCGGGCAGGGGTTTCAGTCTTCCCCTACCTCGACGACTGGCTGCTGAAGGCGGGCTCGTCCCAGGCAGTCGTCTCCCACCTCCAGACTACGGCCGGACTCCTGCACTCGCTGGGGTTCTCCATCAATGTGCCAAAGTCGCATCTGATTCCTTCTCCACAGCTCCTTTTCATCGGAGCAGTTCTGGACACGACGCAGTTTCGGGCCTATCCTCCCGAACGGCGAGTCCGGGATATTCAGGCTATGATTCCGATCTTTCAGCCTTTATCCTGGGTTTCGGTACGGATGACCCTGAGGCTGCTGGGCCTCATGGCCTCCTGCATCCTGCTGGTCACTCATGCCAGATGGCATATGCGGGCTCTGCAGTGGGACCTGAAGTTCCAGTGGGCGCAGCACCAGGGCGACCTGTCCGATCACGTCCAGATCTCGGAGGGGACTGCAAGACAGTTGCAGTGGTGGCTCTCGAACCGGCAATGGGTCATGGGCAGATCCCTCTCCCTTCCCCAGCCAGAGCACACAGTTGTGACGGACGCGTCCCTTCTGGGATGGGGCGGTCACATGGGAGAGGCGGAGATCAGAGGCCTCTGGTCTCCGGGCGGAGTCCCGGCTCCATATCAACCTTCTGGAGCTCCGGGCGATCCGACTTGCACTCAAGGCATTCCTTCCATCTGTCAAAGGGAAGGTAGTGCAGGTGTTCACAGACAACACCGCCGCCATGTGGTACTGCAACAAACAAGGCGGGGTGGGGTCGTGGACCCTTTGTCAGGAGGCTCTGCGCCTCTGGACATGGCTGGAACATCAGGGCATGTTCCTGGTGGTTCAACACCTGGCAGGTTCCCTGAACGCCAGGGCGGACGAACCTCAGCCGCAGGTGCATGATGGATCACGAATGGCGTCTTCACTCGGAAGTGGCGCAAGGACTCTTTCTACAGTGGGGAGAGCCTTGGTTAGATCTATTCGCCACCGAAGAGAACGCGCAATGTCATCAGTTCTGCGCGTTGGAATTTCCAAGGCGGCACTCGCTCGGCGACGCTTTCGTCACGAGTGGAGTTGCGGTCTATTGTACGCCTTTCCGCCTATACCACTTCTACCCAGAGTGTTGAAGAAGATTCGGCACGACCGGGCCCAAGTCATTCTTGTGGCTCCGGACTGGGCTCGAAGAGTTTGGTATCCCGAGCTACTCAATATGAGCGTGGATCCCCCGATCCGTCTGCCTCTTCGGGAGGATCTTCTGTTGCAGCAGCAGGGGACGGTCCTCCACCCGAACCTGTCCAGTCTACACCTGCTTGCGTGGAGATTGAGCGGCGGCAGTTGATTCCTTTCGACTTGCCTCCCGAAGTTTGTGATGTGATTCTGGCAGCCAGGCGTCCCTCCACTAAGGTGGTATACGCCTGCAGGTGGAACAAATTTGTGGCATGGTGCACAGCAAAGGCTGTGAATCCCCTTTCTGCCCCTCTTTCTGAGGCCCTTCTGTTCCTTCTCTCTCTGGCCCAACAGGGTTCTGCCCTGGGTACCATCAAGGGTTATCTTTGTGCTATCTCGGCCTTCCTCAGGCTCCCTGATCAGCCCTCCCTTTTCAAGTCCCCTGTTGTTAACAGGTTCTTAAAAGGCATTACTCACCTCTTCCCTCCTGTTCCGTTTGTGATGCCTCAGTGGGACTTGAACTTGGTTCTTACCTTTTAATGTGCGCTCCCTTTGAGCCTCTACATAACTGTCCTCTTCGTCTTCTGACTCTGAAGACAGCCTTTCTGGTGGCCATCACCTCCGCTCGGCGGGTGAGTGAGCTCCAGGCTCTATCTTGCAAACCTCCCTTTCTGTCTGTTCATCCAGACAAGGTTGTTCTTCGGACGCGTCCGTCCTTCTTGCCAAAGGTGGTTACTGCTTTCCACATTGGGCAGACCATCACTTTGCCCACCTTCTTTCCGCCTCCGCATCCTTCCAGAGAGGAAGAGAGGCTCCACCGTCTGGACCCAAAACGTGCGCTCTCTTTCTATATTGACCGCACAAAACACTTCCGGGTGGATGACCGGCTCTTTGTTGGCTACGTGGGCGCCAAAAAGGTCGGGCGGTGCACAAGAGGACCATCTCCCGCTGGGTTACCTTGTGCATCAAGACCTGCTCTTCTTTGGCTAAGAAGGAGCCTCCTGTTGGGCTGCGTGCCCATTCCACCAGGGCAACGGCTGCTACCACGGCCTTGGGCCGCGGTGTTCCGCTGCCGGTTATCTGTCAGGCAGCTACGTGGGCCTCGCTGCACACGTTTACAAAGCATTACTGCCTTGACAGTCAGGTCCGGAGGGACGGCTTCTTTGGCCGTTCTGTCCTCCAGGACTTCCTTGTCTGATCTTTGTTCGCAGACCCACCACCGGGGTTGGTATTGCTGGGGTATCTATTCTAAGGTAAGGAATCTGTCACTAACGTGTCTCTTTCAGATGCACAAGTTACTAACTTGTGTAACGATATATCTGTAAGAGACAGTAGTTAGTGACAGATTCTTACCGCCCCACCCATCCTCCCCGTTCTGCGAACTGATTTGTAGGGTTAAGGACATCCCTTTCAGGGCCCTAGTATTTTTCAGACACCTATGTCAGCTTCTTGCATGGCTCTGCGTTCCTGGCGCGGAAAGTCGTGTACAGAACTGACGTCAGCGCGCAGGGGCGGCGCCTAAGTACTGCCCGCGACGTCATCCCGGCGATCACAACGCCGACGACGGACGCGGAGCCGCACGACGCCGCCTACCGACGCGCAAGGGTACTGCTACGCAAAAAACTTTCCGGATCCAGCCTGACGCCTGGGGATATTCTAAGGTAAGGAATCTGTCACTAACTACTGTCTCTTACAGATATATCGTTACACAAGTTAGTAACTTGTGCATCCGTCCGTCTGTCTGTTGGTGTGTAAGTGGATGCATGGATTTGCGAATAGCTACATGAGTGTCTATATGGGTTATTGATTGGTTCTCTGAGTATCTGCATGGGTGCCTGAGTGTTTGTGTGGGTGGGGTGTGTGTGACTCTGTACATAGATGTGTGAGTGGGTGATTCACTGGGTGCATGATTTGAAGAGTGCATCTGTGATGGACTGCTTGGGTGGGTGAGTGTGTGTATGGGTGTGTTAGTGAGTGAATGTATATCTGAGTGGTACATGTGCGAGTAGCTACATATGTAAAAGGCAGTATATATGTGTGTTAGAGTATTTAAATGGCTATACGTGAGAGTGTGTGATTGTGAGAGTGGCTGTATGGATGCGTGTGCTTGTATCAGTTATTGTATAAGAGCGTAAGAATGTGCTAGTATTTGTATGAGTAAGTGAGCTGGTGTGTGTATAACTGTATAGGTGAGTAAATGGGTGTGTGATTAATTTTGTGCATGACTGACTAGGTGTGTGAGTACCTCTATGGATGAGTGGCGGTGTGTGAGTGTTTATATAGGTGTATGAGTGCATATGATAGTCCTGTACTGAGTGACTGTAAGTATGAGTGACTGTACGGGTGAGTGAGTAGATGTGTGTGTGTAGACCTAAGAATCAGTGAGTGGGTATGTAGTTATTGATATTGGTGTGTGTATGGTTTTGAGAATGGCAGTCTGTAATTTAGAGTGGGTGTATCAAAAGTTATATTAGGGTGTGAGAAGATGCATGAAATTATCACATGGATGATGTCATCAGTGATGTCATTTGAGATGTCATCAGTGATGTCACTGACCATGTCATGAGTGATGTAATATGTGACGTCATCAGCAGTGCATTGGGGGGGCGCGAGTTATAGTTACCTGAACTAACTATAACGGGGGAATTTCACGGGTTTTGTACGAGTGCAATGTCCAACTAACTATAACTGTCCCTAAAACCTATGGTTTTTTCAGTGAATTTGTAAGGCTTTTTAAATGCTAATTTCTAACTATAACGTGCCTGAAACCTATGGTTTTTTCAGTGAATTTCAAAGGTTTTTTAAATGCTAATTCCTAACTATAACATGTCTGAAACCTATGGTTTTTTTCAGTGAATTTCAAAGGTTTTGTAAATGACAATTTTTAAATGTATTAATTGTTATATTTATTTTTTTGATACTGATTTACTACATTTTTTAAAACTATTTATTTTTAGATATTTTATCTTTTAAATTACATTGTAATTACATTATACATTACATTACAAAATATACTTTCTCAGAATGAATTACTTTAGTTTAAATACTTTGTAAATAGGCAATAGACTTTTAAGTACAGTAGTTACAGTTGTTGCAATGGGCAACACAATTTCAAACACAATGCAACATTGAGCTCAATGTGAATTTCTACTTAAATGCAATTAGTTACTTTATGGATTACTTTTCTAACCACAGGACTGGATCCTAGATTCAGTCCTGGCACATCTCCTGTAAACAGTTGAGTAAAAGCGTTTTGGTTACAGTAGTGATTTTTAAGGAATATTATTGTATTTTAAAAGTTGACACTTAGAAACTTTTTCACATAGAATCACCAATGTTATCCTATGGGAGGAAATTCACTTAGCAGGTAAGTAGTGTTATCGTTACTTTTTCTTACTCAGTGGTGGATCCTGGATCCAGCACTGGTGCATCTCCTGTAAACAGTTGAAAGAATGCGTTTAAGTCATACAGGCGATTTTTAAGGAATATTTGTAGTTTGTGAAAATCGACACTTTGAAACTTTTCTGCTGAAAACCAGACAATGGATTCCTATGGACGGAAATACAAGTTACTGGTAAGTACGGTTAGAATTACTTTTCAGGGTCAGTGCTGGGCTAAAAGATGCAGCACTGGGTTCTCTCCTGATAACAGGTGAGTAAATCGGAATTCGTAGTTCTGCTGATTTTAGAGGAATATTTGTAAGTTTCAAAAATCGACACTTAGAAACTTTTTCAGCAAAAAGCAGACAATGATATCCTATGGAAGGAAATTCAAGTTACTGGTAAGTACGGTTAAAATTACTTTTCAGGATTAGTACTGGGCTCAAAGATGCAGCACTGTGGTCTCTCCTGATAACAGGTGAGTAAATCGGAATTCGTAGTTCGGTTGATTTTAGAGGAATATTATAAAGTTCCAAAACTCCACACTTAGAAGAATTTCCAAGTGAAACCAGTCAATGTTAGCCTATGGAAGAAAATTCAAGTTACTGGTAAGTACGGTTAGAATTACTTTTCAGGATCAGTACTGGGCTCAAAGATGCAGCACTGAGGTCTCTCCTGATAACAGGTGAGTAAATCGGAATTCGTAGTTCAGCTGATTTTAGAGGAATATTTGCACAATGGTGAAGGAAGGGGGTGGGGCCTGAGGTGACATGTCTGCAAACACGCCCTGTGGCGCGTTTTAAGTTGGAGAATTAATTCCTCCTCAATCCGGAGTGTCCCTAGTGGCCAACTAGCCCACCAGGAACCTCCAGTATGCGCCAGGGGCTGCGTTGCAGAGAGGTGTACAGAGGCCACGCCCCTTTTACAACACTCTGCAACGCAGCTCCGTGGCACTTACTGGAGGTACATGGTGGGCTAGTTGGCCCCCAGGGACCCTCAGGATTGAAGAGGATTTAATTCCCCATCTTAAAATGCGCCACGGGGCCTGTTTGCACAATGTCACCTGAAGCCCCGCCCTCCCTTCACCACTGTGCAAACGCGCCCCGTGGCGCATTTTAAGTTGGGGATTAAGTCCCCTTGAATCCTGAGGGTCCCTAGAGTCCAACTAGCCCACCATGTACCTCCAAAAGCGCCACAAAGCTGCGTTGCAGAGAGGTGTAAAAGGGGCGTGGCCTCTGTACACCTCTCTGCAACGCAGCCCCTGGCGCATACTGGAGGTTCCTGGTGGGCTAGTTGGCCCCCAGGGACCCCCAGTATTCAAGGGAATTGTTCCCCATCTGCAAACGCGCCAGGGGACGCGTTTGCAGACTGCGGCAGGGTGGGGGCGGGCCTCCGGCACAATGCCGGTCTTTTTTATTTAAAAAAAATAAATAAAATTGTATGGGAGGGGGGCTGCGTAGCCCCCCTTCCCATGGCCTATATTGGCCCCGGGGACCCCATCCCCCGGGGCATGCCCTCTTTTTTTTAAATTTTAAATATTTGGAGGGGGCTGCGTGGCCCCCTCCTCAGGCCATTTAAGGCCCCGGGGACCCCATCCCCGGGGCCGGCCTTTCCGTTTTTTTTTTTAACAAAGTTTTTTTTTAATTTTGGGGAGGGGGGCCGCGTGGCCTCCTCCCGGGCCACTACTTGCCCTGGGGACCCCATCCCCCGGGGCTGGCCCTTCTCCCTTGGGGACTGTGGGGGGTCCCCAATCCCCCCACAGTCCCGCCGGCTCCCGCGTCCCTCGGGAGCCGGCATTGCTTTCCACATGGGGAGCTGCTAAGATGCAGCTCCCCGTGTGGAAAGCAATCTGCTTTGAATTTTGGAAGAGAGAGCAGGTTTCCCTCTCTCTCTTCCAAAATCCAAAGCAGTTTGCTATGACAGGACGGGAGCCGCGAGGCTCCCGCCCTGCCATAGCAAACTACAGTGTCCCGGGGTAGGCACCCCGGGACACTGCAGGAGCCGGCCCTGGGGGGTGGCGGTCCTCAGGGCCATCAAGGGCTCCAGGAGGGGGCCGCGCGGCCCCCTCCCTTCAATTGCACAGCCCCGGGGAGGTGGTGGTCCCGGGGCTCTGGGGTCCGTAACGGACCCCCACATTTATTTTCTAAGTGCCCCGGGGAGGTGGTGGTTCCCGGGGCTGCAAGAGGGCGGAGAGCCCTCCCGCACCATTTTTTTTATAAAGCCCCGGGGTGTGGCGGTCCCCGGGGCTTGGGGGGCCTTAGAGGCCCCCATATAAAACATAAACCCACCCCCGCATGCCCCCGGGACTTGGGCCACCCGGGGGCAAAATACAATCGAAGCGCGGGAGACCGCGCTTCGATTTTTTTTATTTTTTTATTGGCGGGATCCGCGCACCCTGAGCGCATCCCGCAGATTTTTTTTTTTTTGGGATTTTTTTTAAATGCTTTTTTCTGCCCAGGGGGTCCTTGTGGGACCCCCTGAGCAGACCTAGGGGGTCAGGGTGTTTCTACCCTGCCCCCTTTTTGCGCTTTGCGCACTTGTTTCTGTCCCTCGGTTCTACCGAGGGATAAAATGGCTGCCAACACTTCCTGATTTGGAGTGTTGACAGTCACTTGACAGCCAATTAGCATGCAGCTCGTGATCGGGAGGGTACGCGGACCCTACTCAGCCATAGATATATATGTGACTTTACTTTTGATTTTCTCAGGAACTACTGAACGGACTTACACCATTTAAGCAAAAGGCACGACACTGAACCAAGGGCTACCTCTTTGCCAAATTTAGTGTAATTCCGTTCAGCAGTTCGGGCTGTAGCTGCGACTAAAGGTTCCTATGGAAAAATGAATGGGGAAAACGCGTTTTGGGACCCCCCTTTTTTCTCGGCCCCCGCTTGACGAATCACCCCGAGACTTTCAGGATAGGAGCGGACCGGAGCGCCCCAACAAGTTGGAAACTTTCGCGAAGATTCGGCAACCGGCGCCAACGTTATTTCAAATAGAATGTTGCGGATTTCCTATGGAAAATAGGTCCTAACTATAACTATCTACTGGCGACCGCCAGTAGATTATATATATATATATATATATATATATATATATATATATATATGTGTGTGTGTTGTTGGGAACCTCTTGGAGCTGTGTTCAATGCTCAGGGGTAGTGGGGCACACCAACTCGCACACGCACTTTAGACGCCGGGTCAGCGCTCTAGTTGCTGAACCCGACGCTCGGCCAACACCCTTAAAAGGCGCCCATGACGCGACCGCGCAGCGGACGCGCGCAGCGGGCGCGCCTAAGGCAAGCCCGTCTGCGCCCGAACGGGCCCAGGGGCCAGAACCCCTGTATCTTCTCCCCCAGACTCCTACTGTTACTCCAGATCACAACTTAAACAGCTAAACAGCATTCTGGGGGTAACGTGTACATTTCATCTCGCCCGATAAGTTTCCTGAAAGGTGCCCGCACTGCGGGTTCGAATTCTCCACTCACACCACTGCGCCTTCTCTGCCCAGAAACCTGTATAAGCTATTTCTGCTGAACTGTAGATCTCTGCCCAAACACACGGCAGAGATCTAGATGTTTTTAAAAGATTCCAACCCAGAAGTCCTGTTTCTTACTGAAACCTGGCTCAGAGCCGGACATTGCCCAAGCGCTTCCCCCGGGGTACTTAATACAGAGGGTGGACAGAACAACAGGCAAGGGCGGTGGTATCGCTATCATTTACAAAGATCACTTAATCTGTAGCCTGTTAGGCAGCCCACTTTTAGACTGCGAGAATGCCCACTTTTCAATAGAATTTACAGCTTCTCTTTCCTTTTCGGGCATTCTCATTTACCGCCCTCCGGGGGTAACGGGCACATTCTGTAAATCTCTGGTAGAAGCCGTTGTTAATCTGGCCAGTACTGCCGCTAATTTTTCTCTCCTTGGAGATTTTAATCTGCACTTCGTTGACCCTTTAGCTCTTACCGCACTTGAATTATTGCAAGACCTTACGGCCTTCCAACTGCAACAGAAGATCATGCGGGCGACTCATGTCAAAGGTCACCTTCTTGATCCCGTTTTTTCTAATCTAGGTGATTTAAAAGGGAAAGATCCTATCCCCCTCCCGTGGTCGGATCATTTCCTCATCCCCCTTTTCTGGTCCCCACTAACTACCACACCACAAATCCAGTCCATACGTACTATAATTCGTCCCTGGTCCAAGCTCCCTTTAGATAATTGGGCTCAAGAACTGCGAAGGACCAGACCGAATCCTGATCCTAATCCAGTCAAAGCGAATGAAAGCTTTTGTAACTGGATAGAGGAATCATTGAATGTGGTGCTCCCAAAAATATCGATTAAAAAAAACAGGCGGACCAAACAAGTCCCCATGGTTCTCATCCGAACTACGTACTCTAAAACAGCGTTGCAAAATACTGGAACGAAGTTGGAGGAAAGACTTCTCACTCAATAAGAAGATGGAATACAGGGCTGCCATCAGTATATATAAGGCAGAATTAAAAAAAAGCCCAGGCTTCATATTACGAGGAAAAGATCTCGTCGGCTGCTAATTCCTCCAGAGAAACCTTTCTTATTGTAAAAAAGCTACTCAAAGCCCCCGCCCCCCCGACCGCACCAGACACCTCGGGTCAGCGCTGCAATGAACAGGCAGAGTACTTCTCCATCAAAGTACAGAACATCCTTAAGAGCCTGCCACAGAGATATTGCGAGCGCAATATTACAAGCAAGCACACTGACCCCGGTTCGCATGCAACAAAATATTCTCTGGAGACCTTTGCGCCGTTAACCCAGGAAACATTTTTAACCTTTTTGTCTAAGGTTAAGTGGGTCGCCCAGGGATCCGGCACCAGCCAATATTTTGAAATTGGTAGCACCAATAGTTGCCCCCACTATCACCGACCTGATCAATGCTTCACTTTCCGCAGGTACGGTTCCCCCTAAATGGAAAAGGGCTATGGTGAAAGCGTTGCTAAAAAAAAACAATTTGGATCCTGCCGACCTGGGCAATTATCGCCCCATCTCACTCCTTCCTTGAATCAGCAAGATCGTGGAGAAATATGTCAATAACACACTCTCCACTTTTCTTGAATCTCACGACCTGCTTCACCCCTCTCAAACGGGATTTCGCCTGCGCCAGGGCACTGAAATTGCCCTGTTGGCCGTAGTGGAAGAATCTAGAAAGATTCTGGACTCAGGAGGGTCTTTAGCCATAATTCTCCTCGACCTAAGCGCGGCCTTTGACACGGTGAACCACCGACTGTTGGTTCACCGTCTCAGGAGCGCAGGAGTTACTGGCACAGCACTTCAATGGCTGCGATCTTTTCTGAATGGAAGATTCTTCCAGGTATTTGAGGGTGATATTTCCTCAGAACCCATCTCCTTACGAGGCTCATCGTTGAGCCCTACACTTTTTAATGTCTACATGGCCCCGTTGGCAGATATTGTAGCCCCCTTCGGGATTCACATGGTAACATATGCCGACGATACGCAGTTGGTGGTAGCACTGAACCATGCAGACCAGAGGTCTAATGGCCTCCACTCCTGCCTCGAAGAAGTCTCTAAGTGGATGGGTATATCACACTTAAAACTCAACGGTGAGAAAACCGAGCTCATAATTCTCGGTAATCCCTTGAATTTCAAATCAAGCACTATGTGGCCAGCGTGCATGGGCCCGGTTCCGGCCCCAAAAACCGAGATAAAGAGCCTGGGTATCTGGTTAGACCAGAACCTTACTTTCAAGGCTCAAGCTAGGAAGACCGCGGCTACATGCTATGGCCTGCTCAAAATGGCCCGCAAAGTGCTTCCTCTTCTACCCTTCCAAGCAAAAAATTGCTAGTTCAATCACTAATACTGTCAAGGATAGATTATGGCAACGCTTTATATTTAGGCGCTCCAAATTCAGTAGTGGCAAAATTGCAAACTGTACAAAATTGCGCAGCTAGATTGCTGATGGGAGTCCCTAATCGCTGTTCGGCAAAACCAACGCTACACTCCCTCCAATGGCTTCCGGTGCAGCAAAGAATTAGCTTTAAGGCCCTTTGCGTTGTCCATAAATCCCTGCAAGGGAATGGGCCACCGATCAACTCAGCCATGATTCATCCCTATAGGGCTAATAGGAAATTGTGCTCTGATGAGCTTCATTTAGCATTGGTCCCTAGGATCAAGAAAGCCAGAAGTGGTGGCCGGCTTTTTTCGTATAATGCCGCCAAGCTCTGGAACGCTCTGCCGCTGCACCTTCGCAGGGAATCTAACCACCTTGCCTTCCGAAAACAGCTTAAGACCTTGCTCTTTCCTTAAGGTTCTACTCCTCTTCTTACTGCTCAGCGCTGGGATGCTCGCGGGTAGCCATGCGCTATACAAATGCCTTTTTATTCATTCATTCATTTATGTATGTGTGTGTAAATATATATACATATATATATGTTGTATATATATTCACTGAAATGTATATATATTCACTGAAAAAAAACAAAGGTTACAGGGACGTTAAAGTTAGGAAGTAGAATTTAAAAAACGTAGGAATTCACTGAAAAAATCAAAGCTTTAGGGGACATTATAGTTAGGCTCAGATTACACTCGTACAAAACCATAGAAATTCAGCAGTTCTAGTTACCTGGCATAACTATTACTTACTCCCCTGCAATGCACTGCTTATGACCTCACATATTACATCACTCATGACATGGTCAGTGACGTCAAATTCTGTATCCTAACTATACCGTCACTGTAACGGTTGGTTTTTTAACTAGTTGTCGTGCTTGCAGAGTGAGGTATAAAGGGGGAGTGCCCTCCGACCAGCTCTCAGGAATCCCTCTGTGTCACACTTAGTGAAGGTAACAGGAGGGCTTCTTGGTTCCCAAGGACCCTCAGCATCCAAGAGGACTTCATCCCCCAACCAGTAGTGCGCCAGGAGGTGCATTTGCAGAGTGGTGGAGAAAGGGGGTGGGACCTCTGGCCAGCTCTTGGCCGTCACGCTGTGTGCGACTTACTGGAGGGGTTCTTGGTCCCCAAGGACCCTCAGCATCCAAGAGGACTTCATCGTCCAACCAGTAGTGCGCCAGGAGGCACGATTGCAGAGTGGTAGAGAAAGGGGGCAGGTTCTCCGGTACTTTCTGGGCCGACTCGTTAAAAACAAATTTGTGTTATTAGGGGAAGGGGCCGCGTGGCTCCCCTTCCCTGGGCCGATTTCAGCCCCAGGGACACCAGGGCCAGGCCTTTATGGAATGAGGGAGGGGACGCACAGCCTCCTTGCCCGGGCTGATTTCGGCCCCGGGGACCCCATTCCCTGGGGCCCGGCCTTTTTAAAAAAAAAAAAAAAAAATATGTTCTATTATGGGGAGGGGTGCCGCGCAACCCCTCTCCCCAGGCTGATTTCGGCCTCGGGGACCCCAACCCTCTGGGCCCAGCCTTTAAAAAAAAATTTGTAGAACTTTTAGGGGCGGAGGGCCTTTGCCTCCCTCCCTGGGCTGATTTCAGACCCGGGAACCCCATTCCCCAGGGCTTGGCCTTTTATTTAAAAAAAAAAAAAAGCATTTCGGAGAGGGGGGCCACGCAGCCCCCCTCCCCAGGCCGATTACAGCCCGGGGACCCTGTCATCCGGGGCCCGGCCTTTTTTAAATTTCTTTTTTTTATTTTGCGCTGCCCCCCTCCTCGGGCCGGTTTCTACCGCAGGGACCCCATCCCCCGGGGCCCGGCCTTTCTCAAATGGCATTGCTTTCACAGACCGGGAGCTCCTGAAAAGGCAGCTCCCTGTTTGTGAAGGCAAATCTGCTCCGCTTCCAGCAAGCTTCCTTGAAGCGGAACGTTCACTGTGGCTTGGCGGGAGCGGTAAAGCTCCCACCAAGCCACAGCAAACAGCTGTGTCCTGGGGTGGGCACCCCAGGACATAGCAGAAGCCAGCCCTGGGGGGGTGGCAGTCCCCAGGGTAGTCTATGGCCCCCCTCCTTTCTTGTGTGTAGGGCCTGCCCTGGAGAGGTGGTGGTCCCCGGGGCCAAGAACCGACCAGGAGGGTGGCTGCGCAGCCCCCTCCCAATTATTTAAATAGATGGCCCCGGGGAGGTGTTGGTCCCCAGGGCCAGGGGGGGTCCGGGAGCCCCCATAAATACGTTAGCCTCTGGGAGGTGGTGGTCCCCGGGGCCGAGATGGTACCAGGAGGGGCGCTGCGTGGCCCCCCTCCCAATTATGTAAAAAGATGACCCTGGGGAGGTGGTGGTCCCCAGGCCGGGGGGGAGGGTCGGAAAACACCTATAATACATTAGCCCCGGGGAGGTGGTGGTCCCTGCGTCACGGGGGGTCCAAGAGGCCCCCGTTTTCTTTTTGGCATATGGCCCTGGGGAGGTGGTGGTCCCCGGGGCCTGGGGGGGTCAGAGAGGCCCCCCAGTCTTTAAAAAAAATAGGCCCTGGGGAGGTGGTGTTCCCTGGGGCATTAATAAGCCCCAGGGGGTGGGATGTGCGCCCCCCCCTTATTAGCAACATGCCCCCAGGACCTGGCCCACCGGGGGGCTGATTACTAACGAAGCGCTTCGGGGTTTGTTTTTCAGCGGGAGCCACGGATCCAGCATGACCCTTGCTTTTTTGGACGTGCAGGATCCCTGTGGGACCCCCCCCCCCCTCCAAGACCTAGGGGTTCAGGGTATTTCTACCCTGCCCCCTTTTCCTTTTTTTTAAACATTTTTTCTGGGACTCTTCTCAAGCCGAGTCCCATGATGGCTGCCAACACTTCCTGGTTTGAAGTGTTGTCAGCCTATCAGATTTGAGCACGGGGACTGTAGGTTCCTCGGAGGATCCGCTTCCCTATATATAAAAAATTGGATTTCAGTTAATAACTCCGCAACTACTGAACGGATTTACACCAAATCCCAAAAAGGCACTTCTCTGGACCAACATATACCTTCCTGCCAAATTTAGTGTAATTCTGTTCAGCAGTTCGGACTGTAGCCATGTCTAAAGGTCCTATGGGAATTAACATGGGAAACGTACGTTTTTTGACCCCCCCCCCTTTCTCAGCTCCCACTTGATGGATCACCCCAAAATATTCCGTGCAGCACAAGAATCACCGGGGCACTTTTTTCAGAAAATGTTGTGACGATTCGTCAAATGACGCCACAGATATAGCGAGTCAAAAAACGCTTTTTTTATGGAAAGTAGATCCTAACTATAACTTCCTATTGGTGACCGCCAGTAATATATGTATATGTGTGTGTGTATATATATATATATATATATATATTTATATATATATATATATATATATATATATATATATCCTACTGGCGGTCGCCAGTAGGTACTTATAGTTAGGACCATGTTTCTATTCAAAAAGAGTTTTTTCTTTGGCGCCGTTTGACGAATCTTTGCGAAATTTTCCAAACTAATGACAAGCTCAGCTCCTGTCTTGAACGTTTGGGGGTGATTAGTCAAGCGGGGGCCGAGAAAAAAGGGGGTCCCAAAACACGTTTTCCCCATGTTAATTTCCATTGGAATTTTGGAACAGGCTACAGCCCGAACTGCTGAACGGAATTACACCAAATTTGGCAAAAAGGTAGCTCTTGGTTCACAAAGCAACCTTTTTTTTAAAATGGTGTAAATCCGTTCAGTAGTTCCTGAGAAATGGAGAAAAAAAAAAAAATATCGATATCTGAGCACTGAGGAGGATTTGCGATCCCTCCCGAGCACGAGCTTCACTCTGATTGGCTACCAACACTCCAAACCAGGAAGTGTTGGCAGCCAACTTGTGGCTCGGTAACCGAGTCACAAGAAAACAGTAAAATAAAGGTTAAAAAACAAGAAAAGGGGGCAGGGTAGAAACACCCTGACCCCCTAGGCCTGCTCAGGGGCCAAAAAAAGCATTATTTTTTTTTTTAATCGGCCGAATTCGTGCTGGGTGCACGAATCCGGCCAAGAAAATTAAAACGAAGCGCGTGCTCCCGCGCTTTGATTGTTCAAGCCCCCGGGTGGGCCAGGTCCCGGGGCAATTCTTAACTATGGTGTGGGGGCCACCACAGCCCCGGGGACCGCCACCTCCCCTGGGCTTTGTTTATCATATGCAGGGGGCACGCGGCCCCCCGCAGCCCCGGGGACCGCCACCTCCCCGGGGCTTAAATTAATCTAGATAAGTGCGGGTTGGGGTTCCTGCCCCTCCCCACACTGCCCCGGGGACCACCACCTCCCCGGGGAAATTTTAAATAAAGGGCGGATGTCCGTTGCGGACCCCCGGCCCCAGGGATCACCACCTCCCCGGGGCTTTAAAAATGCTGGGAGGGGGGCCGCACGGCCCCCCTCCTGGAGCCCTCGATGGCCCTGGGGACCGCCACCCCCCAGGGTCGGCTCCTGCAATGTCCCGGGGTGCCCACCCCCGGGATATTGTTGTTTGCTATGGCTCCCGCCCTGTAATAGCAAACACTGCTTTGCTTCGTTGAAGCAAAGCAGAATTGCTTTTGGGCAAGGGAAGCTGCATGTTACCAGCTCCACTTGCCCAAAAGCAATGCCGGCTCCCGCGGGAGGTGGGGAGCCGGCTGGGACAGCGGGGGCATTGGGGCTCCCACCGCGGTCCCCAACGTGAGGGCCGGCTCCAGGGGAGGGGGTCCCCGGGGCCAGAAGTAGCCCGGGAGGGTGGCTACGCGGCCCCCCTCTCTTTAATGAAAAAAAAAAAGAATGGCCGGGCCCCGGGGATGGGGTCCCCGGGGCCGAAATTGGCCAGGGGAGGGGGGCCGCGGAGCCCCCTTCTCGTATTATTTATTTATTTTAAAACGAGGCCAGACCCCGCGGGATGGGGTCCCCGGGCCAAAAGTGGCCCAGGGAAGGAGGACCACGCGTCCCCCCTTCCCTATAAGTATTAATAAAATAAAGGAGGCCATGCCCCGGGGGATGGGTCCCCGGGGCCGAAATTGGCCAAGGGAGGGGGGCTGCGCAGCCCCCTTCCCGTTTTTTTTTTTTTTTTTTTTTTTTTTTAAATGTGGCAGGCCCTGGGGGATGTGGTCCCCAGGGCCCCAAAAATATTAAAAGAAGGGGGGCCACACAGCCCCCCTTCTAGCAAAAAAACTAAAAAAAAAAAGCCGTCATCTCGCCGGAGGCCCCGCCCCCTCCCTGCACTACTCTGCAAACGCACCTCCTGGCGCGTTCTAAGTTGGGGGATTAAATCACCTTGAATCCTGAGTGTCCCTGGGGGCCAACTAGGCCACCAAGTACCTCCAGTAATCCCCACACAGTGGGATTGCTGAGAGGTGGTCCGAGGCCACGCCCCTTTTTCCACCACTCTGCAAACGCGCCTCTTGGCGCACCGCTGGTGGGCGATGAGGTCCTCTTGTGTCCTGAGGTCTAAAGTGGACTTCATCCCATAAGCAGCATTGCGCCAGGAGGCGGGTTTGCAGAGTGGTGTAAAAAGGGGGTGTGGCCTCCGACCACTCTCAGCAATCCAGCTGTGTGGGGCTTACTGGAGGTTCCTGGTGGGCTAGTTGGCCCCCAGGAACCCTCAGGATTCAAGAGAACTTAATCCCCCAACCCAGAACGCGCCAGGAGGCGCGTTTGCAGAGTGGTGGAGAAAGGGGGCATGGCCTGCTACCACCTCTCAGCAATCCCACTGTGTGGGGCTTACTGGAGGTAACAGGTAGGCTAGTTGGCCCCTAAGGACCCCCAGCAGCGAAGGGGACTTTAATCCCCATCGAAGAGCGTGCCAGGGAGCGCGTTTGCAGAGTGGTGGGGAAAGGGGGCGTGGCCTGCTATGAGAACTTAGCAATGCTGCTGTGTGGGAGTTACTGGAGGTAATAGGAGGGGTAGTTGGCCCCCAAGGTTGTCCTTGGGGCCAACTACCCTCCTGTTACCCCCAACACAGTGGGATTGCTAAGAGGTCTTCGGAGGCCACACCCCCCCTTTCTCCACCACTCTGTAAATGTGCCTCCTGGTACAGTACTGGTTGGGGGATGAAGTCCGCTTTACACCTGAGGGACTTTGGGGGCCAAAAAGCCCTCCTGGTACCGCCTGTAAGTCCTACGCAGCGGAATTCCTGAGCGCTGGTTGGAGGCCCAGCCCCCTTTCTCCACCACTCTGCAAACGTGACTACCAGTTAAAGAAGTATTTGTAATTTAATAGGTCTCGCATTTGCAAGAGTTAGAGCTATTGGCGTTGTAAATGTAAAAGTTTTTTACTAATGTTTTTTGGAGTGGAGTGGATGTACGTTGTGTGTTGTGGAATTATGTGGTATGTTGTGCAGTGAAATTATGTGGATAGAAAGTATGTGGTATTTAGTGTATAGGAATTATGTAGAGTGGGATTATGTGTTATGGAGAGCAATTATGTGGTATGGTAGTCTGTGTTGTGGAGTGGTAACCTCAGGTTTAGTCTTCCTCGTTTCCATAGAAGCTAAACTATGAACTCAATGAGAAAAAAAAAAAAGAAGGAATCACTAAGGAGCACTTTTGGACCTAGTCAGAGGTATGAGCAGGTCCACTGGAATTATGCGACTGTTTGGCTGCACCAACGTTCGCACAATTATACATTGTCCGCATTAGCCACATAATCCATCATGTGCTGCCTAATCTGCAGATTTGAACAGAAAAAGCCTAGTTTCTAGCTCAAACGGCTCAAACGTTACCAAAAATGCAGCGACAAGTGTTACAGCGTGGTGGAAGGTCCTTTGTAAACCTAGAATGGTCACCTGTTACTTATTGCTAAATGCGGGTGTTAAATTGGTACTAATGGTGTGCAAGCCACTCTTGCTTCTTTCTGCGCCTCTCTTGCCTCTTTCTGCATTTCTGTTGCTTCTTTATACACCTCTTTTGCCTCTTTCTGCACCTCTTTTGCCTCTTTCTGCACCTCTTTTGCCTCTTTCTGCACCTCTCTTGCCTCTTTCTGCACACACAGGGCTACTTTTAAACTGACATCAGGCTCAGCAGTGCACACATGAAAGTGCAGAAAAGGTCTGCTGGCCTCTAAACTGCCATGCCCTATTATATGCTAGGGACTTGGAGGTAGTTTTAATCCCCCTGCCCTATTATGTACTAGGGCCTTACAGGGTAGGTCATGCCAATCACAGGGGTACCCCAACCCATAGTGTACCCTAGTATATGTAGGTGTTTTCACTGTATTCTAAGTGTCTTTCAGCATAGCACTGGCTCCGGGCCTGGTTAGTCAGTCAGTTACCACCAGTACCAGTCAGCAAAAAGTTGGGGGCACAGGATGACTTTGCAACAAGGCCTCTTTCTGCACCTCTGTTGGTTCTTTCTGCATATCTCTTGCTTCTTTCTGCACCTTTCTTCCTCTTTCTGAACTTCTGTTGCCTCTTTCTGCATTTCTCTTGGTTCTTTCTGCACCTTTCTTCCTCTTTCTGCACATGTCCTACCTTTGTAGGCATAGTTAGAAATTAGCATTTAAAAAACCTTAGAAATTCACTGAAAAAAACCATAGGTTTCAGGGACGTTATAGTTGGAAATTAGCATTTAAAAAACCTTTGAAATTCACTAAAAAAAACATAGGTTTCAGGGAGGTTATAGTTAGAAATTAGCATTTAAAAAACCTTAGAAATTCACTGAAAAAACACAGGTTTCAGGGACGTTCTAGTTAGTTGGACATTTCACTCGTACAAAACCAGAGAAATTCGGCCGTTCTAGTTTGTTGAGCTGACTACGACTCGCGCCCCCGCAATGCACTGCTGATGACGTCACATATTACATCATTCATGACATGGTCAGTGACATCACTGATGACATCTCAAATGACATCACTGATTACATCAACCACGTGATCTGATGAACCTCCTCATACCCTAATATAATCTAAAATACAGACTACCATTATTGAAACCATAGACGCCCCAATACCAGTTACTACATACCCACCCACTCACTGATTCCTAGGTCTACACATACATCCACTCATTCACCCATACAGTCACTCATGCATGCAGTCACTCATCAATACAGCACTATCATATGCACTCATACACCTATACACTCACACACCGCCACTCATCCATAGTTACTCACACACCTAGTCAGTCATGCAAAGAATCAATCACACTCCCATTTACTCACCTATACAGTTATACACACACCACCTCACTTATTCATACAGATACTAACACATACTTACTCTCTTATACAATCACTGATACAAGCACACACTCATCCATACAGCCACTCTCACAATCACTCACTCTCACATAATTTATATACTCCAATACTCACATATACTGCCTTTTACATATGTAGTTACTCACACGTACCACTGAGCCATCCATTCACTAACCAACACACCCATACACACACTCACCCACACAGCCCTTCACAGATGCACTCTTGAACCCATACACCCAGTGAATCACCTACTCACACATCTATGCACAGTCACACCCCCCCCACCCACCCACACACTCAGGCACCAATACATGTACTCCGACAACCAATCAATAACCCATATAGACACTCATGTAGCTACTCGCCAACCCATGCAGCCGCTTATACACCAACTGACAGACTGAGACAGACATTCACACAGATTAGTCACTAACCCATGCACTTTTGCAGTCAGTCACGCACCTACTAAATCATCCATTCACACACTTATACACCCGCTCATTCTTCAATACACCTTGGCATATATATATATATATATATATATATATATATATATATAAAACATATTTAAACTTTACAGTAACACACAGTCACTGGATGATGTCATCAGTGATGTCATCAGTGATGTCACTGACCATTTCATGAATGATGTAATATGTGACATCAGCAGTGCATTGCGGGGGCGCAAATTATAGTTAGCTCAACTAACTATAACGGCCGAATTTCTCTGGTTTTGTACGACTGAAATGTCCAACTAAATATAATGTCCCTAAAACCTGTGGTTTTTTCAGTGAATTTCTAAGGTTTTTTAGATGCTAATTTCCAACTATAACGTCCCTGAAACCTATGTTTTTTTCAGTGAAAATATATATATATATATATATATATATATCTCCCACTCCAAAAAGGAAAGACCAGCACATGCGTTGGGTGTAAATCCTTGTCATGGATTTAATCGCGCACACAAATCAAAACAAACGCGTTTCGGCGTAAGCCTTCGTCTGTGTCAACGGATGCCATTCTGACAGCCACATTTGTATCAATTACATTACATGGAAAGCGAAAGTGGACATTCAAAAAATCTTTTCAAACGCCATCTTGGAATGTGCAAAATATACATTATATCAGTGCGCAACGTAATAATTTGCCATACGTGCTGATGTACAAAATTATTTCATAGCACGAAATTCATTATTTAATCAATGCTCAATCATTTCATTAATCAGTCTATACCCGATCATTTTCTGACTATACATGTTTATATGATTTTGGCCTAGATGCCGAAAATGTTTCAGGCGCCATTATGGAGCGTGCCTTCGATCAATAAATCCTTGCTCAGTGCATACTGTCGCCATATTGGAGGCATCCTGCCTAACTTGGTTAGTCCCCCCACTTCTATTTTTTAAGACTAGTGCTCTGACTAAAGCAATATCTACACGCGATGTGGGCAGCCACCAGCAGGTACCGAACTCACAAGGGCAAACGCCATACTCCAAAACCAAACCGAGGCATTGAACCGAATGATGCTAATAAAACTGCCATTTCTATCTTTCCATACTGAACTCTGTTCAACGATTGTGGGATGTCTACATTTTGTTTTTCGATACCTTCAGTGTGGGCCGATGTCACTGAAATGCATGCTTTCAGAGCTGAGCTGGTCACGTTTCAGTCCTGACTTCTGTCTGACTCTGCCCCGGCGCGACCTGCTTGGTGTGAATTCTGCCCATTCCTTTGCACCCTGGCCTCCCGCTACCCAGCTCCCTGCATGCTGGCCGTTTGTAATCCGTAACCTTGCTTCTGTCTCCACAGGCACCCTTGACGGCTTCAGACACCGCC
Organism: Calotriton arnoldi; assembly: GCA_963921515.1. NCBI lineage: Eukaryota > Metazoa > Chordata > Amphibia > Caudata > Salamandridae > Calotriton > Calotriton arnoldi. The sequence goes on from CAWUFW010007100.1 coordinate 743,295, forward strand.
ATCCTCTCCGGCAGCCTCTCCACGCAGAATGGGAACGGAGGAGGATCGATTAACTTGGCGCTCAGACGCGTGACCTCTGCGAAGGGCTGGGGAGAGGTAAGCGCATGAACGACCACCGTAACTAACCAAGAAAGCGCTCGCCATCCATCTCGCCGCCCCGAGATCCTGTGGGGGAGCGCCTTGGAGCAGCCGCATTGCTTAATTTGGGGCGGTGGTTGCCGGTGGGCCCACCGGGACTCATTTGTGGGCCCTCTCTCTTATTTTTCATCATCAGGCTTTAACCCAGAGCAAGGCTGTAAAAACACACAAGGGGGAAAGAAGGAAGTGCAGAAAGCTGGGGGGAAACGTGACAATTGTAGAAAGCAGGAAGGTCCAAGAGTGAGGTCAAGGGCCGAGTTTCTGGTGGTCGATTTAAGGCTTAAAGTGAAACAGGGCTACGCAGCTTTCGTCGACATCAAGTAGCGCAGGCCACGGGCTTCTGGGCAGCAGACCTTTGGGCCTTGCCACTTATTATTTAGCAAATGAATCACTGGAGCATGCCGGACGGTAAATCGGCAGATGTCTGTCTTTGGATCAGCTCCAGGTCCGAGTTCAAACCCACAACGAGCTGAGCTTCCATGTGGCTTCAGATTGTCACCCACCCTATAACCTTATGCTCCAAGAATGAAAAACAGAGCAGTGAACATTGTTGTAAAAAGGGCGAGAGATATAGATACCCATCTAGTGGTTGAGTTGCACAGTGTGGTACTTGAAATCCCGGCCTCCACGCTTGACCAAATTGTGTGATCGAGGCAAATACTTTTTCACGGTGACTCCTTTTTATCACATATGAGTGCTACTACAAATATACACGTTCAGAATGTGCGGTGTACAAACCACCTATTGTGTTGTGTTTAATGCACTATAATGTTGCGCCCCCCCCAATAATAAAAATCTGTACCACATATACGGTACACATGACAGCTGACTTGACGCTTGTTTCACTAATGCCATTGTCAAAATAGTGGGGCGGTTGCTGGTATATTTTTAAGTAATGTTTAAAAACTATCACTTTAATAAATATTTCTCAATGCAGTAATATCCGATGTAAAAAGGAATAACTCTTCCGCATGTTAAGGAAATACATTTTTTTGAACCACATGTAAAAGAAATAAATTTTTTAAAATTTCAAAGACATTGTCATAATAAATTTTTAAAAGATACTTTATCTTATTTTCACATGTTTGTTGCATGATTTACATGCCTTTTGTTTCAGGGCTCGTCTTGTGCGCGGGCTCTTAGAGCCAAGCCAGCCCCTTGGCTCGGCCCTCCCTGATAATTTGTTGGCTCGCCCACCCCTAGCACAAACCTTGTGGAGGGGCGTAGGGGGTGGGGGCATGGAAGATCATGGGTGAATGGTTTACAAGAGACAGAGTTAAGGCTGCGACCTTTTCTCAGAGAAAAATGTTAGCAATTTTTTTCACGTTTCGAGTTTTAGAAAGAGCCAGGTGCAAGTACTTGCATATAATTTGAGTAATATTTTCCTGTATTGACTCTGCCTCTGTTTGGTTTGAAATTCTTTTAGTTGTAGTTTGGACAGTAGTGAAGAGATTTTGTGGTGATTTAATTTTTTATTTGTTAGAACTCATAAGCAAAAATGATTGACTTTTACTCTTTTATCCCAAGTTTTTAAAATTTCTTAGACATGAAAATATAGCCCCTCCCGTAACTATAAATTCTTGACAGAAGATGCTCTGTTTTTTTGTTTATACGACGACTATAGATAGATAGATACACAATCACACACACACACACACACACACGTTTTTGACTTTTTGATTCTTTTTGACTTTTTGATTCTTTTTGACTTTTTGACTGGTTGCTTACTTTTGTATCGAACTGCAACAATGATATACTTTATATAGAATTAGAAATATGTTGTTTCCCCTTTAAATACCATATGAAGTTTTTAATTGGTGGAGGGAAAGGGTACAGCTGTCCCTTTAAAATGGCACTCTATGTACTAAACTCTATGACACGGTAGAAGGCTACGGCCGAAACGCCTAGGTCTGATTTGTGGTTAACATGCACCTTGCACCTTGCTGGTTATTTTGCCTTATAACGTATGGGAGAATTTGAAGCCAAATAAATCGCTTCCATAAAGGATTCCTGTGTGCCGTCCTTCCGTTGGTCCTGGTGATGGAGTGGTGAAAGCAGGACGTTTTCGCAGAAGCTTTCTTGAATATATATATACACACACACACACACACACACAATCACACACACAATCACACACACAATCACACACACGTTAAAGTGATGTTGTAGTTAGATGAAATGTTCAGTAACAACGTAACATTTTAAACTCTAAAAACCACAGAAATTCACCACTTACAGTTATCTCAAGTAACTAGAACTCGTTCCCTAAGGTAACTATAACTTGCGTCCTCGCCATGCACAGTTTTCTCATCAATTATTTAATTGCAAATATTGCAGTGATATTTTCAATGAAGTTATGAAATATGTCATGAGTGGTGCAATATGTGGGGTAATTAGTAGTGCATGGCATGGGCACAAGTTATAGTTACCTTAGGGTACGAGTTATAATTACTTTTTATTTATTTATTTATAGAGTTTTATATAGCGCGAACGTGACCCTTGGGTATCAGAGCGCTTCACAGTTACATGGGGTACATTTTGGAATACAGCGGGTATAGCAGCATTAATATATATAATATTCCGGTACATGTCTTTCTTAGCCGTTTCAGCAATAACAATTTTAGGAACTGTTTAATGTACAAGGTGTAACAGTATTCCTATACAAATGGTTCTGATGTGTCTTTTCCGTGAGTTCTACATCAAAAACAATTCCCGAGCGACGTTTGGCTATTAATCACGATGCTGATGATGAGCAGTCTTGCCTAAGGAAGGAACTTGCTCATTAGGAAGATCTTCGCTTCCCTCTTGAATGTTGCCGTGTTTGGAATTTTTCTAATGTTTGGAGGGAGTGAGTTCCAGATTCTGGGGGCTGCTCCGGAGAAAGCTCTGTCATACGTTTTCTTCTTCCGAAAGATGGGTGGTTTCAGCAACCGCTCTCTGGCACTCCTGGCTGGTCTGCTTCCCCCTGATAGCTCAATTTTCTGGGCTAAGTACCTTGGTGTTTTGTAGTGGAGCGCTTTGTGGGTAGTACATGCCATTTTAAGTTGAATTCTGGCTTCGTATGGTAACCAGTTTAATGCTTTCAGGTGTGGGGAGATATGGTCGTATTTTCTAGATCCAGTAATGAGTCTTGCGGCCGCATTGAGACATGCTTTTAGTGGTGCTGTGGAAATTTTTGATAGACCTCTAGAGTTCGACATCCATATTCAATCCTTGAAATAACTAAGGACTGGACTGCCAATTTGAGGTCCGCCGTAGAAATGAGTGGTTTCACTTTTCTGATATAGTTCAGGTGAAACCGGGCACTTTTTGCCATTGATTTGATGTGGGCTTTCATGTCTAGGTTCTTATCAAGCGTGATTCCCAGTGATTTAGTTGAGTCAACTAGAGTAGGGGTGCAGTTTAGCGCTGTGATCAGTTTGGTCCATTCCTTCACTTCTGTGGGGTTCTTTGGTGGTGATATTAATAGGAATTCCGTTTTTTGTGCATTTAGTTTCAGATGATTGCTACTTAACCAGTGTAATGACACTTTTAAGGCCTCATTCATTATCTTGATGTCTTCCAGTGACGCGATCTTGATGTAGATCTGAGTGTCATCTGCGTACATGTGATAGGATATGTTTGCGTCTCGGAGAATTTCTGTAAGGGGTTCGACATAAAGGTTGAATAGTGACGGAGATAGTGTTGATCCTTGAGGGACTCCAATCGAATTTGGGCATGATGGGGATAGCGTCTGGTTGACCAGGAATCTTTGTGTTCTGTTCTGAAGGAAAGATTCAAACCATTTCCGAACATTTCCAGATAGTCCCATCCTGTCTTGAAGCCTGGCTAGCAATTTTTCATGATTTACCGTGTCAAATGCAGACGACAGGTCAAGAAGGACTAGTAGGCATGTTTGATTGTGATCTAGGGCCTGTAGCGCATCATCCACTATATGTAAGATTGCTGTTTCCGTGCTGTGGCCTGGTCTGAATCCCGATTGGCAGTCGTCCAGCAGCTTGAAATTAGCGATGTGATTGCTCAGTTGATTTTGCACACATTTCTCAATTAGTTTGGCAAGTAATGGAATATTGGTTACTGGGCGAAAGTTATTTGGCTCTGCCGGGTCCGCTGTAGGTTTTTTGATGATGGGGAGGACTTGACCTGTTTTTAGGCACTCTGGTAGGATCCCTTCAGATAGTGAGGCATTTATTATTTTTGTCCATATTGGGACGACAATATGGTTGATTCTTTTTAGGCATTTAGAGGAGGGGGTCATTGTAGTGATTATTAGGTTTGATATCCGAGAGAGTTTTGGCAATGGTATTCTGGTCATATAACTTGAAGGTTGCCCATTGTGCATTGTTTTTCGATCTATCATGATCGTTTGTCGTGGTAGAATTGTTCTGTGGTGGTAGTTGGCTGGAGAGGTTGTCGGCTGCCATCCTGAGCTCTCTTTCTAGCGTGTTGGCCTTGTCAGTGAAGAATGTTGAGAATTCCTCGCAGCTCAGTTGAGTTTTAGTAGTTTCTTGGGCAGATTTGGCCAACTTATTGGATTGTTGCTTTAAAATCTTTAATAGTTTCCGTGGTCTGTTTTTGGCGTTGTCCAGTTCCGATCTAAAAATTCCTTTTTGGAGTTGAGTACCCTTTTGTTGTACTCGTTTCTGATTTTTCTGAGAGTTTTCAGCTGGGGGATGATGGGTGCTGTCTCCATTTTCTTTCTGCAAGTCTCAGTTTCCGCCTATCTTCATTCAGTGTCTCATTAAACCATGGATTTTTATCTTTCTCTGATATTCTTTTCAGTTTTAGTGGCATGGTGGAGTTGACTATATTCGTCATTGACTTAGTGTAGTGCTCAGTGAGTTCGTTAACGTTCAGCAAGTTGTTAGGCGGATTTAGATCCTTCTCACACCTTGCTACTAGTAGCTCAATATTAGGGTCTTTGATGTCCCAAGTCCACTTTTTAAGTTTGACAGGCTGCGTGGTCTTGTTCTTTTTTTTATGGTGGGTATCAGGAAGGTTATGGCATGGTGATCCGACCAATCGCAAGGAACAATTGAGTGGATTTTAATATCCTTGCTTCTCGAAATTACCCAGTCTAAGGTTGCCCCTTTCGAGTGTGTTGGCTGTATGCAGTCTTGAGTAAGGTTTAGATCTGTTAAAAAGTCTTTAAGTGTGTTGACCTGTTTGTCATTATTGTCGTCCCAGTGTAAATTAAAGTCGCCTAGGAATATGTTATTAGTGTGACTGTTAGAGTTAGCTGGGATGATCTCCATTAACTGGTCTATGAAAGTAGCATTATTGCCTGGTGGGTGGTAAAGCGCATGCAGGTTGCACCTTTGGTTATCTGCAGTTCTTATACCGAGACCGAGGTATTCACAGGATTCGCGAGGTTCGGATTGTATTTGGTTGATCTCTATATCAGATCGGTGTATGCAGGCTATACCGCCTCCTGTCTTTTTTAGTCTGTCTAATCTCACAGTGTTATAATGAGGGGGCACCAGTAGATCCATGAAAGGGGAAGAGGATTCCGTAAGCCATGTTTCTGTTAGGATTGTCACGTCTACTTCCTGGCTAACGATGAGGGCAGCGATGTCTGAGGCATGTTTTGCTGCGGACCGACAGTTGAGCAGTAGGCATAGCAGTGGTTTCCCTGAGCTACTAGAGTTCATCTCTTGAGTATTGGCGGTTAGCTGGACTTGTTGTAGGTTGTTAAGGTTGGGTTTCCTATACTTAGGCCAGGATGTTCTATTTGCATCGATCGGGACTGATTTAATTTCCTCACCTCTGCTGCTGGCTTTAGACTCATATGACCGTAGTATGGTTATGGTTTCATCGTCCGATAAGTATTTAAGATTTCTGTCTGGTCGATTATGTCTATTTGATAATTGCATGGCTGTCTCTCTACTCTTTTCTTGAATATTATGCACTAATTTTTGGACGTGCTCGACTTTGGAGTGGGTGCTTACAGTGATTTCTAGTATTTTTTCCATAGCTTGCAGTGCGCTTAGAATGTCCTGTGACATATTGCCCACTTGTGTTTGAAGAGCTTCGATTTCTCTCTGAGTCTGAGGTGATAAATTAGGAGTACGCATCTGCCTATTTCGGGTTTTGTTTGTGTCCCGGTGCTTTAGATCTTCGATTTTTTCAGTGTTCCTTTTTTTGTCATTAGTTCGGGTGTCTGCGCCTCCTCTATGTGTGATGTGAGATGCGCTCCCTATGTCCTGAGATCTTGATACTAAGCTAGGGGGATATGAGTTTCGTAAGGTCATAGATGCAATTTGTACTGTTGTTGAGGGGGGTATGAAAGGGGTGTTAGCTTCCATATCCTTTATTTCCGGATGGAGGTTCCCGTTGAATGGCCTATGTGTGGGAGAAGTCAAATCCTGGGGGAGAGGCGTTGATTCTTCCCGCTGTAACGGCGTCGGGCGGTATTAGCATATAGTATAGATTTTTCTCCTGTCTCGGTATCACTCCCGTCCAATGTGCCTCCTGTCAAAGTTGTGTCTCCTGGCAGCATTGTAGGTTGTGGTTCTTGAGGGTCTCTAGGTATTGTGATGTCTGTGGTGGTAGTGTTAGTGGTGGATAGGGTGGCTGCTTGTGTGGTCAGGTGTTGTTGAGTAGATGACCTTGAGTTATCTACACACTCTTTTAAAGTTGAAAACAGGTTGTCAAACTTTTCTAACTCGTTGTTGGCTGCTTGTATAAGCACAATACCGTTCTTGTAGATAATTATGCATAGATCCGCTCTTAATCTTGGTGACGGGACGATCAATAGTTTTGTACCATGTGGGATATTGCTTATATTTTTTATGTTGAGCATCTTCGTAATGATAGTGCGCCATTTAGCCGTTTTTCTGGTGAAAAATATCAGGTCATTTACAATAATGCCTTTGTTTAGATTAAAGCAGGGGTCAGAGATCAGCGTGTCTGGGTTTTTTCTAATTAGATTGTGTTTGAATTTTTTGGCTGCATTCTTAGATAGGTTAGTTGGGTACTTTATGATGTAAGAGTTTATGCCTGCTGATTTTAAATTGATTCCGGCCATATTTACTGAGTAGTGTTAAATAATTCTCTGGGGTGTTCCTGCAGTGGTGACCTCTACTTTGATGTCATTACCTGTCTCCGGCTGTTTGCAGGTCTATTGTCGTTCCTGTAGGTGTCTCTCCTCTCCTTTGTTTCCTTGTGTCCCAATTTGATGTATCCCCTTGCCCCCTGGGTCTTTCTGTGGTTTCTGCAATATCTTTGCTATCTTTTAGTACCTTAGATTGTGATCGTTTGGGAATTATCCTCCTCTGGAATAGAATTTATTTAATTCTATATCATTTGGTTAGGGCGTATGGAAAAAGTACTATTCCATGTCATTTCACAAACCACATTTCCATTCATTGGAGCTATAGTGAGTCATTCCAAGATGGCCGCCGTCTTAGTGGTCTAAGCTCATCTAATAGCTGTAAGGTCCTTTTCTATTTCTATGCACAGTCCTCTTTCTATTGCCATTTCCAGGTTGCTACCATTTTGGAGATCGAGTTGAGGCATTAAGAGGGAGCAATCCTTTATTCAAGATGGCCGGGGCAATAAGGTAGAAAAGAAAGCAACACGTGTGTAAAAAGGAAAGGAAGAGGAGACGATGGTTGCTGTATATTGTCTGCCTTGCATTGCATCACAACGCTTTTAGGTCAGCGCCAGCCGCCATTTTAAAGTCAGGCAGGCTGCATCCAGACTCCCCAGCTCAGTGTGTATGATTTAACCAGCTTTATCACTTTATACCTTTATTGTTCCCGGGCCGTGTGATCGTCAGCAGGTTCCCGTCGGTATTAGACCCGCCGTGGAATAGCGCGGTGTTGGTCAGCAGGAGGGCGATGCAGCTTGGAGGAACCCACGAGTCAGTGGGGATGCAGCGTGTTCAGCGAGGCCCCAGATGGGGAGAACATAAGCGGTCAACGAGGAAGAAGCTGCTTGGAGGAGTCCGACCTGTATTTAAGCAGAGCAGCGAGGCCCCAGACGGGGAGAACATAAGCGGTCAACGAGGAAGAAGCTGCTTGGAGGAGTCCGACCTGTATTTAAGCAGAGCAGCGCGGCCCCGGGTGCACAAGCCAGCAGAGGGCCGCGCTTTCCTGGAGGCTTGGCTCAGCAGTCGAGTCGTACGGCTCCTGGGGGCATTATATCATACTTGAAATTACTAAAACTATAACTGGTGAATTTCCGTGTCTTTTAGAGTTTGAAACGTTAAACTGTTACTGAACATTTCACCTAACTATAACGTTACTTTAACTTTTTTTTCCCCTGGAATTTCTAGTTTTTTTTTACTTCAAGTAATATTTTATTACCATACGTAAATCCAACCCCCATGCAGCCAGGCCCTGTCGCTAGATTCCCCCCATAGGCAGCCAACCCAACGCTGTGCAGGGCCTTCGGTCATGTGCAGCAAGGGGTTGGCTGCAAGGCCTGGCCTGCAGCCATCCCCTGCGACCAACCCCCTACAGGCAGCCAACACCATGCTGCGCTCAGCCTTTGGCGGTGAGCGCCATGGGGTTGGCCACAGGGCCGGCCCTGCAGCCAGGTCCTGTGGCCAAACCCCTAAAGACAGCCAATCCCACATTGCGCACGGCCTTCGGCCGTGTGTGGTGGGATTGGGCCACAAGGCTTTGCCTGTGGCCTGGCCCTGCATCCAACTCCCCGCAGGCAGACGCCACTCAGCAAACGGCCTCGGGACGTCCCCAGCATGGGGGGGGGGGGTGTTGAACCATTGCCACGTGGCGTAGAATTAGGCTTTGGGCCCCAGGGAACCCATCACCCAAGGCCAAATATAATAAGACCGGTGATGGGGGCCAGCAGCCCTCTCCCCGAGCCATCTGGGGATCCCATCCCAAGGGGCAAATTTAATTAAAAGGGGGAGGGGGCACGTGGATCCCCTCCCCGAGCCTTATTAGGCCCAGGGACCCCATCCCCCGAGGCGTACCTTAATTTAAACGAAAGGGGGACCACGCAGCTCCCCTCCCCGAGCCTTATTAGGCCCCGGAGACCCCATACATCAGAGCCGAGTAATTAATAAAGGGAGGGGGGCTCGCAGCCACCCTGAGCCTTTATAGCCCAGGGACCCCATCTCCCTGGCCGTATCTTTTTTAAAACGAGATAGGGGGGCCATGCAGCCCCCTTTCCCTTAGCCTATTTTCGCCCTAGGGACCCCATTCCCCAGGGCTGTACTTTTTTTAAAGGTGAGGAGAGCTGTGTGGCCTTCCTCCCAGAGCCTCATCAAGCCCCGGGAACCCCATGCCCCAGGGCCGTTTTCATTTTATAGGGGAAGGGGGCTTCTTGGCCTCCCTCCCCGAGGCTTATTAGGCCCTGGGGACCCAATTCCCCGGGGTCTTTTTATTTTTTATTTTTAAGGGGAGCGAGGGCCGAATGACCCCCCCCCCCCTCCCGAGCCTAATTAGGCCCTCGTAACCCCATCCCCCAGGTCCCTATGTATTTTAAAGGGGAGGGGGGCAATGTGGCTATCCCTCCCCGAACCATATTAGTCCCTGGGGACCCATCCCAAAGGGCTGTTTAAAAAAAAAAAACTAAAAAAAAAGGAATTGGGGGGGGGGGCCACTTGGCCCCCTCCCTTAGCCTCATCAGGCCCTGGGAACCCCACACCCCAGGGACATCTCTCTTGTAAAGGGGAGGGGGGGCATGTGGCCCCCCCTCCCTGAGCCTAGTATGACTTCTGGGACCCCATCCCCCAGGGCCGCATTATTTCAAGATGGGTACCCTGGTGTCTATGCAGGGCACCCACCATATACATGTTTAGGGCCGCGGAAGAAGCCCCAGGGCCCCACAGCCCCAGTGAGCTCCCCACGTGGTGCGGGAGCCGGGTTATCTCGATCTGTTCTCCTGTATGCATCAGTACAGGCAGGGAAACCGATCTCAAGTCTGCTCCCAGCCCGTTGGAGCATTTAAAAAGCTCCTGCCCACTGGGAGCAGACTTTGTTTGCTCCCGTTTGCCGGGAGTTTTAAAAAGGCTCCCGCCAGGCGGGAGCAAACATAAGTTTCCATTCCCACGCCGGTGCGGGCAGGGAAACCACTGTGCCCAGAGGGTGGGCTCCTCAGGACACAGTATATGAGCTTGCCCTGGGGAACAGGGTCCTCCAGGGGATTAATGGCCCCAGAGACCTCATCCCTCGCGTCAATAATGGCTCAGGGAGGTGGGCTGTGCAGCCCCACCCCTTTTGAATAATAGCCCTGGGGGATGGGGTCCCCAGGGACTTTTAAAGGCATGGGGAGGGGGGCCGTGCAGCCCCCTCCCCTTAAAATATAATTTAGGCCTAGAGGGATCGGGTCCCCGGGGTCGAATACAGCCTGGGAGGGGAGACGCGTGCACTCTCCCCTTAAAATATACTTTGGGCCCCCAGGAATGGGGTGCCCGGGGCCAAAAACAGCCTGGGGAGGTGGGCCATTCGCCCCCTTCCTAAATTATTTCGGTTGGGCCCTGCAAGGGGAAGTGGGGGGGGGAATTCAATAAAAAAAATATGTAAATCCAGTATTTGTAAAGCACGAACAATTACCAAAAGGCGTTAAGGCGCCGGGGGCCGTGGGGACGATTAAGCGAGCTATTGCCCAGAGTCACATGGTGCTGGACTGACCTGTCACCGGCGCCTGGGATCGAACCGTGAGCCCCCGTGTTCCGGCGTCATCTTCAAAACTACTGCACGAATTTACACCAAGTCACAAAAAGCACGCTTTGCTGTTGTTACTGAGGTTATTAATGAAAGTATGAAGGACTCTTTTGAAGTTTCCACTAAAATTTGCCGTAATATTGTGTTATGCAGTGCTTTCATAATTCTAGTTCAAGCAAGCCCTACTCTTAAAGCAAGTAATGTCAACTAAAGTAGAAGAACTTGGTCAACCCAAAATGTTTTAACTATAGAGTTACATCCCCTTTTTAGTGTTTAAACCAGTCACGGTTGTATCGAGTACATCTATTAATCTGTTTAAAATGAAAGGCTTTGATATATTTTGCCTTTTATTTCCCCTTTGAATTTTGTTTTGACATTCTACCTTTATATATTCAATGTGTAGGTGGTACTGAATTTGCCACAGGAGCAACATCTGCCACTTCCAGAAACATACTGACGATGTCAAAGAATATAAGCACTGACGAAGCAAATCGATCGGGTGTTGGCTGCCAGCTTTTGGCTTTGTCAATTGTTGTGTTGCTATGGTTTTTCCAAAACGGTACTGTTAGGGTAGCTGGCGGATGCTCATTAATCCAAATTCCAAAAGCACACACTGCCACAGTAGTCCCTGGCTCTTACGAGGACTTCTTTGTGTGTGGATGTGCTTCTTGTGAAAGGGCAAAATGCTGTCACTCATACTGAAGTTAGCCAGTGGCTTGAAGTGAGCGGACTTACTGCTCCATGCTGTATGCTGTTGTGGGAGGAAAGAAATGGGAATGACCCAATAACAGACCAGTGAATGAAAAGGGCTAGCTGAAAGCCCCTAGAAATAAGTATATTTTACATATAATTTTAGTGAAATTAAAAGGTCTTGGCTAATGCAAGGCCTAAGAAGAACCGTTTATATTAGGAAAATCTCCTTTTCACTCTCCGCTTTAGGACTACCCCAGCTGAGATTTGCAACACCTTGTGGGATGAAGGCCTTCGTGTTCAGTGAAGTGTGGACCTTAACCTCGGGTAGTGAATCCCTTTGAGCTGGCTCAGTGCGACATTCTTCTTCATGCCCTTCATTGCACCCTTTGGACCCTCATTTCTCACCTCTTTCCTATGTGCTTTAATCACCCTCCAAGGACGCAGAAGTGTGGCATCATTCATGAATGGCACTTGACTCCATGTCTGTCAAAAGCGCTGAAATAAAAATGTTCGTAGCATGTGCGGCTGAAGATACATATGCTTTGCATACTGCTGCCATCTAGAGTTGGGCTTGAACATTTGCAGGTTTAATTTTCTTCAAAGAAGTCTTTCAAGTCACAAGGTATACTGTGACTCCTCATTTAGTGGACAATGCACATGGGCACCGACTTCTTCTTGTATTGTTTTTTTCCCTCCATTGGGTTTGGACATCTACCAGCAGAGTTTTGAGATTCGGCATGTCTTGCTCATTTTCCAGGTTCACGCAGTTAAAATTCGACACAGATTATCTGGAAGAACGTGTTCACGTTCAACGCCTCCCAGCGCAGTCTTCATCAGACACCCTCCAAAGACAGACATCCAACACTCCAGTCCTCACACATTGGAGACCTCGCCCTTTGGGGGCAACGTCCCTCCACTTCAACCTTCGATGCTGGTGAATGCAGATCATAAAAGGGTGATGGAACAAATGCCCTTCTAAAAACTGCACTTGCTAACACAGGAAAGACTTGTGTTCCGATTATCAAGACAACATCAACTTGTGCCTTTCTCTTGACAAACATGATGTCTGCTACGAGTCCTACCTCGCCGCTTTGTGCTCCAGGAAGACATCCGGGTTCCAAAGGAGAGGCATTGGACGCTCCCCAAGATGTACCAACACTCATCCCCTGAGACCTCCGATATCTTTGGCGACCATGATCCCTTCGGTGCAAACGAAGGAGACAATTGTGGCTCCTCCGGCCTCCCCCAAGGACAAACCATGAATGTACCATCAAAGCCTGCACTGTCAACAGTCGGATCTGAGGAATCAGTGACCCATCCTCTAGGATCTCCAAGAAGAGCATGAGGCCAGGCAGAAGCACCTCTTCAGTCACTCCCATCTCCAGGTAAGCCAGCTCCAAAGAAGCAAACGGGGACTTTGCCTCACAAGAGGAGACTTTACTTCAAGGGGAACCCACTCCTAAAGTCCCTCTGGAACCAGTACCAAAGAGACAGAGACAGGGGCACTAGCCTTCTACCACCATCTTCTCCAGCTTCAAAAACACCTCTACCATTCCGTACTACCACGCTCATGCACACCACTCTTTCTCCTTCCTCTAGACTTACTTTAGGCCTCCCTACGCACCTTTTCGGGTCTTGGCAGCTCCTTTGATCCTGCCGATCCCTATGTGCAGCCCATAGAGCCAGGGCCACAGATCACTCCTGTGGCGACTAGGTCATCGACCCCACTGGGTGACCCAGATCTGGACCACTATCCTGTCAGGGCATCTCCACTGGACGATACCACAGACTGTTATGACATTATCCAATGGGCCACGACCTTTCATAATGTGGACGTACACGTCCTCCACAAGGAAAACAAGGAGACACTGTCCAAAAGGGAGTGGACCATCAGTTCCTGCCTATGTCCTAGGGCAGACTTAAATCTGCACTGAGACTTTTAATTAGCCCAAGCATTTGAGAGTAGTAACATCCTAAGTAGAGAAGGAATACAAGCTCACACCCAGCAACATTGTCTACGTCAAGGTTCATTTTCGCCCTGAAGCTTGTGGTCATACTGCCAGCAAAAGGGCCCCGCTCAGACTATATGCTGCAACCCGCTGCCTGACAGGGAGAGTAAGCAGATGGATGTTATGGGCCAGCAGGTGGCCATAGGGGCAGTTACCCATTGGTATATAGCCAACTCAGTCAGGCACCTCTCCTATTATGAGAGGTCCCAATGGGAGGAGATGCGGAAGCTTAAAAAACACCTTCCAGTGGAGTTCAGCAGGGGGAGGAGGGCAAGTGCCAGCATTCACTGTGTCCTTGATGCTGCAGACATAGTCTTGCGAGGCATAAACCCTAGTGTTCTCCACAGACACCACACCTTGCTCCACAGCTGGGGTTTAAACCCAAGGTCCTGCCGCTTCTCTTGAACTTTCCATTCAATTTGGGGACCCCTCCTTTAGCCTGAGGTTGATGGAAAAAATTATCAAGGAGGACACAGATTGCAAAATCTAGGAGTGCCCAACAAATACCACTTCTCTAGATCAGCTGCAGCAGTCCTTTTACCAGCAGATGGGTAGGGGTTACAACAGAGGTGCCGATTGGAGTAACAACATCAAGGATAGAGGTAGAAGTGCTCCAGTAAATTTAAGGGGCCTCTGCCTTCAAACAATAACTTAACCAGCCATCCCCCTCATCGCACATCACCTGTCACAGGAGCCAAGGTTTCCTCTCCCAGTGGGAGGAAATCGTGTCAGATCAGTGGGTCTTAGCAATGGTATGCAAAGGCTACTGCCTAGAACTTCACAGCCTCTCTCAACATTCCATCCCCCACACACACACAGACTCATCAGAGAGCATCTTTCCCTCCTGGAAAAACTTGTGAAACACTCATTCACATGGGGGTAGTAGATAGAGTGCTACCTCAACACCAAGGCAAGAGAGTCTACTTTCTATTTCTTCATTCTGAAGAAAGACTGCTTCTGTAAGCCAATCCTGGACCTCAGGCTCCTCAACAAATTCATTCTTTTCTAGCATTTTCATATGAAAACCATGCTGAGCGTCATTCCTTTTCTCCAACATGGCAACTACATGATAGCGTTAAACATCAAGGAAGCTTACTTTTATATAATGATCCAGCACCACAGCAGCTGCTGCTCTTTTTCAGCCCAATTGCAAACTTAAGTTACATCAGTGGTTTGCCTCCTAAGAATCGTGAACTCCTGCATTGCCCTGGTACCCCACACCATGCTATACATGCAGCCGATCAAGATTGCCTCTTGGCGTAATGGTCACAAGCGGATGGTCACTGGGTGCATCTAATGTTGGTAAAAGCCACTGCCCATCGCTCTCTGCAGTGTTGGAACGGCAACATTCAGTTGCAGACCAGGCATTTCTTAGATCCTGTCCCACAGATAATCACTACCACAGATGCTTCTCTCACAGACTGGGGGCACACCTCAACAATAAGACTGTAAAGGAAGTGTGGCACCCTCAATACCAGGGGCACCACACAAACTACCTTGAGATGCTGGCCATATGTCTAGTTCTCAAAACCTTCTTTCAGATAATTTGAGGAAAAGTAGTTTTCATCAAAACAGTCTACATGACCACCATGTAGTACCTCCAGAAACAAGATAGCACACACTCCCTCGCTGTCAACACTAGAGCATTAGATTTGGCAATAGGCCATCTGCCACCCCGTAACCTCATGGTGGAGTACCTTACAGGGGTGAACAAAAACTTTGTTGACAAGTCCTACTCCGTTATTTTCGGTACTGGGCCACCCCACAGATAGACTTGTATGCTAACACCGAAGATGCAGAATGTATAAACTTCGCCTCCAGTATCCACAGTCTGTGGCCAATGCACTACGGACCAACTGGTCAGGGATCTTTGCTTGCCAACACTTCCTTCTAGCCCCTTCCATACATACGTACATGGTGAAGAAGATGTAGTAAACTTTCCTCACACTCATCTTGGTGGCCCCAATGTGTGCCTGACACCCTTGTACTTGATGCTCCGCAAGATGTCCATCAACCCCCACGAGACGCTCCTATCCAGGCTAGCCTTGTTCTCATGCAGATCAGGCACCCAGACAGTTCAACCTGGAAATTTAGCACCTGAAGTCCTAGAAATTGGCTAACTTCATCTCCCGCAGGAGTACATGATTGCCCTGCACAAAGCCTTCAGGCCTACCACAAAGGCCTCCATGCTGCAAAGTAGAAAAGGTTTGACCACTATTGCATTCCCAAGCTCCGGGACCCTCTAAATCCCAGCGTCAAGGGCATCATTTGCCATCTGTTGCACCTACAGAAGTCGGGCCTCTCCTAAACGCCAATATAGCTTCATCTAGCCGCTATTGCGGTCTACATGATAGACTGGGAACCTTCTTCCTTGTTTAGGATTCCAGTATTCAAGGCATTCATGTAAGGCCGCATAAAGTTCATACCTGCGAGTGTCCCCACCCTCATGTGGAATCTTAATGTAGTCCTCACCAGGCTCAAGGATCCGTCCTTTGAAATCTGGTACTCTTGCCCTTTAGGGTTCCTTTCTTGAAAACTGGCTTTTCTGGTAGCCGTAACCTCCCTCAGATATATTAGTGAGTTACAGGTGCTTACACTGCAAGACCCTTTCATTTAGTTTCACAGAGACAGGGTTGTTCTCAGAACAAATCCAAAGTTCCTCCCCAACGTGGTGTCCCCTTTCCATCCCATTCTAACCATAGAGTTTCCAGTCTTCTTTCGGCAACCAGAGTTGGTAGTGGAGAGAGCTCTTCACACCTTAGATGTTAAGTGGGCTTTCATGTAATCTACTGACAGGACCAAGTCTTTCAAAACTTCAGAAAGGACATCCTATCTCTAAGGCCGGCATAGCCTCTAGATAGTAAAGTACATCCAAACCTGCTATCTCTCAGCTAAAAGAGTCCTACCTGTTACCCCCACGGCACACTGTACCCATAAAAAAGGAGGCTACCATGACTTTCTTTGGTAATATCCTTCTGGCCAACCTAAGCAAAGAGGCCACTTTGTCAATCCCACATACGTTTACCAACACTATGGTGTAGACATCTTAGTGCATCAGTAGGATATGGTTGGCCAGACAGTCTGAAGGACTTTATTTCAGACGTCTGCATCATCCACAGGCTAACGATCTGTAATGGATGGTACTGCTTTACAGTCTATGCAGAAATAAAAAAATGTAAATCCGTATTTGTAAAGCACGAACTACTCACCCTTACGGGTCTCAAGACGCTGGGGGCCGTCGTGGAAATTAAGTGAGCTATTGCCCAGAGTCACATGGTGCTGAGCTGCCGCCAGAGATCGAACCGTGAGCCCTGTGCTCCGAAGTCAGCTGCCCTGGCCGCTGCACCACAGAGGATGTGCATCTGCAGCCACATGCTATGAATGGAAAATATTACCCTGTAAACATTTGTTCGTAGTGTGGAGTGCTGTAGATTTACATGAACCCACCCTCCTCCCCAGAAACCTGTTTTTGTTGCAGATCTCTTATCTTATTAGCTAGTTGGCAGTGCACTGTACACATGGCATACCATGCTACGCTCACTTGCCACTCCATACATACTCTCACCCTCTGTGTGTAAAACAATCGACCATGGAGTCAGTGCCCATGTGTATTGTCTATGAGAGGATAGGTGACAGGACACTCCGTGGCTAAAAAGACTTCTTCAAAGAAAAACAACCCATAAATGTCTGAGCAGAACAATAGATGGCAGGAGTATGCAAAGCATGTGTATCTACAACTACACATGCTACAAAACTTTTTTATTTCAGCACTGTTAACAGACATGGAGTCAAGTGTTATTCGTGGATGATGCCACACTACTGTGCCTAGTTCTAGATGGCATGACAATGCAGAGCACGTGAATCTACAGCACTGCACCTTTCAAACGGATGCTTACAAAGTAAAGTTTTCCTTTACACTTTTGGAGGTTTATTCTCCCAAAAACATAATTGCTTCCTAATTGTATGCTACCCGTTAGCTATTTATAAGTGTATTTAATGTTAGCACTAAGAACACTGAAGAGCAACAATCCACAAATAAAATTACTGGTTACCGGCTATTTCTTATCAAGGATACATGCTGGGTGATACGGGTCTGAGGGTGTTCTAATTGTACCTTAAGAGAGGTTTTTTCTCTCCATGATTGAATACGTTGCTATGATATTCCGTTAGGTAAGTGCAGTTGTTTCGTGTGACCCTAACCCGTGTCTCAAAGCTTTAAATTCAAGTTATTTTCTGAATTCCTGTTCTTTTTATTTTCACCCCTTGACTTGAATTTTACATTGGAAGTGTTATCCATGATGGACGTAAAGCAATTATGGGCACTATTCACACTTGAATTCTATATTTGCTTTGGTGACCATGAAGGTGGGTTGAAAGTATGTGTTTTTGGCTGACTGTGTTTCTTGTTTTGTCTTTCTTTTTTCTGAGTGTTTACGGCAGCTGCCACGCCAACCAAACTCATCACTCAGAAGCCCATCAAAGAGCTGTACATTCCTCCTGTGTCAATGAATAGAATACATTTCAGATATTCGTCGTAGACCAAGATACTTTGACCACAACTTTGCAATACCCAAAAAGTAGGCATGTGCTCCATCAATTTCCCCATCAATCAGGATTTTGCCCAAGTTATTTAGTATTTATGGGACAACAGGAGGAAGTGTGGATTTATCACTCTTCTGAGGGTGGACCCCAAATGTTTCTTAAACGCATGTAACACCCTCTTGGCCAGGCTATCAACTGAGATTATGTAGACGAGCATCTACACAACAAACCCGTATCCACTCTCTTCTTGGCATTTAGCTTCTTTCAGGTTTTAACAGCAGCTTGTATTTAAGGAGCTTTTCCTCCTTCTTTAGACTTAGTCACCTTGAATATAATCCAACACTGCTTCTTCAGCTTGTCCCCACAGCCAGAACACAGTTCAGCACTGCCTGTGCAGCATGCCTGGACTGCCAACATTTGTATACTCCTCTGTTAGGTTTACAATGTCTACTTACCAGTGTAATTAGCTGCCAGTATCTAATATGCTATTGCTCACAGTTTTGTAATATGCTACACGGTGGTCCCTGTAGAGTCTTAGATTGTGTCTTTCTTTAGTTTCAGCTGGCCACTGAATTTTAAAATGGCAACTTCATCAGTTCCACATGCCCAAGCATAGCAGCACCCTGTCCACACACTTCTCTATACAGTCACCACCTTCACTGTGACTCACTGCATGACTGGAGGAGCCCGAATGGAAGTTCCTTATGCCACTAGGTATGCAGGTGCTGAATGACAATAGCCCTCCCCAAACCTGCAGCTCCTTGCTAATTAGAATGTGCAAAGTTCAGGAACAGCTCTAAACACTTTGCAATATTCTCAGCATCCCCTGTCTGAGCTCCTGGCCACTGGCAGGCTTCCCATTGCCTATTGATCTCCAATATCCATCACTGTGTGAAACATCCCTTCTTCATGGCGACCATCATGTTAATGTTGCCGGAGCCTTTCTTTGTCTTTTATGCATTCAAAACATGGAGCACCCAGTATGTATGTATGCCAGTAGGTAGTAATTCTTAGGACCTAATTTTCACAGGAAGAGCGTTTTTTGTTTTGCCAATAACTTTGGCGCCGATTGTTGAATCCTTGTGATATTTTCAAAACTAGTATGACCTTCACTTCAGCTGCTCTCTTTAAAGTTTTGTACTGATCCATCAAGCAGGGGCCGAGAAAAAGGGGGGCTCCCAAAACTCATTTTCACAATGTTAATTCCCATTGGAACTTGAGACACGGCTACAGCCCGAACTGCTGAACTGAATTAGACCAAATTTGTCAGAAAGATAGATATTGGTCCAGGGAAGTGCCTTTTTCTGATTTGGTGTAAATTCGTTCAGTAGTTGCGGAGTTATTAAAATGAATTCTAATTTGTATATATAGGTATGCAAAGGCTCCCCGAACCCTCCTGATTTGTTACGCGCTGAGATCTGATTGGCTGCCAACACGTCAAACCAGGAAGTGTTGGCAGCCATCTTGGGACTTGTCTTGAGCCGAGTACCACAAAAAAACAGGTGGGGCGAGGGGGGGCAGGTGTCCCGCAGGGCAACAAAAGCATTTCGTTTTTTAAAAATTTTCAGCAGAAGTTATGCTGGATCCGCAGCTCCCGCCCCCCCAAAAAAAGAAACGTGGTCTCCCTCGATCCTGTAATGTTGAGCCCCCCGGGTGGGCCAGGTCCTGGGGGCATGAGCAAATTTATATAAAGGAGGGGGGAGCACGGTGCCCTCTCCTACAGCTTATCATAAGCCCCAGGGACCGCCACCTTCCCGGGGCAAGTTAAGTTAACTTAATGTGGGGGGGGCTGCGCAGCCCTCCCCTGGGACCACCTCCTCCCAGGAGCACTATGAACAGCTCCCACCAAGCAAAGCAAACATCACTCCGCTTTCTGCAAGCCGTAGCTGTTTGACGGATCCGGCTTGCAGAAAGCAGAGTTTTCATCTGGTTCCCTGCACGCAAATATGCGTTCAGGGAAACAGATGAAAACATTTCCTCTGACAGACAGGGTACTGCCTTTTAGCAACCCCCTGTCTTCCACAGCAATGCCGGATCCTGCAGGAGGCGGAAAGCCAGCAGGGACCGCAGGGGACTTGAGGCTCCCAAAAAAAGAGGCCAGGCCCTGGGGGATGGGATCTTCAGGGCCAAAAGTGGCCTAGGAAGGGGGGGGCCACGTGCCCCCCCTCCTCTAATAAAAATAAGGGATTACTGAGAGGTCGTCCAAGGCCACACCTCCTTTCTCCACCGCTCTGCAAACACACCTCCTGGTGCACTACTGTTTGGGGATGAAGTCCCCTTAGATGCTGAGGGTCCTTGGGGGCTAAAAAACATTCCTGTTACCTCCAGTAAGTCCCACACCGCAGGATTGCTGAGAGGTCGTCGGAGGCACCACTCCCTTTCTCCACCACTCTGCAAAATCTCCTCCTAGTGCACTACTGGTTGGGGGAAGAAGTCCCCTTGAATGCTGAGGGTCCTTTGGGGCCAAGAACCCCTCCTGTTACCAGCCTTTGCCGAGATCAACATTGGGTTGGCCTTTGGGCCCTGGGGACCCCATCCTCCGGGACCAAATATAATTTAAAAAAGGGGAGGGGGCAGCGCGTCCTCTGCCTGAGCCCCATTAGGCCCTAGGGACGCCATCCCCCAGGGCCGTGAGTATTTGCAAAGGGAGGGGGCCACGTGCCCCCACGCCAACAGGGCCAGACTGGGAACCGAAACTGGCCGTGGCAAACTGCTCGGCTGGCCTCCCTGGGGGAGGAGTGGGGGTGCAGTCGAGCTGTTTGTTCGGGCCGGTTTCGGCCGATTTTGTTACGGGGGGCCGATATTTCCGGCCCCCGGTAATAAAAACGGCCCCCCAGGGGCCCAAAACCGGCCCCCACTATGGCGGCCCACCGGGAAAACGCCTGATGCCCGATATGGCCAGTCCGGCCCTGCACGCCAAGCCTCACTAGGTCCTAGGGACCCCATCCATTGGGCCTTTTTAAAAAAAAATGTATTTAAGGGAGGAGTTGCACATGCCCAAACCTCTTTAGGCCCTGGGGATCGCATTACCCAGGGCCTTTTTTTTCTTCTTCAAAGGAGAGGGGGCCGTGTAGCCCCCCTCCCCGATTCTCATTAAGCCCTGGGGACCCCATCCTCCAAGGCCCTGGTTTTTTTTTTTAAAGGGGGGCAAGTGGCCCTCATTCAAGCCTCATTGGGCCCTGGCAACCCCACCCCCCAGTGCCTTTTTCTTTTAAAGTTGAGGGGAGCCACAGGGCCCCCCTCCCCGAGCCTATTTTAGCAGCAGGGACCCCATTCCTTGGGGCTCAATGTGATACTTAGAAAGACTTAAAAAGGCCCTGAGGACCTCATCCCCCCCAAGGGTCGTGTTTTTTTTTTTTTTAAGTGGAGGGGGGCCGCATGCCCTTAGCTGCTTTATCCCCTGGGGACCCCATCCCCCCGTGGCTGTTTGTTTATTTTTAAGGGAAGTGGGCTGGTTTGTAGTTTTTAAGAAATTAAATCTCTAAAAATGTTGATATTTCATGCCTCAGAGGATCTGTGGAGCCAACAGATCTCAAAATGAGACGACGATGTGGCGCCAGCCATCTTATGAATTGGGATTCAGTTCCTTGTTCTGGAAAAAACGTTAAAAAAATGGTATAAGGAGGCAGCGTAGGGATACCCTGCCACCTAGGCCTGGTGGGTGGGTCCTAGAGGAATTCATTTTTATATTTGCTGCAAATTCAGAGAGGATCCCCCCCAAAAAATGTTTAAAAGGTGTGAACTCCTGAGCTTTAAAAGAGTAACCCCCCAGAGGTGGGCCAGGGCCCGGGGACGCCGGCGTAATGGATTTCCTAGGGGAGGGAGGGAGGAATGTTCCCCCCCCTAATGAGCCATCTTCAGACCCCAGGGACCCCATCCCTGGGGCTCCTTTATTTAGTAGGAGGAGGGGGACGCGCAGACCCCCTTCCCAAGCCTTGATGAGTCCAGGGGACCCCATCCCCCCAGGCTATTTTCAAATATAGGCAAGGCGGATCCACGCCCCCTCCCTCCTCGAGCCAAGATCTGCCCAGGACCCGATTAGAAATGTTTTAAAAAGGCCAGCTCCCACCAGGGCAGCCGGCGGGGCCTCTGGAGCTCCCCTCACGACCCCCAACAAAAATGGATCAGTGGGTGTCCTAAATTATTTTTTAAATGGCGGCTCCCACCAGCACCCGCAATGGGTGCCGGCTTGAGCCATGGAGGCCCTTCGGCCCCCAACCAAAATTAAAGATGTGGGTGTCCTGGGTGGGCACCGGGACACCCACAAAAACATTTTTAAAAAAAAGGAAAATGTGCATAATAAATGAGTGGCCAGAGCCGCTCATTTATTAGTCACTGCTCCAGCAAGGAGCGCCCCATAATGTCTTGGGGCCTTTTTTTTGCCAAATATTTTCTTGTTGTTTGTACCCCTAGAGGAGGCATAGGCATCGCCAAACATTTTTTTATTGTTGTGTGGGGGCTGCAAGAAGTGCAGCAACCCCCTGCAACATTAAAAAAAACAGTAAGTCTCCTGGGTCATTAAGACCCCTGGAGAGCTACCCATATTTTTCTAAAGCTCTCCTAAATGGTGCTCTAGCCTCTTCAGCTGCAGTGCATGGTTCTTGTGGTTGTCTAAAGGACTGCATTTTGTGGGCTGAAAAATACTTAGTCTCAAGTAACTATAACTCATGCCCTAAGGTAACTATAACTCATGCCATTTTAAGCTAACAAAACCTCTGAAATTCATCAATTAGAGTTATTTCAAATAACTATAACTCATGCCTTAAAGTAATTATAGCTTGCACCCTCGCCATGCACTGCTAATTACTTCCCATATTGCATCACCCCTAACCTGTTTTATGTTATATTAATATGATTATATAGTGCATGGCTGCCCAGCAACAGGGCTTCCCAGTGCTAACCACAGTAGACAGGCATTATGCACCAAAGAGAGGTAGGGAAGGCGTGGAGAAGCCTAGATAGCAAAAAAGCCAGGTTTTAAGTTTTTCCTTGAAATAAAAATGACTCTGCATATTCCTTAGACCAGGAGGCTTGCTGTTCCAAAGTCAAGGAGCCAAAACCCGGAAGGACCGGCCTCCCAATTTCTTTCTTTTGAACCGAGGGATCCAAGCCAGGTTTAAATTCCGCTGAACGAAGTGCTCTGGCAGGGAGATAAGGTTGCATGAGTTCTAATGTGGGGCTCCTGCAGCTTTCATAATCTTGGGCGCAGTGCTGAGAACTTTAAATTGAATGCGCTTCTCAATGGGCAACCAGTGGAGCTTCTGAAGGATTTCAGAGGAGGAGTGCGCTTAGGAAGAGAGAACAGTAATCTGTCAGCAGAGTTTTGTACCGGTTGCATCCTCTCTAAGATCGATTTCCTACCACCAAGATACAAGATGTTACAGTAGTCCAGGTGCAACATGATAATAGATTGAATGATCAACTGTCGAATATGGGGTTTAAAGATACTTATAATAGATTTAAGGCCTCTCAGAGTTCAAAGGAAAGGGAATAATCCAACCAGATACCTAGGTTTAGTATAGATGGCTTAGGTAAAGGAGGTGGCCCCTAGCCTTCGGGACACCAGTGATCTCCCGAAGTCTGTGTGTGCTTTCCAAACAACAGGATCTCAGGATGACATCATTGATCACATCACTGCATCATCTGAAATTAGATAATTGATAACAACACTGTGCATGGCAGGGGTGCATATTATTGTTACTTTAGGTCATGAGGTACATTTATTTGAGATAACTATAACTGGTGAATTTCAGTGGTTTAGTTTGTTTAATTGGTATATTTTAATTGACATAATAGAAAGGTATAATATGGAACGGGATATGCTGATCACAATCTTCTGTCTTATGGACTTACACTCTCAGTAAGTCGATGTTAGTGTGTATACTTTACCTTTTTGTTAGGAGAGCATTAATGCCTTGTGAAATGTATGTAATTGAAGAAGTGTGTTAATACAACTGACTTCCACCATATTGAGAGGATAAGGAATGCCGGTACTCAGGAGAACCTTAAGTGCACAGTCTTGCTTGAATGCAAGTGGGCTCCTCCAATTAGTTCTTTGAGAAAAATATGAATTGTAAAGTGTATGTAGATATGCATTTATTGCCACCAGAGTTCTGTAAAAATATAGCTGAGTCTCATTTAGGAAGTAGGGTGGGTACTAGTTCTTTACTCTCCATATCATCGCTGCATCAAAACATCTATTAACAAATCGACGAATTCTCATAGAATTTTCATAAGTAACTTGAAGGACAAACGGGCACTGGAAAGCCAATAGGTATCACCTATATGAGATCAATTGGCCTTGTCAATGATTTTGGCCATGTTGCACAGAAGCGCGGCAGCTGTGCAACATGGCTGAAAGTGCTGTGCAACATGGTTAAAAGTAAAGCAAAAAAATGTCTGGGGCGGCCAGCATTGACCCCGTCATAGTGCTTTTGTTGTTTACTTTCAGCCATGTTGCACTGCACTGCGGCCGCTGTGCAACATGGCTGAAAGTAAAGAAAATAAAAGCTCTATGACGCGCCCGTAGTGCTTTTTATCTGGAAGGAGGGAGCAGTGGGGATAGGCAAGCAATAACAGGGGTCAAGGGGGGATGGGCAGGCAAGGAAAGGGGATGGGCAGGCTTTGGTTCAAGCTATGATAGCAGCTTTGGTTCCAGTGAAAGATAACAAATCAAGAGCTCAGAGATCGTTATATATGGCAATGTAGACAATCAATCAATCAATCATGTCACTTATAAAGCGCACTACATACCCGCGAGGGTCTCAAGGCGCTGGGGGAAGAGGGGGGTGGTGCTGCTACTGATCGAAGAGCCAGGTCTTGAGGAGTCTTCTGAAGGCCAGTAGGTCTTGGGTCTGTCGGAGGTTGGTGGGGAGGGTGTTCCAGGTCTTGGCGGCGAGGTGGGAGAAGGATCTGCCGCCGGCGGTCGTTTTCCAGATGCGGGGGACTGTGGCGAGGGCGAGGCTGGTCGAGCGGAGCTGGCGGGTGGGGGTGTAGAAGCTGAGTCGTCTGTTGAGGTAGGCTGGTCCGGAGTTGTGGAGTGCTTTGTGTGCGTGGGTGAGGAGCTTGAAGGTTATCCTCTTGTTGACAGGGAGCCAGTGCAGGTCTCTCAGGTGGGGTGTGATGTGGCTGCGTCGGGGGATGTCGAGGATAAGACGTGCAGAGGCGTTCTGGATGCGTTGCAGCCGTCTCAGGAGCTTAGCCGTCGTTCCTGCGTAGAGGGCGTTTCCGTAGTCCAGCCTGCTGGTGACGAGGGCCTGGGTGACTGTTTTTCTTGTTTCGGTGGGGATCCACTTGAAGATCCTGCGGAAACGCCCTCTACGCAGGAACGACGGCTAAGCTCCTGAGACGGCTGCAACGCATCCAGAACGCCTCTGCACGTCTTATCCTCGACATCCCCCGACGCAGCCACATCACACCCCACCTGAGAGACCTGCACTGGCTCCCTGTCAACAAGAGGATAACCTTCAAGCTCCTCACCCACGCACACAAAGCACTCCACAACTCCGGACCAGCCTACCTCAACAGACGACTCAGCTTCTACACCCCCACCCGCCAGCTCCGCTCGACCAGCCTCGCCCTCGCCACAGTCCCCCGCATCCGGAAAACGACCGCCGGCGGCAGATCCTTCTCCCACCTCGCCGCCAAGACCTGGAACACCCTCCCCACCAACCTCCGACAGACCCAAGACCTACTGGCCTTCAGAAGACTCCTCAAGACCTGGCTCTTCGATCAGTAGCAGCACCACCCCTCTCTTCCCCCAGCGTCTTGAGACCCTCGCGGGTATGTAGTGCGCTTTATAAGTGACATGATTGATTGATTGATTGATTGAGCATTCGGAGGATGTTGAAGCAGGATGAGGAAACGGCGTTGACCTGCTTAGTCATGGAGAGGGTGGGGTCGAGGATGACCCCTAGGTTGCGTACGTGGTCGGTGGGTGGCGGGGCTGTTCCCAGTGATGTTGGCCACCAGGAGTCGTCCCAGGCTGAAGGGTTGGAACCAAGGATGAGGACCTCCGTCTTGTCCGAGTTCAGCTTCAGGCGGCTGGTCCTCATCCATTCGGCGACGGCCTTCATTCCTTCGTGGAGGTGGGCTTTGGCGGTGTGAGGGTCTTTGGTGAGGGAGAGGATCAGCTGGGTGTCGTCGGCGTAGGAGATGATGTTGAGGTTGTGCTGTCGGGCGACGTGGGCGAGGGGTGCCATGTAGATGTTGAACAGCGTTGGGCTGAGGGAGGAGCCTTGGGGTACGCCGCAGATGATCTTGGTGGCCTTGGATCGGAAGGGGGCGAGGCAGACGCTCTGTGTTCTGCCGGAAAGGAAGGATGTGGTCCACCCTCCTAATACCCTCCATTGTCAGCTTCCCTCTGTCCAGCAGTGTGCGTCAAAGCTGCTCAGGAGGGCATAAGAAGAGTTCAGACTGCATGCGCATAACATGGCCGTACATGAGCTGTATAACAAGCTACTTTTGTGCTCCTATCCACGGGTATCATTGGCTGAACCCCGCATAAAGCTGCAGGCTTGGAAACCAGGTGGAGTCTGTGGCTTGCTCCATCTAATGAGAGGGAAAGGGTTGGGGGCAAGCAGCAATGGGCCAAGCAGCGACAGGGGCGGGTGGTTAGTGGACCGGGCAAGCAACGGGGGAATGGGCAAGCAGCGAAGGGAGGGAGGTGGTTAGAGGGACAGAGGCAAGAAAAAGAGAATGCCGGTGGGGGAGGAGGACTGGATAGACCGACTGCAAAACAATGCACACTTATGGAGTGCTAGACAAGAAACTAAAAAGAATGTGGCTCTGCGGGCCTGCAGCCAGTGGAAGGACACTGACCGCAGACAGGAAGATTTACTTGGTTCACACTCCTCCAAATTGACAAATGCTTGAGGAGACAGTGAAAGCAGGAGGCGCTGACCAATGAGAAGCGAGGCAATAGGAGTGACATTGAAGGCAACCAATGGTAAGTAAAGGGCGGGCTCTAAGCGCTTTATAAAGTTGTTTTTTTGTTTTGTATTTTTATGTAGAAGAGTCTTGCAAGCAGCAGCACATGCACTGTCTCAGGTGAGACCTAAAAGTGCACATGCTGATGAGTACAGGATCACATTCATGGACAATGGACCTGTTGAGTGAAACCTCGGGTTTGACCACAGGTGTGTTATGGCTGAATAGAGCATTAGAGAAAAGGCTTGAGGGCAAAAGAACACAGGCAATATTAATTAATGCCTTTTGTTTAAGTTTTGCATGTTTCGCTCTGCACGTGTGCCTTCATCCTCTCCATGGGTAGACGTGTCACGTTTAGCACCAACGAGGGCATTATGAATTGACATCCGTACGAGACGCTGAGGCGTTAAAATGTATGAGCAAGGTGATGATCCACCTTTTAATTACTCCGAGAGAACATCCTTCGCTCGTCCTGCCGCGTTACCGTCCGCTGGTCCTGATGAGAGGAAACTACTCGAGAATAACTTTGGATAGCTGCTCTGAAAGTCATCCAGACATGTAAATGAGGCGGCCTCGGCTCCCTCAACTTTAGGCCCTGTTCGGGGGCAGAACTGCCGACACAGTGGAACACGAGACTCCAGAGGACGGCCTGCGCTCACCTGAGAGACCCACAGACAATAGAGTGGAACAAAATGGAAATGCAAAGCAGCCCCATTTCATCTCGGTGCCCGTAATTACTTTCAGAGACGAGTCAGCCATCAGATGTGATGTCTGATTGAGAGGGCCGGACTGCATCCATCTGCACAGTTCTTGTTTATTGGCTTTTATTTCTCTGGCACAAAAAAGGCACTGGGGTGGTACTGCGTGCTTGTTTTTGGGCCTACACGGGTACCTTCTATAGATGCAGTAGTGCAATGGTAAGAGTCCCAAAGCGCTGTTAGGAAGAAACTAACCAAAAATCGTACTCAATAAAACTCTTCCACTGTGAGTATTTCTTATATTCAGAAATGGGTTTCGAAGAGAGATGTCCTTGAGGTAAGACCCATTGAATACACGAGCTATTAGTGCCACTTGTTTCCATTGCACTACTGTGTGGATTTTCTAAATATTCCTGTGTGCTCCCGAGCCTTTGTTGTGCTCAGAGAATACTTTTTCTGTAGTCTTCTTTCCCATTGTGGCTCCCATTTCCAAATCAGTCGAGTCTGGATCTTGATTTCCCGCTCTTACTTACTGTGAGTTACTCGGCATTGAACCTCTTGCTGATCTTGACTTTATTTCACCCTCCCCCATCCCTAAACGTTGTTTCTGATTTCCAGTCTTATATCCTGCGGCGCAGTGGCCAGAGCGGCTGACCTCGGAGCGTGGGGCTCACGATTCGATCCCTGGTGCCGGCGGCAGCTCAGCTCAGCACCATGTGACTCTGGGCAAAGCTCACTTAATCTCCCCAACCGCCCCCAGCGCCTGGATACCCCTAGGGGTGATAAGTCGCACTTTACAAATGTGGAAATAATGAAAATTAATTCTGCGGTAGCTTCCAATCCGTACCCTTCCCACCGCACCCCGTTGCGCGGCACTTGAGCAGTAGGTTATGCTCTAGGGTGGATAAGCAGGTTCTCCTTGGGTTGTCTCTGCGTTGCCATTGACCTCGGGAAGCAGATGTGGGCAGCGGTGACCTTTGCATACACAGTATGTGTTGAGGTGATTGAAGGTGCACAGGCAACTGGAATGATCAGGTCTAGAATTCTCTGGGTTCAGCTGAAAGATACGAATATGATCTTGCGTACTAGGTTCACTTGTACACACAGACATTTTTAGCATGGCCCAAAGTGTTATGACACTGAAAGATATGTTCGAGGTTTGCAGTACTTTGTTTTGGCGTAGCGCATCATGTGCCACTTTTTACCTTGCAAACAAGACGTTTCAGGAAAATGTTTAAGAATTTCGTTTGAGACTACAATGATGACTGTAGTTCAGATTTTGTCTTGGGGTAAAGACACAACTTTCTAGATAGGCTCTTTCATGGGATAAATTAAGTATTTTGACATGCATTTGAGGCATCAAGATAATAGATGAGGGACAAGCACAGCTAGGGTCATAGGAGCTGGAGACCAGGCCGCTCCAAAGCCCTTGCAAAGTCTTCACAACTCAGAATGGAGTAACCACCTGCAATGTTAAACCAAAAAATGCACCGAGGCCATTATGTGGTACCAGAAGGCACACACAGCTACCTCACAGCATAGACGTGCTCCCTTTGGTCTCTGTCTAGTATCAGTTAGACAAAATGGTTAATGAAGATGTGCTATTCAGTTCTCGACCTTGTGTGTATTTTTTTTAAACAAAATTGGTTAATTCTCAAAGGGGCTCAGGGGTACTGTCTAAGATTCTATTACAGGACCGGAGGCTTCGTATTATGCTTTCTCTTTCATTTATTGCCAGTCACAGCAGCCAATGAAAACTTTGCATTATGTAAATAAACTACATTTCCCATGATGCACATGTAACACATCACATCCTGTAAGACCCCATAAGAGCCACCATCACCGGAAATCCTCCTCTTTCTTTGCTGCTCACGCAGAGAGTTAAGTGTAATCTGTTTCTGATGCTTGTAATATGCAAATTGTTGTTTGAATTGGCACGCGCTGCGTTTGTATTGACCGTGAGTGTCTATCGCGCTTTGTTTATATCAGGATTGGCCTTTACAGAAAGTGTTAATTGTTATTAATTGATGCTAGCGCGAGCACCGCACTTTGTTTTGAGGCTTACCGCGGCACTCCCGCTGCCGTCGGGGAGTGCGCGTTCCTTGCGAGTGTCTCCCCAGATGGCAAAGCACTTTTGAATTTCCTTCTCAGGCGGGCCGATCTTTGCCCTATGAGCAAAATCATCTACAAATTTTGCCCCGCAATGGAGGATTGGGTCAATTATGAGGAGGATGACACCTTATATGAGGAGGAAGTGACGAACCCTTCCTTGTAAGACAACATTGTTGAGGCCCTGGACGCCTCTGTCCAGGAGTCGGTCAACAAGGCCCTGGAGAAAGCAGTTCCGGGAACTGTGCAGCAAGCACTCGCTTCTGCCTTGAAACCAATAACCAAACAATTGGAGAAATTTGCTAAACGCCATGGTTTCACTGCTCCTGCAGGTACTCACAAAGACGTCTCAGCTTCCAAACCCCAATCCGGGTCCTGGCCTCACTCTTCTACCTTGTCCGCATTGCCCGCCCCCGACGCTGGCAAATCTAAGGCCCCTGACACTGATACGGACACCACTGTCTACGGACACTCAGGATGAGTCTCCTCCTAAGAAAAGGGCCAAGAAATCCAAACATGTGGAACCTCCACAGCCTCTATTCACTCCCTTCAATTTTAATCCAGCCGATATAGTTCACCCAAGGTCTTCCGACTGGTTACCAGCCCCCGAGGTTGCCGCTTATCTGCATGACAACTTGCGCAGAAGTTTTGACAAAGAGGTGCGGAACAGACTCCGCTCAGAGTGTCCCAGGCCAGATATCTCTGATAAAGTTGCGGAAACCCCGGATATCGACTCCAGCCTCTTAACTTACCTAAAAAAGTTTGCCAAAGACCCGAAGAAGGGTATTGATCGCGCCTGGCGGGGGTGCCAGGACAAGCTCCTGGATGTAGTGGGACCCTTGGCGAAAATCTTAGAAATGGCTTTAGAGGCGCAGGAATCTGGTACTGCAATCGACCCTCATGTCCTGGCAGGATGGACCCAGAGGGCCATATGCCTCTTAGGTAATGCCAACTGCGCTATCTCCACGGAGCGCCGTAAGTCCCTCCTTATGCGGATGGATTCCAACCTCACAGAGTTGGCGGCAGCAGAACCAGGTCCTTTGGCGGACGGTAACCTCTTTGGGGAACGTTTCGTCAAGGACGTGGCTAAGTATGTGGGCACCATCACAACTCTTGACAAGGCACAGTCGGGTATCAAGAGAGTCTTTCAGGCTGGTGTTTTCAACTGGGCCGGCCGAGGTCGCTCGTTTGGCCGTCAGTTCTCCCAAGGTCCTCAGAGAGGAGACTTCGGTCGTGGCAGGGGTGAGTGGGACTCCACCCGAGGGGGCACGTTCTACCCCACCAGGCAACGTTTCAACAAGAGGCGTTTCAACAGAGGAGCATATCGTGGAGGCTTTCAAGCTCCAGAATCTTCAGGTGAGTGCTCCAGACATGTTTCCACTTCCCTTGGGGGGTCGTACTCAGTTTTTCTATCACAATTGGGTTCAACTGTCTCAGGATGCTTGGATATTGCAGACAACTCAGGGTTTCCATCTAGACTTTTTTCAGATTCCTTATCAGGACAAACAGCCCAGACAGCTTTATTTTTCCCAAGCAGAGTGCGCTTTTATAGATTCAGAAATCGAAGAATTGCTGCAGAAGCACGCAATAGCGTCTTGCGACGAGGGCCCTCGCGGCTTCTGCAGCAATATTTTTCTGGTACAGAAGAAAGGCGGTGGTTACAGGTTGGTACTCAACTTAAAAGACTTCAATCATTATATGACCTACAAACATTTCAAGATGGAGGGTATCCATCTGTTGGCGGATCTCCTGAAACAAGGGGACTGGATGGTCCGTCTGGACCTGAAGGACGCCTACTTATCCATTCCGATCTTTCCTCCGCATCGCCGGTTCCTGCAGTTCCAATGGCGGAACCGATGGTTCCAATATTTGGTCCTTCCTTTCGGACTCTCCTCAGCACCTTGGTGCTTCACCAAGGTGCTGAAGCCTGTCATAGCTTACCTCAGAGAACAGGGGGTTCGCATGATAGTGTACTTGGACGATATACTGATCATGGCTCAGTCTCCCACCTTGGCGGTTCAACATTTACGCATGACCATTGCTATGTTGCAAAATCTGGGATTCGTGGTCAACGAAGCCAAGTCAGTGCTGTGTCCTTCCCAGACAATAGACTTCCTAGGCTTCGTCATAAACTCTCACATGGCTCAGTTGAGCCTTCCCCGTTCCAAACTTCGGGATATCAAAAAGGAGCTACGCTCCCTGTTATCCAAACAGACTGTCTCACTGAGAGTGATTGCCAGGATAGTGGGCCTACTAGCATCATCCATACAGGCTATATTTCCAGGACCCCTTCATTACCGAGCCCTTCAGAGGTTGAAGATTCAACATCTGCAGAAGGGCCTCTCTTACAACGGACCTAGTCCCTCTTTCAACAGAAGTTCGGGAAGAGATTCAGTGGTGGCTGGCCCGCGTGGAACGGCAGAGCCATCTTCGGTTCCCTACCGGAAGTCGTCATAGAGTCCGACGCCAGCCGCTGGGGCTGCGGGGCTCGCTGCGGAAATATTTCCACAGGAGGACGTTGGTCCCTACGCGAACTAGACCTCCACATCAACTGTCTAGAACTTCTCGCACGGTCGTTCGCGATCCGGACTCTGTCACCCAAACGAGTGTCTTGTTGCATCCTTTTGCAGATGGACAATATATCGGCGGTTCGGTACATCAACAAGTTGGGAGGCATGAGGTCCTCCATTCTAGTAGAGATAGCGAAGGACTTTTGGCATTTTTGCCTGAGTCACCAGATCTCAGTCATAGCAGAGTATATTCCGGGCCAGTCGAACGTAGTGGCGGACTGGAACTCCCGACATCTCAGGGACTACAGCGATTGGCAACTCCAACCCCAGGTAGTACATTGGCTGCAGGCGATCTGGGGGACGTGCAAGATCGACCTGTTTGCGTCCAGATTGAATCGTCAAATGACCAAGTTCTTCAGCTGGAGACCGGATCCGTTAGCTCTGGCGACGGATGCCTTCTCTCAGGACTGGTCCCAGTCTCTGAATTACGCCTTTCCCCCGTTTATATTGATTCCCCGGGTGTTCACGCAGATAATGCGACAGACGGCGGAAGAGATCCTAGTGACTCCCCTGTGGAAGTCGCAGCCTTGGTTTCCTTTTATTGGAGGCGAGCTGCGACTCTCCCAGGAGGATTCCGGAGTCCCCAACGATGCTCCAGGGCCCTCATGGAGAGATGCACCCGATGGTTCTATCAGGGCAGTTGTCCCTGATGGCCTGGAGACTTTCCGGCAACGTTGGCAAATGCCTGGATTTTCGGAACTAGCTTCAGCCTTTATCAATCAGGCTTGGGCCCCTTCAACCAGAAAGAGATACTCTTCAGCCTGGAAGGGCTGGGTTCGTTGGTGCATGGAACAACACGTGGATCCCATGGGGGCAGACTTACCCTGTGTTGTAAATTTTCTCTCTCAAAAGGCTTCTGAGGGTTTGGCATATCGTTCCATCAATAACTTCCGTTCCGCCATTTCGGCGGGTCATTCCCAGATTGAGGGCAAGCCAGTAGGGATGCATCCACTAATATGTAAGCTATTGAAGGATATTAGAGTAGCGAATCCGCCCAAACCCAAGTATTCGTCCTTGTGGGATGTCTCTCTAGTTCTTTCCTTATTTAACCAATGGCCACAAAATTATATGTTGACAAGGAAACAACTTTCGTCTAAACTAGCCATGCTCTTATGTCTCGCGGCCTGTAGACGGTCATCTGACGTTAAAGCTTTAGACATTACAGGTAGAGTATTTACTCCTGAAGGAGTTTCTTTTAACATTACTTCTAGAACTAAGACAATGTCTCGAGGTGTGGAGTATCATGCTTTTCCTAGTAACACAAAACTCTGTCTAGTTCAGTGTCTCAAGGCCTACGAGGAATGTACCAGGTCTATTCGGCCTGCTGGTGTGGTGCAATTACTAATTGCTGTGCAGAAACCTTACAAACCTGTTACGGCGGCTACAATAGCCAGATGGTTAAAATCTGTTATGCAAGAGGCGGGTGTTGATACCCAAGTGTTTGGAGCGCATTCTGTTCGTGGCGCCATGGCCTCTAAGACTTTTATGTTAGGTTCTACTGTTCAAGACATTAAGCATTCTGCTGATTGGTCTTCCGACTCTACTTTTAAGCAATTTTATTATTAACCGGTGGGTGATATTTCCTCTGTGGTGTTTCATCAGCGTTAAACTAGCATAATACGAAGCCTCCGGTCCTGTAATAAAATAAAAAATTAGCTAGCTTTCGCACCAAGAATTTTCAATTCTATTAAGGACACGGAGGCGAGGATTATCCCACCCGGTTATATTACAGTATTGTAATGTTTACCCACCCGTTTGTGTATATTCTGTTTAAGCAGAAATTACGGGTTTTCTGTCTCTCATTCTTCCAGGTTCTGAGAAGAAGATGGATTAAATATTCTTCCTGTTAAGAAGACGTTACTTTCAGTTGGATTTTTCTTCCATGTTGGAGGATGTTACTATTGGACTTGAGTTATGTTTAATGGATTTTGCTGTTCGAAGCAAAGAAAGAGGAGGATTTCCGGTGATGGTGGCTCTTATAGGGTCTTACAGGATGTGATGTGTTACATGTGCATCATGGGAAATGTAATTTATTTACATAATGCAAAGTTTTCATTGGCTGCTGTGAGTGGCAATAAATGAAAGAGAAAGCATAATCCTCGCCTCCGTGTCCTTAATAGAATTGAAAATTCTTGGCGCGAAAGCTAGCTAATTTTTTTATTTTTATAGTTTTTCCACCTAATTCCTCAAGGATTATAAATGCTACTTTAAGAAGGTGGGATTTTCAAATGGTGCATTTTGCTTCCTGTGCTCCGGTCCTTACTAGCAGTCAGCTTGTTCTGTGCCAGGTTCAAGACTCCTGTTTTTCCCACGTTGATTTTCTTTACTCCGTGCCAATTTATGTAGTTCTCTATAACTGGTGTATTTCAAAGTCATTATTTTTTTAACATGTACAACTACCCTCTTTGATGCAAGTTTGGCAACCTTATGAAGGAAATGAAATGAACAGAGAAAGAAGTAGGTAGCTACTTTAGAATACATCCACGAAGTCCTGTTACTCCTTCCTGCCAAACCACTTTCGCTAGATGAAAGGGACCTGCTTTTTGCATCACAAGAGGCACGTGGTTGCTCAGTCAGTCCAATTGGGCCCAGTTGAAATGCATACTCGTAAAAGCAAGTTCAGCTTGGAGTCAGAAGAATGCTATAGTTATTTAGGCCCACACTTAAAAAGTGTTTTGGTTGGATGCAAGCTG
Organism: Calotriton arnoldi; assembly: GCA_963921515.1. Classification (NCBI taxonomy): domain Eukaryota; kingdom Metazoa; phylum Chordata; class Amphibia; order Caudata; family Salamandridae; genus Calotriton; species Calotriton arnoldi. The sequence continues at coordinate 778,312 of CAWUFW010007100.1, forward strand.
CTGTTGTGAAGCAGAAGACTGTAGTGTAATGTAGACTTGGACTTCCTGCATCCTTTGTGTTTTGAAATCTAGACAATATTTAGTAGTTATCCGAACTTTTTAGTGGCAACACACTGCAAAACGCACGTAAGTTAGTTGCCCTTTCACCATGCTGTGCGGTCTGAGACGTCGAAGGGTTCGTTTGATGGAAGTTTGATTTGAGGGGGATTTATAGTGAGCAACAAATGCCAGAAGGCGTCCAGGTGCTATAGTAGCAGTGATAAGGTAAACCAACGAAAGTGTAACGCACTATCTCGCAAAAAATAGCCTATATCTTGAAAAGCCAGGTCTTTAATGCCTTCCTAATGGGTAATGAGATCTAATACAGGTCCAGTGAATTGGCAGTGAGTTCCACAGTCTCGCTGCCTCGGCTGAGAAGCCTCTAACTCCCCATTTCTTCTTCTAAAATCTAGGCACTATCACCAGATTAAGGTGAGCTGAGTGAAGATGTCTACCAGGGGTGTAGCTTTGAAACATAGCCCTGCTATGCAGATATGATGGAGGACCTTGTGCACTAAGTAGACGGTCTTGAACATAATGCGTTTTCTTATCGGGAGCCAGTGAAGGTCGTGTAGTCCCTTGGTCACTGACTGCCGGTTAGGAATGTCCAAGGTGAGCCTGGCCAGTGTGTTCTGCACTAGCTGTAGTTTAGCTTGGGTGCTCTTGTTGGTCTCCAAATATAGGGCATTACAGTAGTTGATTCTAGACATGACTAGTGCCAGAGCCACTTGTTTCCGTGCTGCAAGGGGAATGAAAGGAAACATTTTCCTTAGCATTATGATTAGCCAGAAACATGTTGATACCACACGATTGGCCTGGAGGTCTCTGCAGAGCTGACAGTCTTCCCAGTATGCATAGGTATAGTACCTGTTGTGTCAGGCCACCAGCTGTGATTCCAAATGGAGATTTGAGTTCCAAAAAGCAACACCTGAGACTTTTCCCCATTGAGCTTCAGGTAGTTCCTCCCCATCCACCCAGCTACTGCTGTCATGCAGTGGTTGAAATTGACTGCAGTCGCTACAGTGTCTTTCGTAATTGGCACAATCAGCTGGGTGTCATGGGCGTAGGAAACCATCTGAAGCCCAAATGAACGAATAGTCTTGCAGAGGGGGGAGACGTACTGGTTAAAAAGTGTAGGGCTTCATGACGAGCCCTGAGGCACCCCACATGGAAAAGAAAAAGGGTCTGATAGATAGTGATTCACTGCCACCCTCTGAGATCTATCTTTGAGGAAAGATGACAGTAGTTTCAGCACTTTATTTGTAGAAATTGCTGATGGAATCTTTGACATCTAAGGGCCTGTGGAAGCTGTTGTCAGTCAACAGCACACATAGAGCTTTAACATCGTGCCTGAAACCTGGTGCAAAGCAACAGGACATCAGAGACCGTTTTTAAAAAATTTCGAGACAATGATACGAACCTGCAGTAGGCTGTAAATGTGAACATGCACATAATGCAGGCAAGAAAATTCAAATGTCCCTGCGCTTTGCTCATTGAACAATAATTATGGCACATTAATGGTACTGATATCCTATAGTGCGGTGTTGGAAGGAACGAACCTTCTGGACAGCTCCACTGTCCAGCTGGACACTGGTCTGTCATGGCTCCCTTTGCACAATATCCGAGTTCCACCAGACGGCACAATCGAAGTAAAACATATGATATCCATGTTGGGGCACCAAATTTAATTATAAACCTTTAATGAAAAATCCAAGTTTACAGAACCTGTTCAAAATCACAAAATAAAAAATATAGCCACTTTCATTTGTCCAATTCCCCGGATCCAGTGTGACATTTCTGATATTCATCTAAAAGTGTAACATTCGAAAATGACTACTGGGTTTAGCACAATCTTGAAGCTGTCATTAACCCAAGTCTGTTAATCCAAACATCTCTGTGAACATTTGGAAATGGAATCTCTTACTGCATTTGGCATTGTAGCACGGCTCTGTCAGCGTTGATAGATTGGCCAATGGTTATGGCGCTTCCTTACCTGTGGGGGAAATACAGATGGAAGAAGAAAGGTTCTTTTTTATAAGGGAAGAAAAGTTAAATATATCACGGCTCCATAAGGGCTGAGATTGTTTGACAACGCCAGACTTTGGCAGAAAGCCGGCCCGGGCACCAAAATACAAAGTGCCCCCATTAGTGAACCAGATAGCTAAAAAAGTGGCCATGTTTGCAAATCAGGGGTGTTTTGAACTTGTAAAGATACACTCTGTGTGTTTTGCAAGGCATGGGAGAGTGCGTGCATTTGTGCTTGCTGCAGGCAAGGCTTGTGATAATATCAGGGAAATCAATAGTAAAAAAAAGTCGACCCCGCAGACCATAAAATAGGCCTACAAATAGCCAATAAACAGTCCCACGCACTGACGTGCCAGACCAGCCGTGCAGGCACTGCCAGATTGCCCGAGAGGTCTGTGCACCTGGTTTAGCCACAGTTTAAACTTAGCTGCCAAGGTTTCAGATTACTATATGTGACATTTTCATAAATTGAGTGTAATTATGAGTGACATTTCAATGACTGAGTGACACTCGCGAGCAAAATCAAGCAATGAAGAGGAGCTTACTTAGACTGAATAAATGCTAAAAATAACTGTATACAATCCCGGTGTGGAGCGCATTTCTATACAATAATCGTGCCCCTGTGCGTTAGCTTGTACTGTGAGAGGCCCCATCTCGTCAGCTGCCTAATAAATGAATAAATCTACAACAGTCAGCTGACTCGAGTCACCAGAGCCACTGCAGACTGGCATTGAGCACCCTCAGGAGAGGGAGGCTGAGGCACGCTACACATATAGTTTGTTCTAAACAAATTAAATACAAAGAGAGGTGTGCTGTCATTGCGCCTTATAATTTAGAGTAATAAAAGCGTACTCTGTGCAGACACGTGACGTGGCTTTGCAGACACAAGTGAATAAGCTGGTTTTGTTTGTTAGTCACCGCTCCCCCCGACCAGCGGTCCAAGTCCTTAATAATCAATAATTTGTGCGCCTAAATAATAGACACTGCTGGCAGACAGAGGCTCCAAATTATGAAAACCAGAACATTTGGAACTTTAAATCAGGGCGCTACTTGAACAAATTATTTCATGCGCTCAGGACTTGCTTTTGGCACACACATACTTACTTTATTCAGCGACGGTGAAGAGAACAGCTGCATTCCCATGTCGGAGGCCCGTGGCCTGAGCTTGTCTGGAGACCGGCTGTCCGAGCTCGCTCGGGCCGGCTCAGTGTCAGCTGGGCTGTAGTCAGGGGTCCAGGCCAGGTTGCTCAGGGGGTGCAGAGGGCACGTGAGTCAGCCACCACCCAGACAACTATGGCCCCGTGGGGTTCTCAGGGGTCGCACTCACGCTTGTCTGTAAAACCGCAGGACGCATTTTACAGGGAGCGGGCTTACAGTGCAGAATTCAACTGCAGCCCGCTGACTGCCCATTGGCAGCACTGGCTGTGACGTGTTTGCAAGTGCGGAAGCCGCTCGCGCGGCTGCACGGTGATTATTTCAACAATCTTTGCACAATTTGAAGCGAGTTTACCCAGCCAGCCTCTGACTGCCGAGCTGCGCGCACGCCCCCTACCGGCTGCTGTGCCACTCCATTAGCAATTAAACAGGCCAGCGCCCCACTGCAGGGCTTGACAGCTGAGGGCCACAGGCCCTAATATGCGTGACTTCGCATTTCAGTGCGGTGATGCGGACCACCACACTGAAATGCGTTAGTCTAACGCCTGATGTGTGATACTTGGCAGGGCGTTTAAACTTTACATTGGAGTGTTAAACGTCTCAGACGTGGAATTAATTTCGTTATACTTTCTGAATTGTACTTACAACATTGGATTTCGGCATTAGCAACCATGCAACAGGCTTTAAAACATGGCCATGAAGTTTCAGGTCACCGGTTATTTGAGCGGAAGAATTGGTGCACCATTTTGCTCACTGCATGCACACTTTTGACTCTGAGCATCATTTTTTTGCAGACTTCTTACATAAGTAATGTCTCTTTCGGTTTATTTCAGAGAGAGGTCCTAGCTAACAATCCCATTCAGCTTTGCAGGTAGTTCCTTCCAGTAACAGCAGTTGGCTCTTCAGTAGTGCCAGAGACCCTGGAAATAAAGGTGCCTCCGAGCTAGTGAGGCATAATCCACACCGGTCATCTTAATGAACCTGTGTTTGGGCTGATTGTCAACGTTTCTTTTACTCAGGCTTTCAGTGCGTCACTGAACCGAACATGTTGTTCTTTCAAGCACAGTGACTATATGAAATAGTCTTTTACAGGGGCAGCTCCTCGCAATGACGGAGGAGCTTCGCCCCACTGGCTCAGAGCCAGCAGCTGAAAAATAAAACAATATTTTAATATTGTTTTATTTTTCAACTGCTGGCTGAGCCAGCATGTACAGGGAGGGGCCGGGCCATGGAAGGGTGAAGGAGGAGTGGTAGATGTGCACTTTTAAGTGCGCATGTCAGTTTGGTCGGCCAAACTGACATGCGCATTTAGGTTTCTCCAACCCGGCTGTATTGCACAGCCGGGTTGGAGAAACAGCACAGATTCCCTGCCTGAGCAAGCGTTGAAGCAGCCCGGTCAGAGAGCAGCACGCGGATTGGATGGGGAGTCTGTGATGCTGGCCCAGGGACTGCTGGAACCAGAAAGTCAAAGGAGACCGAGGCTGCTGGCAGCACCACGTACGTTTTAATTTTTTTATTATTATTAACCCCCCCTGCCCGCTCCCCGAATTCCCCCCCCCCTCCTCTCCCCTCCTCTCCCCTCCTCCACGACCCGCCCTACAACTCTAAATCAGTGTCGGCCGCTACTGGTCTTATAAACAACTGATGTGGACAATATTTGTTTGCGAAGTGTGTACTGCCCCGTCCTTCCGATCTATTTTTAGGTTGAGCCTAGACAGCGCTTGCGCTGTCTGGAAGATCTGTTGTATGTACTTTGTGGGCTCTGGAAATCAACCCCAGGACTTGTCTGCTTCCACTTTTGCTTAGGGACTCTTTTTTTCTGTTCAACTGCCTCTATTTAACTGTCTTGATAGAAAACGACCAGTAGAGGTCAGTAAAATACCAGAATTGCTTTCTGCTTAGGGACTTTATTTTTATTTTTCTGGTAACTGCCTCTATTTAACTCGCTTGATAGAAAACGACCAGCAGAGGTCAGTAAAATACCAGAATCACTTTAGCATTCCCTAGATTCCAGGGCATAGAAACTTGTCTTCCACGTGCACCCGTAGACAATAATAGTTTTTTTTAATCTTGTATTTTCAGTGATATGACCACCTAAGGCCCTGGGTTTATATTAAAAACAGAGCTTTGGACAATACAATTTACCGCTGATAGGTAGTATTTATCTCCATGTGTTCCCATACCTGGCGTGTTCCACAGTTTGGTGCTTACTTTCCCTCCATGTTAAAGAACAGTAGATGTTTCAGCACCCGGGGTAATGTGCTGCATAGCTAAATACATATAAGGTCCCAAAGGCGAGACCGATTGCATTGCAAACGCTTGTTTTTTATGGTGCAAGGATGAGCTGTTCCCTGAACTGTGATATTGTGTAACGTATCTTGACCTCTGCAATCCGGCGATCTGTTGACAGAAATGACACTGTCTTCATCAGAAGTAACGACTGGTAGCCTTAAGCATGATCAAAGCTGGTTTTCGAGGCAGAACCTGCCCAGGGAAAAGGCACAGAAAAGGAAAATGCACATTTTAGTTCGGATGTGATGTTGTATCACACAATCCTTTGCCGTCTGTCAGCACTCATTCAAGCTGTTATTTGCAGAATGTAGAGGTTTTTTTTTTGTTTCGAAATTCGATATTGTATTGTAACGTATTTGAGAGGTACAGATAAAGTCTGAAGTATTGTTGCTAGAGTCCTCTTCCGAAGCTAAGCAGTCAGTGATGTGTGATCACCATTTCTGAGGCGTTCACGTTACACACACGTGACTGGGAAATCATGGGTTAAATACACAAGTGTAACTCGAATGCTTCATGTTTATAAAGCAATTTTCATCGTCAAATGCTCTTGGAGGCTTGACTGAAACCCAATGTAAAATACCATATTAACAGTGCACTGTTGACATGTCCCCTTTTCTATTTCTGCAGCTGGAGTTTGGAGCCGGAGACCTCCAAGGACCTTTGCTTGGTCTAAAGGTGTTTCGCAACCTTACCCCAAAATGGTACGTGGATATGAAAATGTGTGTAATCAAGTACTCATGACGAAAATGTACTGTAATTATAGTGTTGAATCCTACTTGCTAATGGAATTTGTGTTGGATAACTGTTTGACCAAAGAGTAGTACAAGTCGAGCCCCTTGGAAAGGAATTTGGATGGCTTGGCATTGCTCGTAACTGCACACTAACTATTGCGGAAACAACTTCCCTATATTTCATAAATGATTATCGCAATCTTGAAAGAATCAGTCTGAAAGAGGCGTACGACTGCTGGAAGCACGCAGTCAATAGGTTTGCTCAATTTTCTCATAAGCATAATAAAAAATAAACTGAACCCAGTGTGCCACCTGGATGGCAACATGTGCTCCATGGTGAACGGGGATATTAGTTACCTCCGGAGGTACAAATCTATGGCCTTGGTAGCTACAGATCTATTAGTCCACACACAACCTCCGCCAACTTAAGGTGTTACTGGTGGCTCAAAAGAGGAGCTGAAATAAGACAGGAAAAAGCCTGAACTAAATCCAGACCAGATTTCGAAAATGGCAGGTTGAGAGGCTAGAGATTCATCGAGGCCACCGGTGAATTTGTGTTTCTAATGCAGAAAGTTAGCTTTGAGGAGTAGCAGAGCACTGCATGGAGACCAAAGTGAGAAAACCCGGCCAAAGCGGTACAGCGAAGTAGAAAATTGAGACTACTGTGTTTAGCGAAGTGTATACTGGCCGGCAAGTTCTGGAACTCAATGTGTGCAAGAATAAGAAAAACTGACAATAGCTTGAATTCTGGAGACCAAAAGTCTGACCCAAACACATAGGGGCCAGATGCATCAAAGGGTTTTACCCATTCTGTGTCTATGGGGAAATGTGTTCGTTCATATGGCCCATAATCACAAAATATAGATGACTAAATATATATAATCTGTAAAGTGGGTATGTGCAGGGCTTTAAGTGGGCCGGGTCTCACCGGTGCTGAGCACCGGCAGTTTTTTAAAGGAGGCCTCGAAACGGGTCTCTATCGGGCTCTGTTTTGTGCCCTGGCACAGGCGGTACGTTTTTTTCCGGACTGCAGTGACAGCAGGCACATCAATGTGCGTGTGCTCACACTGCTCACTTCTCACTATTGGAGAAGTTATGGCATGACATCATGCCAGATGAGCGTTGTAGGGGAAGGGAAATCCTTTAAAGAGAATCATTTTCTCTCTGGATTGCCCTTCTCTTTTTGAAACTCGGGAGCAGCAACATTGTCGTGGAGTCACCAGGACTTTAAGTGGAAGCTTTTTCAATATTATATACATGCCATAGTTGCTGCTTATTTATCTTATGCAACTAACAACCATTGACAAAGCCAATATGTCCCGACTTGTTGTAGGTAAGATGTTACTTGTTGTATCATATATCTGGATGCAATGACAGAAACAGCAAAATACAAGGCAGGCGGCACACTATGCTAAGCACAGACTTTTAGCTTACGTGTTTTTAAGCCACGCCCTTAATTGCATTGGCCACGCCCCTTTGAGAGACCCCCCCCAGTTTTTTCATCCCACTTAAAGCCCTGGGTATGTGCAAATGTGTCTGTTCTCAGACCTTCTAGAAATGGATACTCGCAAACATTTTGCCAGAAGCCATAACTATGGTCTTTGGTGCGCCCGAGGGCCGCATTGATGCCAGCAGGGTGGGAGTGCGGCTTGGGAAGGGGTGTAAGGTGGACGCAGGGGAAGACAACAAGTACATGGTACTCGCCTGTTATTTCAGTATTGGCATTGTTGCCAGGGTTGGAGGAGGCAGGAACGTTTCTACGTACACTTTTGAAAAGTATCACTTTCAAAAAAGACTCCTCAATTCACAGATTTAATCTGATGTACTAAGGTGAAACACTTCTGCATGTTAATAAATGTAACTTTTTTTGAATATTGAAGAGACTTTATCATATTTGTAAACATTTCTTGCATGGGGGTTTAAAAATGAATGTGTTTCTAAAGTTAAGTGGTGCACGACAACTTATTTGCTTCTCATCTTTTACTTCAGTTAGAACGTAAGTAAATGCATGCCCACTTATTTACATCTTTCTGAATGTTAGTGCTCTCTCAAGTAAACAGCAGCCCGGTGCTGACGTTCGCCAGTGGGCTGTGTGTGAAGGTCAAGGGCCGCAGGCGCCCCCAGGCCTCAAGTCACTGTTATAGGGCTGTGTGTGAAGGTCAAGGGCCGCAGGCGCCCCCGGGCCTCAAGTCACTGTTATAGAACGTCTCATGCTTTGGTGCAGTGCCATACACAGTGGCGGCCGCCACAAATAAAGGGTGGTGGGCCGGAGGGGGAGCACGGGAAGGGGGGGGTCGCCGGAGGGGGGGGTTTGATTGTTAGAAATAGGAGATTTTAAACAAAAAAAACATGCCGCCTCCAGCGTTGCGCCGCTTCTCCTCTTCTTCCTGGGTCCCAGCAGCCCCTGGGACAGACTCCCATCCAATCCCTGTGCTGCAGAGCAGCGCGGGAATTGGAACGAGCAGGCTCAAAAGATGCCCTGCTCAGACCAGGGAGTCTGTGGGGGTTTCTCCAGCCTGGCTGCTCAATGCAGCTGGGCTGGAGAAAACTAAAGTGTGCATGTGTGTTTTGGTCGGCCTGAGATGGCCGGTCAAACACACATGAGCACTTAGGGAGTAGAGTGCACGTAGCACTCCTCCTCCCCCTCCCTGACCTAAGCCCCTTCATACAGTGCTGGCTAAGAGCCGGCAAATTAAAAATAAAACGATGCAACAACATAGTTTTATTTTACATTTGCTGGGTCTGAGCCAGGAAGTGGGGCGACGCTCCTCTGCCATTGCGGAGGAGCCGCCGCTGGCCATTCAGTGCACCATTTTTAAAGCATGTCTTTGAAACTCGAGCACCACAGCCAACATCTTTCAAACAGGACCTACCGAATCCAACATCCTTCAAAACATGCTCTCAGGAAGGGCACCCTCGAACTCTGATGCAAATTAGGATGCAAATTGCGACACTTCACGGCTCATGTATGGAATGGTGTACACATTCTGCAATACAATACGGTGCCCGAGTTGTGGTGGAGCCAAGAGTTCAGGACCATACAAGTCAGGTGAGCAAGTGCTTTCTTAGTTACGTTGGTGTAGGAGTGCACTGACAGTGGATGTTGTCTTGGCATTTTTGAAAAAGGCGATGGGAGAAGTTCTGGGCCTTCTTCACCCGCACAAAAAGGAGCACCATGACAGCTCAGCTGTGTGCCACTGCCCTTTCTGCCAATGAGAACAGGGAAATGTGGCAGCTGTACCCTGTCACGCCCTCCTTCATCCTTATTTTTATGAAAGCGGGGGAGGGCCCCACCGCCCTATTCGCAGATGCGAAGAGGTCAGCTAGGCAGCTCTTAGTGGCCCTTGAAACCTCTGTGTTCCCTTGCCTCACTCTTTGGCAAAGCATGGGAATGAGAAGCCAAAAGGGATCACCAGCCCTGGGGCAAAACATAAGGGGTTGTTCTAAGCTCTCCACACAGTTTGGTAATGTAGGGGAGGGGTACCAGTAAACCCACCGGCCTCTAGCAAGATACAGTGGTTGACATGTATTTAGTGGCTGTTCAGCTGGGCAGCAGGATTGGAGGGCAGCGAAGCACAGCAGAAGACTCCTAGTGGGAGGGCCCTGGTGTTGTAGCTGAATCCAGCCACTGGATGGCATTGGCGAAACTAGCAGGGCTGCAACAGCTGGAGTTTTCGCAGGGCAGACAACAGAAGCTCTATCAAGAAGTATACATTAACTCAAACATCACTACATCACATACTATCCATTTATAAAAGAATATGTCAACCTTTAACACATACTTAGTCTAAAAAACGAAAGTGAGATTCTATAGAAAAAACAAATTCTAAAAGGAAGTTAGGTTTGACTAGTAGTTTGATAGTGCCTATACCACAAAAATTACAAAGGCGAGAAATTCAAACTTAAGGTTCACCTCACTCTATTTCATCCCCACCATAATCAATTTACCTTAACGCATGCCATGTCAAACTTAAAATAAAATCAACTTTTTTACAAATATAATTTCAGTACATCATCCTTCTGATAAAATTTCAGAACATGCATTTTTATTCAATCATATAATTGTATCACTAACATATATACTATTTGGCAACAAAAAAAAACCTTACTTGATTAATATGTCAGTAGGTATCGTCTGTTCCTTCACAAAGGTATAGAGTAACTTTCACATTCCTGCAGAATTCTAACACCGTCAAATTTAAAGCTTCAGACACTCCCAAAAAGTAGAACACTTTTTCATAAACACTTCAAAATGCATTCTTTTTTTACAAATCTAAATAAAATTAACATTACACTTCTACGTGCATATCGCTTTTAACTGTCAACACTTAGTTTTCTGATTAATACTTTTCATGTATTGCGCAAAATAATGCAAAGTCACCCTATTGACACAACCATTTAACATTTAAAAAAAAACACAACATGCATTACATTAAAATCTCTATAATTACTATCTTTAATAATGAATACAAACTCAACATTATTCAACCGTTTCACAAAATCGTGTATGGCCACAGTACTTTAGTGTTCTTATTTATGAGCCAATTTACAGCTTGCACATACGAACCTTTCAGACACTCAAAATAGACCTACCACATCTTATCTAACATTTTAAGCTAAAAATGTTAAAAAATAATCAATGCAGAAAATGTGCTTCCTACATCCAGTTTTAAATTTTGGACTCTCTGGGTGTGAGTAAACGTTAAGAGACTGTCATTGGTGAAGAGGAGTGAGCGTGCATTCTTAAAGTTTGCTATTCTGCTGTCGACTTACGTGTTGGCCTAAGCCTCCTGAGGGTGCCTCTTGGGAGAGACATGGTGGTCCCAGAACCTTAACAGACATCTCCCCTGCATGCTGGTGCAGTGCCACACTGCACCCTTACCGGTGGATTCCTCTGCCATCTTTATAATCCGGCCTTTCGCCCTATAGTGGAGGAGTGACTTGTGGTTTGATGCCTCAGGGCCGTGTTTCTCTGCTGAGCTGCCCCTATGGCAGGAGCAAGCACAGGTGAGAGGGTTGTTTTTGAACGTGACTCCTGATATCGTATTTGGTGCTCTTTGAAATATGAAACATATCTTCTGAAAGGAAACATCTTGCTTTATCATCCACAATTCTTCCATCACATGCTTTTTTATGAAATAGTCGGACTGGAACCGGAATATAGGCCCGGGCACCAAAATAAAAATGGCCCCAATTAGTGAATTAGGTAGGTAAAAAAAACGTGATCCATGTTTGCAAATTGGGTCAGGTTTGAACTTTTAAAGACACGTTGAATAAGTGTTAAACAAGGTATGGAAGAATGCATTGAGTTGAGCTTGCTGTAGGCAATGCTTGTTTTAATATCCGGGAAATCAACTGTAAAATCCGGTACATCAGACCATAAAACCGACCCACAAACTGACCCGTCAGACCAGCCTGTCGAGCACTGCCTAATTGTCCTGTAGGCCGGTTCGACCCTGGTATGAAATGCATACAGGACCCGATTACGAGTTATAATTGGTTAGGTGGCCAGAATTAACAATTTCGACTGCTATTTCCGCATCTAACTATGCCCATCCATTGCAAAATAATCATCATGACAGGGAATAAGTGTGCAGGTCATCCATTTCACAATTCAGGGGCGATTATTAACTCTTATTTACCACTTGCTCTAAGGAGGCTGTAAACGTGAGTGGGGGCGGCAGTAAAGGGCAGGAGCAGTTGGAAGTGGGGATGTGGCCAGCATTGTTATCACCAAGAGAGAAAAAGAGGATGAAATAGACCCCACGTCTGCCTCTAGTAATACATCACATCACATGTTGACGCAGTAGTACGTTGGATAGGCACACCTTTGTTTTATTTCTGCCTCTCCAGAGATTTTTGTCTACCTGTCCTGCTTTCCTACTCCAAACCTGGGCAATTCCATGAATTGGATGAGGTTGCCTCACTCACGTAATGTGACATGCTTCATCATAGGCCACCTCATCCCACCCTGGTAAGATTGTACTACCAGGGCGGACTCAACCTCAAGTGGGACTATCTTGAGGGAGTTCTTAGAAATTACTAAATTCTGGATAGTTATCTGCGATCCAGTTATCTTAGCTAAAAACATCTTGGGGTAAACCACAAGAAATGCTTTATTAGGTGGTTCCCTAGGTATTTATCAAAATACTTAAGAAGTATATTCAGAAAACTTTATTGGGTACCATGGTATTAGGGTAGACAGTCATTTTCATATTATAAACCACATTACTATCCTGTGGTAAGTTCTAAAAAGTATGTTAAAATCAAGTGCACAATTGTTGCACTCATGAAACTACACACACACACACACTCCACATGCTTGGACGAGTGAAGTAACACACAAGGATAAAACCATCCTAACTTGCAGTGCTACCTGCTACTTAACCTAGTCCAGAGAGACCCTGTGCCTCATGGTCTCTTCAGGGGTGGGTGGCTCCTATTGTCACACTCTGTGAGAAATGTATATTAGATATATGCCACAGTACAGGGAGAGATTAGTATTCTTATTAGGGCTTCAGGCTCCTCGTGGTGAGGAAACCATTTTTTGCACTTTAGTCCATAATGCGGTCTTCCATTGAGAAAACTGTGCTCCTTTTACATTCCCCAATTACAAATGTAGTAGTGCAGACTGCAACAGAAAAGTACATTGCCACCCAAGGAATCTTCTTTTTTTTTTATCGAGTCAGTGCACTTGCCACTTACTTCATCAAGGGGATACGCCCTCTGTATTCCTACCCTGTCCCCGAGTTCAGCCGTCTGGTAGGAAGATACAACGAAAGTGACGGCCTTTTTATCCTATTGAGAGCCGCTCTTAATTGGGGGGGGGGGGGTGTATTTCTGTCACCTGCACGTTTCAGCCAGTCAGTGTTCCAAAGCATTGAAACACCTGAGTGGGACAGGCTGAGTGTCTTGTGATCCTTGCTATTGATCCCGCGGGGATACGCCTTTAGAGTAAGAGGCGGGTCTTGCTGCAGAGTTGCATTGCGCTGTGGAAGGAAACGTGTCCAATGGTGACACCCCCTTAGCTTTGCGTTTTCTCGTAGCCCATGTGATTTGTAGTGAAGGATGATGGGTGTGTATCCCCCAAAATATATAGAATAAAACTGTTCATTTTAACCAAGAAAATACAATTTCCCGACATCCTCTACAGTTTACCATTGGGAGGATTCATAAGGAAAATCACTTGACCACAGAGTGATGTATAAATCATCCTAAATACCACACTTTCAATATGTGAATTCCGCAAAAGCACGAGCAAATTAATTGACAAGATTCCACTATTGGGGCTCAAAAATGGGATTTAGAGATTACCGCTGGATAGTAATGCAGTTTATAATTTGAAAATTACTGTCTACCCTAATACCATTATCTTTCTTCACTCTTGTATCAGGTAAATTACCTTTGATATCACAATGAGCGGTAGGTCCTTTCTTTTATATTACCACATAGATTAATATAGGGATCCTAAAATAAGCCCTGACAAATGCCTGAGACCATGTTAGGCTGTCTGAGGGCAGAAACATGTGGCCATCACAGAGGTAAGTAAGGGCCATGGTACCCAATAACGTTCTCTGGATATTCTTCTTAAGAATTTTGTATATATACTTTGGGTACCATCTAATAATGGATTTCCTGCAGTTTACCCCAAGATGTTTTTAGCTAAGATAACTGGATCGCAGATAATTATCCAGATTTAGTAATTTCTAAGAATTCCCTCAATGTAGTCCCACTTGAGGTTGAGTCCGCCCTGGTAGTACTATCTTACCAGGGTGGGATGATGTGGCCTATGATGAAGCATGTCACATTACGTGAGTGATCCCACCTCATGCAATTCTTGGAATTGCCCAGATTTGGAGAAGGAAAGTAGGACAGGTAGTCAAAAATCTCTGGAGAGCCACAAATAAAACACAGGTGTGCCTATTTAACGGGCTACCGCATTAACATGTGATGTGATGTAGTCAGCATCACATGCTTCCCTCTTCTTTAGAGGTGGGCCTGGTAGGGGAGCATTGGACTTGGCCTGTGCTCCACTTACAGCCACTCCCAGAGATTTTACTACCTGTTTTTTTCTGGACAGGAAAATCAGTTCCAGCGTGCCTGCATCTGAAAAGTTAAGGTGCAGGAACTACAGTCCCCTTAAAATTGAGTGGGGCAGGACCCCACCTGGGATATCACTTCCCTCAACTCGTTATACGTCCTGAAGCAGTAAGCTCTTCCAGCTGTAGCTTTATGGGGCAAAAGGTTCATTATCTGAATGGGAAAAATCAACCAGGAGCTGCACTGTTTATAGTATTTGCCGTCCAGTATTTGAAATCACCTACTCCACTGGGCTCGTAACTACCATTTGTGCAGCAGGGGCAGTTGCATCGAGCACCAGAGCCTTGAGGGCAGGGGCGTAGCTCCGGGTGGGGGGTAGCTTTGTTCGGGGCGTTACACCCTCTAATAAATGGATTCTGATGTGTTTAGTTGGGTCCAGTGGCCTCCAGTCGGACTAGCAGTGTCTGTGGTCTGGTTTCCACTCGGATTAGCAGCTCTCATTGCACAGACGCACATCTCTATGAAACTTTGCAGAGCTTGTTTGTATATATACCCCTCCTGTTTCCTCTCGCCCAAAACAGCCCAACAATAAACTAAGGACTGAATGGCTCGCATGTGGTGCACAGAAGCATTTTTTATTAAATACTATTTTCATCTATTTTGCTATTTCAGTGGCATATGGTTGAGAAATCTCTGTTCCAAACTCGCCCCACCCCACCCTAATCTAACTAAGCTACGCCCCTGCTTGAGGGCCCCATTGCACCCTGATTATTTTTGTATTTGCTACTCCAACAGCAGTAAAGTGGGCCATTTTCTTTGCCTGCAGAAGGGCCCATGGCATCTTTGCTAGACTACTGCCTCTCACCAATCTAAACAAGTGTGTTTTGTAAATCTTTGCAGTTCTTTAAAGGTTTTGATCAGATTTTTTCGACAGAAACTGGTTGTCCGTAAAGTACCTTTTCGTGACCACAAGATGTCGCCACTTCCCTATCTATTTTCTAAATGTAGTCCTTTTAATATTAATATTTAATATTTTTCACTACGGAGAAGGGCGTACAAAATGAAAGGAAGCGGAAATGTGAGCAAACGTTTTTGCAATGCAATTGAGATTTATTTTTAGACATTTTAAACCCAATTCGTGTATCGGAATTTTTGCGAGCACCATAGTTTTGACGCGCGAGGAGATATTTTGTGGGCGGTATGAAAGCTGCTGCCCGGCACTGTAATTCGTGGCTGAATGAGGTCTGTTTTCTGTCGCCCTGAATATTCTAAGACAATTTTACATTGTATGAAGTAACGTCCAATACATTACAGATTTACAAAAATGAGAACATACTTTAAATTGGTGGTCTTAACAGGGTTGAATTGGGATTTAAAATCGGCCCGGGCACGCTAAAAAAAAAAAAAGTGGCCCACATTTGCATATTGCCTTTTCGCAAAACACTGCTTCGGCGACGTTTTATTAAAAAAAAGAAGGGGGTTGGGGGTCTCTGACAGAGGCATGTTTTCTTAACTTTACTTAGATAAAAAAAAAAATGCACAAATTAGTTCGCACTGGTGAAACACGCCTGAATACAAGTGAGGCACTTCTGCTCAGGCCCCCAGCCCCAGCTCAATATGCATACATTAATGGGCCGGCCCAGCGAGAGAAAGGGAGTGACACCGCTGCCCGTTCATAAAAGGGAGGTAATGGACGCCCATCTTCCTCCAAAAAGGCCACTCAGGCACCCATTGGGCCGCTGGCGGCATCAGAACAACACAGAAACCGCCCAAATCGGCCCCCCAGGCTGCCCAAAAAAGCAGCCCACAGGTGGACCTTAAATACCAGCCCCTCGGCCATTGCCCGAGTGCCCGCTTTACCAATCCGCCCCTGGTCTTGAGATAAACCTGATAAAGTGGTAATATAAGTGGGGCCAAATCAGGCGCGCAACGCCCATAGGGCTCAAAGGGCTTCAGCCCCCCACCCCCGTTGTGTGTGTCAGCCCGGGCTGAGACAGCTTCCTGGGCACACACACAGTTTTTGAGCTGCTGTAGGCTGGCTGGTCTGGTGTCCGTCTTATTGCCGCCGCACCCGAGTACTTCACAGGTCTTTAAAAGACCATTTACTTGTTAACGAGGCTTTGTTTTTCTTTCACCCCTTCTTAGAGCCCCTGCATCTCCACTCTGCTGGAAGAATTACACCCCCCTCCCCGAAATTTTTATTAGCCCCCTGAAATTTGACTCTAGTTGCGCCTCTGGGCCAAATAATGTAAAGGTGCATAGGTGCCCAGCTTTTATGTATGTTTCATTGCACTTTGTGTCCTTCCTTATATAGCGTCTTCTTTGTAGCTTTGCATTCTTTTTAATGCCCGCACGTGCTTCGATAGCACATGGTGTCAAAATGCATTAGTGCGAATGTAATGTTTGCATCAGTGCATTTCCGCATTTGTCCAAGCGCTAATGCATTTTGCACACATGCACACTCATAATGCGAAACAAACTTGAAAAAGAAAGCCAAGTGCCAGAATTCAACGTTTGTGTATGTATTTTTGTTACAAAAAGTGTCGCAAACCAGTGCGCAAAAGTAATTTGCTCATCTGTATTTTATGCTCCTCATTCTACGATACACCTACTGTGGTGGTACCTACAGCCAAGCCAGATTAGTGTAAGAGAGATTTTGGGAAATAAGCAGTGGCAGCTGGTGTTAAGGGGCGAAAGGGGCGTTGCCCCACTAGCTTCGGGACTAGGATCCGACGGGAGGAGATAAGAGACTGTGTACATAATGCAGCAGCTCCCTTCCTAGAAAAAAAAACGGAATTTGTATTCAACACGATGCAGTGAGCACTTCATTTGATTCAAATGAAGTGCTCACTGCTTCGTGTGAATACAAATTCCGTTTTTTTTAAAGGAAGGAATGAGGTCACGTCAGAGACCTCCTGCACATGTGCTGGCCGGGGCGAGGACTATTGCTCGCCCTCGATGCACAATCTAGAAGAGTGATGTCAGCATGAAGGGAGTGGCCAGAAAAAGCAGAAAATGGTTAGTTTTCAATAGGGCGCTTATACTGTGGCCCAGGCGATTTTAGCAGCGCGCTATTTAAATGAATGGTAAGGGGCAGGGCTGGCCTTTCTCAAGAGAGAGTAGTGGGTGGCAACAATTGGAGCACCCATTGCCATCGCGGTACTTTTAGGCCTCCTGGTTGGATAATGGAAGCTGGGGGCGTGGGCTGTGGAAGAGTTTGGCTGCGCAGATCTTATTTCGGCATAATCGGCACGCAGGCAGCACGTGTGCTGTATTCCTGTTAGCTGTGTTTGATCGGGACGGACTTGCTGTGATTGCCTTGGCTTTGTGTCTCCTAAACACAAACTGCGCGATGGCTGTTACGCGAGGTAAGCTTTTATGCTCCAAGCCTCCCCCTTTAAAAACTCACATTGCTACCTCTGTCAGGGGCTCCCCAACGTGCCCTGCAGCAGCTTAAGGCGAGGCCTCAGGCCAGGAGAACACCTTCAGAGGGTACACGAGCCACTGGTTACACCGCTGTGTGTGCGCTCGGTGTTGTGGCTCTTAAGAAATGTACCGGAGTGGGGAGGAGCCTGTCTGGGGCTAGGGAGTGAAACTATCTTGGTGCTGTCAAGAAAAAGTGGCAAGCAGAGCACAGAGACCCCTAGTGACTGCTTGCTACTCCCGTCCCCCATGAATGTAATATTAACACATCAGAAGCAGCACACCCCCAGCTCCTGGGCTTCCCCGCGGCCCTCCACACACTGAGGAAGCCGGGCGGGCACTGGTGCCATCGGGCCCTGTGAGTGGGAGACAGCTCTCGCTGGTGCCAGCTGGCCCGGTTTATTTCGCCTCTGTCACTGTTGCCCTCTTGCATGGCCTCTGGAATTATGAGTCAGGAGAGGACCACATTATGCAGCAGGGTTTACTAAACTATGCGGCATAAAAGGCAAAGTATGCAGCGTGTGCAGCACTTTCTGTGTTAGTGTTACTTCTGTCATTTGTACACGTTTACTCTTTCTGGGCAAAGGTCTCACTTCGTTTGTACCAGTTTAACACGCAAATACAGCAATAAACAACTTAAAGAGGGCCTGTCAACCTTTGCACAGGGCATTCAACTGCGTGGCAACACCTGGCACTGTGTTGAAAATGAAGTAGCCAGAGATATTACACAGCGCCAAGAGGCCGTGCATGCTACTTCGTTTTCAGCGCTGAATTCAAATTCGGGACGAGAACAATCCGTGCATAGTGTGTATATTGCTCAGATTTTCAGCAGGAAAAGAGAGGTAAACGGCCACAGGCACGGGGTAATGAGAGGTCGGGACCGGTGCAAGGTACAGCAGAGGTACTAAGCAGCAACAGGTACAAAAGAATGCGGCAGGGACAGTGAGACAGACGGAAAAAGAGAGACGCAAGGCTGGATGAGACAGGCGTACAAGCAAGGGCACTAGCTCTGTTCTTGCTACTTTGCATCCCTTCACTTCCCTGCATGAGATCCATGTCTCCTATTTTCCTGCATGCCCGCCTCCCCACTCACAAACCTCACCAGCCGCCCCTGGAAATAAGGATGTCAGGCAGATGGGGATAAATCAGGGGTCAAGGTGGCAGAAAAATGTCACAAACCAGTGTTATATTTCAAAACAAAAATACTTATTTGCATCCCTGGCTTGAACTTTTTGAGGGAAAACGTTTGGTCTGTTGCATTCGATTTGTCTTCTGGTTCCAACTGGTAAAATTGTGAACTTGAAGACCTACTCCTATTCTGTGGGTTCTCTTTGTATAGCCCTCCAGTGTGTCAGGCCATGCATCACACACCTTTATGTATGTGCAGCAGAGGAGACATGAAATGCACACATGCAAAGCAATTGTCAAAGTGTGTGGAAACCAAATAAACCTGGTTCCCCCAGCTTCAAGCTCCACAGGTAGGCACCTGATTGTCCACTCCATCATGATGCGGTAAGGAAACAGTTAAAGCTTTGTTGGATAAAATGAAAAGAATACCATCCCTTTAATAGTATACACTGTAAGCTTGAAATGTAAGAGAATCGCCATAAGGAATCAATATGTCTGCGTTTATCTCCTGGTCACTGCGTACTCTATGGGTTGGTTGATGAGAATTTCCCGCTATCTTATCAGCTATGTTTTTTGTGTGTGTTTTTTTGTGTGTATCTTTCTATGTAAAGAAATCCATATGCATAAAGAGAAACCTCCTTTCTTGCCATAACATTTATCATTCGATTGTTAAAAGTTACCTCTTGGGAAAGAGTCTCACACCTGTTTGTAGCTCGACAATGCTCCTCTCCAGGTGAAAAATGCAATTGCCCTCCAATGGAGCCTCTTAATGGGGAAAGGAAGTGATTGCTCCCTTGGCACGTGGGACCCTGACATAGGTAAATAATAGTTATGTGATGGACTATCCTTCCTGCATTTGTACATTTTAAATAACCGCATTTGATTAACACTGAAATTTATCGGCATAAAATGAACACGTTGAAAGAATCATACAATTCTACACTTTGTGGTAAGAGATAGATCTTGTTTTTGTTCCACTTGCTTCCCTGTCGGTCTTTTTATGCTTCTTTTTTGCAGATCAAGATTTGCCAGAAAATTCTCCTTAGAAATACAGAAATCCTAGAAGTGCCCTCCTTTCACATGTGATCTTGCTTAGAACTCTCCGTTCACAAGATCCTCTGCTTAGAAGTAACCTTTCACATGTTGTCTTGCAGTTTTATCACTACAAACTGCGCCCTACAGTTTTCGTCCCGTGGGATGCGGCCAGGCCTCACCACTGTGTTGGCGCGAAACTTGGACAAGAACACCATGGGGTACATACAGTGGCGCTGGGGTATCCAGTCGGCCATGAACACCAGTATAGTCCGCGATACCAAGACCAGCCACTTCACCATGGCCATGCAGGTAAGGTGTGGGCAGCATCAGGAGAGTGGTAGTGTGGAGGTGGTCTGGCTAGATTCAGCCAAACTTGGGATAAAGTGAACACCTTGGCATTATCTCTTTATGTAATCAAATATTTCAGTAACTTAAATGGGAACATGTGACTCTGTCTTCCCGACGGCCCCCAGCGCCTTGACACCCTCAGGGGTAATTGTTCACGCTTTACAAATACCGGTATTTATTTATTTATAACAGTCATCCAGAAGGAAGCTTTCATTGCAAGTCACATATTTTGCGTTCGTGGCTTTCAAAGCACGAAATTCGAAAACAAACCTGGTGAATCTGGGACATGATTCAGTTTATTTTTTCTTTCATATATTTTAAAAAGTAAAACAAAAGTGGACGTCTTAAACAGCCATAAAACACAACGTTCAATTGAATAAGAAAAAGAGCACACTGTAAATCAGTAGCTAATGCTAAAAAGCTGACCCAAAGTTCACAACCAGGTTCAAGCCTACTTTACAATAGGGTCCTCATCATTTTACAGAAGTCTGATGAATGCTGATGTTATGTGTTACATTTTCGTATGATATTCTGTTGGTTATTTTTTACGGGCACTCTGTGATGTCGCAAAACATAAACTCCGTTGTTACATTGCGTGTGTCTGCATCGGGGTCATTACAAGCAGTCAATGTAAATTAAACAACTGCCAGGAAGGTGCTAGGGATCCCCGTCTGGATCCTCCTTCCACATTTATATTTCTTTAAGGAAAATGGCTCCTAATTGGAGACATTGCACTTTAAATATAATACCCTACAATTAATTTTCTAAATTTGTGTTCTTCAATTGCCTGATTCACAACTCATCTGGAAGTCACTTCAGTTGGTCTACGTCCACATTTGAAGTCTATTTCAAACTTTACGAAACTCTGAAGGATTTACAGGGGCTCTCGTGTTTTGCAACATTTAAATAGCACTTACCCTATGTGGGCACTGAAACACTTCCCTACTTGGTCAGCAAGCTACGCCATATAGGATGTGTGATTCGAAGGGTGTTGTCTTTATCTTTGATTCTATGTGGGAAGTGTTTCCATCTCGAGCGTTTTGACCACTTAGGTGCAGTTATCATGTTATGGGGCGCAGTGCAAAGCAGTGTGGTAGATGAAGAGGTTTGAGTGAGACCCCCCTTTCTCTGGTTTTCAGTATGCTGGCAGCTTTGAGAAGCAGATAACTTTAAAAGGTTATATCCCAGGGTTGTGGGATGACGTAGGTTACCTTTAGAAGCCATTGATGTTCACGAGCGCTGAAATACCTAACTATTTCCCCAAACGGAAATGGATCAAATGTACATTTATTCGTGTTTGCATTTAAAAATGTTTTATATACTTGTTTATTGACAGGGAACCCTTTATCCCTGCCAAAAAGCTGCCCTATCATACATCCCCATGATTTATGCTAATGTTCTCCCCCCAATTGCCACCCTGAAATGCATCTACTTCTGCCCTTGATATGAGTACATTTGTAAGTTATTGGTAAATACTTACAAACTCTAACGACGGATCCGTCTCCTCCCCGGGCACTCTGTGGGAGGCGGGCAAGGCCACGATCAGGGGGGTCGCCAGGGGCCAGCTCAAGCGGCAGGCTCAATTAGAACAAATTACCACACGGGAAGCGCAGGCTCTGCGCCTCGAACGTGCTTCCACCCAATCCCCCGATGCGAGACTTCTCACCCAGCTCCGCTCAGAAATCAAGCAGTTGTCGCTGGATGCGGCCAAACTCCTTTGGCGCTTATCCGTGGCCAGGGTATATGGTTGGGGTGACAAAAATGGCTCACTCCTCCACCGCCTTGCCACATATCCTAGGGCAAACCGCATAATCCCCGGGATTGAGGCGCAGGATGGCTCGGTGTGCCGCTCCCCAGAGGAGATGGCCCGTGCCTTTGCCTCCTATTACCTCCAACTGTATGAGGCTATAGATCTCCAACCCTTTCTCTTGCAGACCTGCTGGAGGTCGGGGGCAGCCACCTTCCCAGCTTGGACCCCGTTAGTCAAGACGATCTTGACCGCCCCATCACACATGAGGAGATTGGGGAAGCGATTGCCCTTATTTCCTCCGGCAAGACACCGGGCCCAGACGGCCTCCCTCAAGAGTATTACATGCAGTATCGGGATACTCTCACCCCCCATCTTGCGGGACTGTTTCGGGAAGCTGTTGAAAAGGGCTCCTTCCCGCAGGAAACGGACATGGCTACCATTGTGGTTCTTCCTAAGTCCCAGCCGCCCTCACCACGATGTGCAGATTACCGCCCTATCTCCCTCATTAACACCAAGGTTAAATTGTTCGCCACGATCCTCGCCCAGCGGCTCAAACCCCACTTGTCCACGCTGGTTCATCCCGACCAATGCGGGTTCATGCCCTCACGCAGCACCAGGCACTGTCTCCGTAGATTGCAATCAGCCTTGGCCCACCGACATCTCCTCACCCCGTATCTTGCGATTCTTCTTGTAGACTTTGAGAAGGCCTTCGATTCAGTGGATTGGGGGTTTTTGGAGGATGTCCTTGACAAGATGGGACTCGGTCCCCGCTTTCGTGCCATGGTCAAGGTTCTCTACGCCCTTCCTCTGGCTCGTGTCCTGGTGAACGGGGTACTGTCAGAGCCCTTCTCGGTTTGCAGGGGAACGAGACAGGGTTGTCCTCTTTCCCCCTTGCTCTTTGCCTTGGTGATGGAGCCCTTGGCGTCCCTGATGCGGTCGTGCGAGCATGTGCGGAGATAGGAGTGGCCCAGCACTGAGCCAGACAAAATTGCACTCTACGCAGATGATGTCCTCATCTATTTAGCGGATCCCGCCCGGTCGGGCCCCCATTGTCTCTGTATTCTGCATTCCTTCGAACGGGCCTCTGGCCTCCGGTTGAACCCTGACAAGTCGGTTCTAGTTCCCCTCCACCTGTCCCGCGAATGTTTCGATTGGCAATCCAATATACCTCTTCGCCGTCAATCCTTCAAATACCTGGGGATATGGATGACCTTGCTCCCTGAGCTCAGCTGGGCCCTTAACGTCACTCCCCTGGTGAAACGGGCCAAGGCGGACCTCCAGATGTGGCAGTCATTGCCCCTGAACCCCATGGGGAGGGTCGCCCTATTTAAAATGATGGTGCTCCCCCGCTTCCTCTACATTCTCTAAAACACCCCCGTGTGCTTTCCCAGGGCCTGGTTCCGCGAACTAGATAGCATGGCCAACAAGTTTTTGTGGGGGAAAGGTAGGGCCCGACTAGCACTCGATGTCTGTCGGATCCCCTCGTTTGATGGGGGTCTGGGGATGACCCATCTCTATTTGTATTACCTGACCACACGACTTCTCTCCATACATGATTGGTTCAACGGGGGATGGTCTGACCCGGCTTACAGGCTCGAAGTGGGGGAATTGGGCCTCACCAGGATTCAAGCCATGTTGTACGGGGCCCCTATTCCTTCTCGCCTACCAGAGGTGACGCGCTCTGTGTTACTGGCCTGGCGGGCTGCTCTGCGGCACACCAAATGGACACACACACACTGACCCAGTGTACGCCCCTGTGGCAGGGGACCTGGCTCAAAGAGGTTAACGAGCTGCAGGGTTTCAGGGCTTGGGACCTTATAGGCATTTCACAATTAGGCGATGTGTGGATGGGGGACCACAGGCGTTCCTTTGGCGACCTCCAAAACAGATATTCCCTGCATCAATCACAATTCTATAGGTATTTGCAACTGCGTCACGCCCTTCACACGCACCTTACAACAGGTACACGTCTTCCTGAGCACAGCCCGCCAGAGGCTCAGATTATGTTTGGGGACCTGGGGAAGGGTTGCATCTCCCGCATTTATCGCACACTGATCAACAATACCCCCACTTCTCTGGACCGACTGCGGGCTCAGTAGGAGGGTTGGGTGGGCACCTTGGAGGAAGAGGATTGGCGTGACGCACTTATGGCTCCTAGGACGGTCACTGCATCCGCTAGACTACGCTTGGTGCAACTCTATTATTTACACGCTGCATATCTCACCCCGATGTGCCTTCACCGAGCGGGACTCAGCCCGACCTCTGCTTGTACTAGGTGTGGCCACGACCCAGCTGACTTCCTCCATATGGTATGGGCATGTCCCCGCTTGGCGCGGTTCTGGGGGGAAATCGAGGAAGAACTCACCGAGGTTTTAGGGTGGGAGGTCCCCCATGACCCAAAGCACACGATCCTGGGCATCACTGTGGGTTGGATGGGTCTCGGAACGAGAAGTTGTTTTTCACTACAGCAATGGTGGTTGCCAAAAGGGATATTGCGGCCTCCTGGAAGCTCCCTGAACCTCCGAGTGTTGGACGATGGAGGACTGGGGTGGATTGGTGCACCACGCAAGAGAAAGTTATGTATGCGGCACGTGGGTGTCCCAAGAAATACCGTAGGGTTTGGGGGAAATGGTTGGGGGGTGTGGTTTAGTCATAAAGGGAATGTCCAGATTCATATTCCTATGCTTTTACCAGTGTCTGTAAACTGGGTAGCGCAAACTCCTTTTTGTAGTCCTAGAATTTCATGGTGTCGTGCTAAATGGCTGGTGTATTCCTTCAATTTGTCAAAATCAATAAAAATGTGTTTATTAAAAAAAAAATACTTACAAACTCATCATTTGTGGGTGTTCAGCAACATTTAAAGTTGGATCCACTTAGAAATGGCCACACCAAATGCCATCAATTAAATTACTGGAATTAATTCTGTGTGAGCAAATTCCATTTGCAACAGTAAAATCCCACCTGCCATAATTTGAAGCAGAAATGCAAACGACTTTTTTACACACCCAAATGTACTCGGGTGCCTGAACATGTTTAAGAAAGGAGCATTTATTTATGTAATCTTTTTTACATAAGCAGGACTTTGGCATTCTATATGCTATTTCATATTGGCCCTTTACATTTAAAATCATGTATATAAGGGGTGCCCATCAAAGGACGAAGAGGGCTGAATCCATGCCAGATTTTTAGGGTGCCCACATGAAGCAATAATCGTGCAGTGTACGTAAATGGAGCTCAGTTAATGGTTACACTGAAAATCTGCCATGGATCTAGCCCTCATGGACCCAAGTGGAACACTCCTCATGTACTCTGTGGCGGCGCATGGGAATTCAATATGGTGTTCACCGTTCTTCACATCATATGTATAGCAGCATGTAATAACATCTGCTATTGCAAACCTAACTCACAGGCACATGTTTTCTGTGTTTTTCACTTCTGTAAAGCGCTGTGACATTCTGATGTCCAAGTTAGTATGACCAAGCAGAAGCAAGTCTGCCAGTGCCCTGACAATCTTTGAGTTGTGTGACCTCGGGCCCTGAAGCCTACTCATTGGCTGGATATTGATTTGCAGCCACACACTGGGGCACTTGGAGCATGCCACCACCCATGGCTAACTCCCAGGCTCACGTGTGGCATGCCGGGTGCCTGCTTTCCACTTTTTAATTAAGGTCCCTGTAAACTAATGATAAGTTGCAAACATTCACCTTTTGTTTGATTTTGGGAGGGGTTAGGCTACCTGACCACGGTAATCGGGAGAAACTAGCAGTCTCGAGCTAGAAGAGGTAGACAAGATCTTTTCAATTGCTAAAGTTCACTTTGCCAGGAGCTTCCTTAAACACCCTGCAAAGTCAAATCCACCCGTTCCTTCTCACCGCCTGCCTTTACGTGAAGCTTCTTTCCTAATTAGGGTGGTGTTTGCTCGGCAGTCTATCACACCCTAAAATACTATCAGTCTTTAGATCCGTAATCCTTTTGGTGCAGAAAATACCTAGATATTTGCATAAGAGTAAGCAGATATTTCGGGGTGCGGATCCTTTTTAGACTAGTGTGGTGATTCAAGTCAGAGCGCCAGGTATGTGTTGAGAGAAAAGGGAAGGGGACTGATGCTGCAGGTGCTGGAGCATGGGGATTCATCAGACCTGTCCATGGAGAGAAGAGCCAAGTGGTGTGGTGAAGTTTAGGTTCCATAATGAATAAACTGATATTCTTTGGTTTCTTTCAGCTGGGTATCCCACATTCCTTTATGATGGTCAGTTACCAGCACAAGTTTCAAGATGAAGACCAAACGCGACTTAAGGGCTCTATCAAGTGAGTACTCCTTACGCTCAGTACAATTAAATGCAAAAACAAACTAGTGTATTAATGAGCCTCCTATCCCTTGCTTATGGTTCCAGGGCTGCAGATCAACCCTTATGACCCAGTAAAAAATGGATGCATTCTTACAGATTTAGTTTAGTTTGACCATGAACAGTTCTGTTGGTGGAGCACAAGGTTCAGCTTCACAAAAAGCGCCACCAGCTAACTACCAGAATTCATCGTACAGCCCTCGTCCCACTTTTTATGATGGGCACGCCAGGTCCTCCTCCATTAGAATGATGTCACTTCTTACGTCATTGAATGCAGGAAATCAGGAATCCTATGAAAAGGGCAGGTGCAGCCTGTAAAACCTGTGACAATTGTAGGTGCAGAACACTGTCTGTGTGCATCCTTGCCACTGCAGATGTGACCATGATGTTGTACTGTCCCTTAAGGAACCAGGTGTTCAATGGTCCATCAATCCTTCAATATGTTATAAAAGGCCAGTTGGGCGGAAGGGAAAGCTTAATTTAGTTTACTCAGTTTTTGAGCTACAGTGAAACTACACACACTACTTGAACTTAGACTTCTCCTTCTCTTTTCATCTTGGAGGATCCCTTGTGTCTGTCCCTCTTGATTCCCTGATTAAATCCCAATGTTTTGCAACGCGGTTGGTCCCTTTACCTCTGTGTACTTGCATACCATCCCCTTTTGCCTCTCTCAACGTGGAGCCAGAAAGGTGGTGAAAAAGCAGCTTGTTGTTCAACCTCATTTTTGGAGGACCTTTCATAGTAGAGCCTAAAGTTCTTTCCTTTGTTTGAAACACATTTTTCAATTTGTGGTTGTTTAAGAAACTACTTTTAAAATGTGTCTTAACAGTTGCTAATACTCCTTACTTTAGATTTGAGTAGGAAGATGTATATTTCACGAGGAATCTTTTCTAGATTCCCATATTGTGAATTATCCGCCTTCTAGTGGTTGGGTGAGGAAACTGTGTATAAGGGTGTAAGTTTTTTCTTTGTGGGCGTCTACCACAGGCAGTCGTTAGGACCTCCATGTGATACGTAGTGCAAGTTCATAATGCCCTATCACATAGTAGCAATCTCCAGAGTCTTATTTTGGGGTTCAACCACTAGATAATGGAATTATGCACAGCATGTTGATCTAGAAAAGCTTCACGCTGTGAAACTATTGTTACAGGAAAGTAACCCGTTTCATATCCTCCTTCTTCTTGGAAGAATTGAAGTAGACTCCAGTGTCGTCAGAGTATTTTTTTGCCATAAAGGTAAATGATTGAGGAGTCGAAATCAAGAATTGAGATTCCTGCTATATCTTAGAAGCTTGTTTTGAAATTAATAGTCTGCACAGTATACTTGGTTGAATAAAGCTTTCATAGTTCCATTTGACTTGATGCATTCCAGAAAGTCCAGGTCCTGCATTTATATGTATCTTTTCCATTTTAAGCATACTTTTATTCCTCTCTCAAACCAGTTGCTTCAAGAGATAATCTGTCTTTACAAAGGTTTTTAGTCCACTACGAACCCACAAGTTTGAGTACATTCAAGATTTTAAGGAGAGGCGCACATTTTGACAATTTCTAGCTGAGATCCAGATGTAGTGACCTCAGTTCAGCAGAGACTCTAGGTTTGCCCACTGACATCTTCCTTTTATTTATGGTGATTGTGATCCATAATTAATCAAGCATGTCAGCTGTCTAAAATTGCTGCTTTACACATAGTTTCTAAAGAGTACTTAGTTATGGTCATTGTCCTAGATTTCCGATGTATAACGTATCACAATAAATGCCTAAAATCATTAATTTCGTACAGGTTTCTGGATTTTCTAACATCAGTAGCAAGTTGTACACAAACATTGTTCACCATTAATTATTCAACTGCAAGCCAGTAAACACATTATTACTTTTCAAAGCAATGGAACGCCTATGCAGGACTAAATAGCAGGGAAATCACAGAGAAAGCCCTGTTAGGTACCCATTTGTATTCTAAAGGATGCAGAGATGTTGGAATTAGTTATCACCTCAGGCATGGAATTAATCCAGTCTTAAACCATTTTCCAGTAACTTATCTCAAATCCCTTCTTCTTTAACACCTTAAATAGACGATTCCAATTTAAGTTACAATAGGGTCTACAGTCCCTGGTGCTGTTACACTCTGCTGCCTTGCTCGGATATCATTGTTTTCTGACAAACCTGGTATGTTTACTGCACTGACGACTCCAATCCCGTGTCCCATGGCAAATGCTGTACAAGATTTTGCTGGCAGGTAGTCCACCACGAAGAATACAACAATCTGGTAGATGGAATCCTTGAGTTAATCTCAGCCATTGGTAATTTACTTGGGGCACATCCCAGTGCATATTTTTTGCTCACCATACAACCTCAGATAAGACCCAGCCATACACAAATCAGCCTTGGTCCTCCCCCATAGGCACAGTTCAGCACGAACTGCCAAGCTAGGTCCTCTCTGAAGCAGAACTCAAGTAACAAAGAACTCTTTTGACTTATTTGGGCATCTTCAATCAGTGCAGCTTTGTTCCAGTGGCACAGTGAGCATGGGACCCACATCTGGGCATACTCGCCACATATAGGGTGTCACAATGAAGATTACAAAAAGAAAAGGAGCACAAATAGGCACTAGGCCTGCATCCAGACATCACTTCCTTTTTTTTCATCGACCTTAAAAGTGGATCTGGAGCTCTGCTCCTACCGATTTTGGTACTTTTACTGAAGCCTTTTTGTGTCAACAAATTTTTGGTGGTGACAGAATGTTGTCCCTGAAGGCGTCGGGTTTCAAAACATTGTTGCGCACCTTGCAAATAGATGTTGGGTATGGACGTGCATGACCTCTGCCTGTGGTACCTCTGCACCAAACATTACTCCAGGTTCCGTGACAGATGCACTTTGATGCACCCCAAAGCTTTCGGGGAGCAGGAAGTCAAGCCTTTACGTTGCTGAACACAAGAGGCAGGGTTGATCAAAAGGCCTGCGACACTCCAGATTGCCCCGTCAGGCAAGTTGAGACTCAATGAACAAACTAAGGAAGAGAAACCATGACTCCTACATTCAAGCATCCCACTTTTGGAAGGGGTCCCATGAAGTTGGTGTTCGAGAAACCAGACTCCAGCTCCTCCTTCCTCCATGCTATTTTTGGATCAGATTCTGATGCTGTACAGGCCCATCAGTTAGTCCAGTATGATGATGAGGGGGCAGATATTTTGCTCCCTGCTCCCTCACGTTAATGCTGGTTTGTACTTTGACTTACCAAATGTCAGTGGCTCCGTCACTTCCTCTGAAGTCGCAAAAGAAAGCGCATCATTTGCGGCGGTGGTCTGTAGGGAAGCAGAAGTTTTGGAGCTGCTGCTCCCCACTGATGAAACTAACGCTATTCTGACTGAGATTTTGTATCATGCCCTTCCATTTTGGGCTGCAGTCGACCTAATTATGGCAGTTGGCTTGAAACCATGTTCTGCTCCAGCAGTGAATCGCCTCATTGCTAGGTGCCATAGGCTAGCACCTGGAGACCACAAGGTTCAGATGGTGTCAGTATACTGGTCGCAATTTGCGACCAGTATTTTTGCAACCAAAATTACATTTTTCAAACTGATCTATATACTAATAGGTCAGTTGGTAAAATTTCGAATCTGAGTAGGTCACAGTCCTACCTAATTAATATTTATTATTTAGGTCGCAAATTGCAACACACTCTGATTAGATACAGTCACAGGAATGGCGGCCTGCATGGGTCAACAGACAACCATGTCTTTAACTGGATTTAAATAAAGATTTTTTTATTTTTATTAATAGAAGCTGTTGTAAGTTCCCTATATGGCCCACTGTAGTTTTCCCCTATTTTAGCCTAGCTGTAGGTTGTAGGCTGCATTTGCTTTGCATACATTACGAAGTAACACATTTGTTTTTGCGCAACACTATTATTTTAGAAATAGGCTGCACATGTTTTGTTATTCAGCTCCTCTGCTGGGATTCAGTCTGAACATTTTGTACAATGTCAAACAACATTGTGCCCTGTTTTTCTCTGTGGTCGGTCACTAACACATTCTAACACATAGACATAGTAGAGAGAGCCAGCTGCTGTTTTCTAGCAAGTTAGTGGGGAAACATTGGCTCCTGTGGAGTGATAAAAAATTATTTCTAATGCAATTCTGCACAGTGGCAATTTACAGGGTTGATTTGATGTCAAAAAGAAAGCTAGCCACAGACACCGAGGATATAGTCAATATAAGAACTTGTTTATATAGTAAGTAAATGAAGTAAACAATATATACATTGGGCTTAAGAATCAAAATACGTTTATACAACAAACAATAGTTTCAAATATAGTGAAAGGTGTCCCAGTGAAAAAAACATTGGAACCTAAACTAGTAGTGACATAATATGTGACATATGTATAAGCTTTCACTTTAAAACATTTTGGCGACCATTGGAAAATTGACAATGTATTGAACAACACTTTATACAATCATAAGTGCTGGATAATAGTTCGCCTTTGTTAATTGTTGACGACGTTTCGACCCTATCTGAAATACATGGTCTCTTCAGGACCTAAAAAATGTAGGGACACCTAGAAGAAATGGGAGGATACCGTCAGTTTGTGGCCGAGGTGGTAACTTGCGAGCATGGAGGTAAAGGGTTCTGAAAATGAGTATACCTGAAGGGAGGCCTGCACTGCCTAATGTGAAGAGCAGTGTCACCGTGAAATAAGTGAAGAAAAAACTCACAGGGAACCCAGCCGGGCACTGTGAAAAGTAATAAATGCATAATGGTCAGATCGTGGTGCAATAGCATAATTAATGTTTATGCATAGTAGTCAGGTCAAGATATACTAGCATAAATGATGTTTATTACAAGAACAAGCCACAGGAACTTACCCCATGTGAGGGCAGTGTTAGACAGGCAGAGTGGATGGCGGGGCCTGGAGATCTCGGCAATATTCGGGGCACTGAATGTTCACAATTTACAAGAACTGTGTGTGAAAAACGGAAAATAGAACTTTGAACTGATTGTTCTATATTGATGGGTAGCTACAATATCGCAGTGAAGAAAAAGCTTACCCGTGTGCGTGTATATACGCTCTGACTGTTCAAAAGAAGAGCCGCAGTGGAATTCAGGTTGTCGCTTCGTGTTTAGGCAATAAATGCGGGAGTAATATCAATTGGAGCTCTAAAATAATAAGAAAGTCGGGCGCTAGGTAAACAGTGTTTACAATGTTGTGGTTATCTAAAGGCAATGAATTCAGGGCTATAAGTACCTTGAGTAAGCTGAAGTAGCGAGTGTTTGTATCCCCCGAGTTCTGCTGGAACAGTGGAACGTCCGTCTCCCTGTTCGGTGCGATGACAACAGGATGATGATGTCTAGCAATAGATAAGGAAATGTTCCCGCCAGTGGACGGTGAGCCAGACATGGCTGCACGATCCAGGGTGCCGATCTGCTCTGTGGTTCTGTGTGCCAGAATAGATGTAGACAACAGACTGGTGGGATGTGGCTGGTCGCATTAGAGTAAAACCAGAATGTTTTGGTGGAGAAAGGAACGAATTACAAAATACATTGTATGGACCCCTGAAACTACTTTGGCATTCTCTAAGGATAGTGGAATAACGGGCTGCACGGCGGGGCTGCACAGATCAGGGTATGAATAACAATGACAAATGAAACAATGAAGCATATATATGGTAATGTGGACAGTAGAGGGAAAGCCGGTGATGGCAAATAACTGATCACTTAAAAGTAAAATGGAACATTTATGTGGAGGAAACTAATTACTGTGTATACAGATCCCATCAGCAATTACTAGGTGCGACGGGACGGGTAGTTCTACCGGAAGGGGTGTCAATCACGGTGCAAGGAGCTACACATGGGGTGGAAAGAGTGTAAATGCTGCTGGGGGTTAGGTACTAAGTGTGGTAATGAACTCACGCCATTCTTCGGCAGAATTCAACCCCTGGATGATAGAATTGGTGCGTTCAATCCAGCGACATTCTAATCGTTGAAGGATTTGAGCCAGGTCTCCTCCTCTGGGTGGGATGGATACTTTGTCTATCACTTGCCATCTGATATCATCTACCGTATGATTTTTGTCAGAGAAATGATTGACCAAGGGGGCATTGGGCACTGAATTTCTGATTCTGCTGCGATGTTGTCCTATTCGAGCTTTCACTGGTTGTTGTGTTTGCCCAATGTAGGGCAAACCACAAGGACATGTTATACAGTACACAACATTTTTTGTGTTACAATTGGCGAAAAATTCCAGCGTGTTTCACGTTTCCATGTTCAAAAGTCTTAGTGTTCAATGTGAATGCACATGCTACACAGTTTCCACATTTGAAATGTCCTTTGACCTCGGGTAAACCCCAGGTAGATTGCAGTGATCGCGTGGTTTGTAGTGGGGTTTCTAAGGATGATCTAATGAGATGGTCTTTCACATTTTTGCCCCGTTTGAATGCAAACATAGGGACTCCAATGTTGGGGTTTATGCTTTTAATGATATGCCAGTTTTTTGTTATCAATTTGCGGATTTTGTTGGTATGTATAACAAACGTGGTAACACAGATAAGTCCGTTTATTTTGGACTTTTCCTTGGGGGTGAGTAGTGTATCTCTGGGGCAAAACCAGGCTCTTTTCAATGAATTTTTGATTAGCCTATTTGGATACCCTCTTGCCATTAGTTTCTCTCTCAGTATGTTAGCTTCTTTCATGTAGTCTTCTTTTTTGGCACAATTCCGGCACAACCGAAGAAACTGCCCGTAGGGTAGTCCATCCCTGAGTGCGCGTGGATGGTGACTGTTGTAGGCTAACAATGTATTGCGTTCAGTAGATAACAAAAAACTGGCTTATCATTAAAAGCATAAACCCCAACATTGGAGTCCCTATGTTTGCATTCAAACGGGGCAAAAATGTGAAAGACCATCTCATTAGATCATCCTTAGAAACCCCACTACAAACCACGCGATCACTGCAATCTACCTGGGGTTTACCCGAGGTCAAAGGACATTTCATTTTTTTTTTTTTAATTTTTATTGATATTTATCATAGTTAAATCCAAATCCGATAAGACAGCAGAAAAAATTCCAATTTAATTTTAAGTGCCACATCCTCCCCCACCCTTATCCCTCCCCACCCACGGCTAAATACAAATAGTCTAGATGTCGAATAATTACTTCATGCTATACAAAACAAAAAACCATAGGAAACGAAAAGCAGAGTAATAAGCATACAATAAATTCATAACTAGTCATTCAGAATAGTCCAATTCATCAAAGGGGCCCAAATTATACGGCCTTTTGCCTTCAATTTGCGGCCTTTTCTGGCATAGACAGCTTTTTCAAATCTATATATTGAAAGGAATCTTTCTAGCCACTGTTGACCAGTTGGGGGAATAGGATCAAGCCAATGAGTGGCCAAACATAGCCTGAATACTGTAAAAGCAACAAATAAGAAAGAATGATTAAGATTCTGAGAAAGGGAGTCCCCTATCCCTAGTACAATCAATTGAGGACTAAGCTCGATTTCAGTGCCAAGCATACTCACTAAGAATCCTTTGACACTGCATTTAAAAGTTTCAAGTATAGGACATGTTGCAAACATATGGATAATGTCAGCTGCTGGATGTTGACAGCGAGGGCAGGTGGAGCCAGCTACCCTACCCCATTTAGCAATCTTGGCCGGTGTTATATACAAATTGAACCATGTTTTAAAGCATTGAATTTGTAAATTAGTAGCCATAAGAGAAGTCTGAGCCATATGTAGAGAGTCCTCGATATCCCCGGAGTCAATCTCCAGCAGCTTCTGCCATCGATCCATATGCTTGGTCAAATCATCAGGTATTAAATCAATAAGCATTTTATACAGTCCCCCAATGTACTAGAGTCTTTAAATACTTCTTCAATTACTTGCACCTTAGAAAAACCAGAAGTTCCCCCAATTTTTTTGCTTAAGAAGTCTCTTAATTGGAGATATTTAAAAAACTGACGATTGTCGAGCCCAAACTTGTCCCTTATGGTATCAAACAGTAACAAATCAGGTCCGGATGTGATATCTCCGATAATTCGAATTCCTTTATCATACCATTGCCTCATATACCCATCATTAAAGATATGGGGAAAAAGATTATTATTATATAAAGGGGTATATGTATTGAAGCGCCCAAGTCCAAGCTTCTTACGCACCGAGGCCCAAACCTTGAATGCACAGATTAAAGTTTTGAACTTCACCCGTTTATAATAATTAAAATCAATATGTCGTAAAAGACATCCCTTGGCATCGGTTCCCAAAATCAATTCAAAACTGGAGATAGAAGAGTCATCCCTTATTAAGTCATTTTTTTCCTTGAGCAGTATCTTCATATTCTGTAACTGCACTGCCCAGTAATATAATTGGAGATTGGGTACAGCCCACCCTCCTCTATCTCTAGGCAAAGTTAATAATCTGAAAGCTCTACGAGGGCGGCAGTTTGCCCAGATAAATCTAGAGAAAAGTTGATTCATCGATACCAGCCAGGTATTATTGATAAGCAAAGGTATAGCCCTTAAAAAATATAAAATTTTAGGCAAAAAAATCATCTTAATAATGTTGCATCTACCCACCATCGTAAGTGTTAAATTCTCCAAACGAGTGAATTCAGTTTTAAATTTAGCATTTAGGGGGCTTAAATTATAATCCATGATCTTTGAAACATCTGCCGTGATTTCCACCCCCAGATAAATCACTTTTTGCATTACACGTATATCATTTATTTGAAGGCCATTGCTGGTCAATATCTGCGTTTTATTTTGATTCAATCGATAACCTGAATATTTCCCAAAGAGATTAGTTTCTTTCTCAATCTCCCTTAAGGCGACCAGCGGGTTTGAAGTTATAATGGCGAGATCATCAGCGTAAGCCAGTACTTTGGTATTTCCCCCGATATTCTGTACTCCAGCGATCAAATTATTAGCTTCTATTTTCCTGACCAGCGGGTCTATATAAAGCGCAAACAATAAAGGTGAGCAGGGGCACCCCTGCCGAGTACCTCTGCTAATGAGAATTGAATCCGACATTTCTCCCATAATAGAGATACGGGCCGTCGGGCTGTGATACATCGATTTTAAAGCCGTAATGTATTTCTCCCCTATTCCTCTAGCCCTTAAGGTTGCCCATAAAAAAGACCAGGAGACCCTATCGAAGGCTTTTTCTGCATCCAGCAGAACAAGTCCGATAGGGTCCCCTGTGATGCCGGCAGCATCAAAAAGAGTGATAACCCGCTGGATGTGATCTATTGTACTACGTCCAGGTACGAACCCGTGCTGTACTGGTGAAACCAATTTCTTAATAAAGGCTGCCAGACGGACAGCCAATATCTTGGCATATATTTTGCTATCACTATTTATTAAGGTAATAGGCCGATATGACCCCATTTCACTAGGTGGTTTCCCTTTTTGGGGAACACAACTATATTTGCATTTTCCCAAGATTTCGGGACCCTCAAGCCATTCTGGGCATTCAAAAAACGAGTTTCATTATTTCCAGTAATGATGAAGCAAAGATTTTATAAAACTCTCCAGGTATAACATCTGGACCCGCTGCCTTACCACTAGCCAATGAGTTGATAGCACCCTGAATTTCTTCAGTTGTTATAGGAGATTCTAAGGCTATTTGATCTTCTTGGGTTAATTTCTCCACTATAGTTCCATCCAAGAACCCTAACATTGCTTCCTCATCGTTCGTGCTATCCTCGTGATAAAGTTTTTGATAATATCCGTGGAAAGCAGCGCGAATGTCCCTGGGTTCGGTGGCGGGCCCTCTCCCCGGATTCTCTATTAGTAAAATATTTCCCTGGGTTGTGCGCTGTCTTGCACGCATCGCCAGTACGTGACCCACCTTTTCTCCGCATTCATACAGACTTGATCGCCAGGCAGCATATTTTCCTGCTGCTTTAATTGCTGCTGTCTCAGTAATAACAGATTTAGCAATAGCAACCCTATTTAATGCCTGTTCTACTCCTTGCTTACTAGTGGTAGTTTGAATCAATTGTGTTTCAGCTAAGCTCAAATTCTGATATTGTTCACATAAAAGCTTTTTCTCTTTTAATTGTGCGGCCCACCCATATCCAGTTGTTTCCCCTCTAATCCCAGCTTTAAGTGTGTCCCAAATTATCTCAACCGGGGCACTTTCTCTATTCTCTTCCAGAAATCGAGGAATCCACTCCCTCATATGTTGTACATACTCGTCATCATAAACTAATGCTCTATTAAACGTCCAACGATAAATAGAAGGTTTTCTTGTCTGTACCGGAATCTCTAGCACTAGTGGGTTATGATCAGACATTACCCGTGGATATTTCTGTATATTAGCCTTTAATAATATTTCTGGAGATACAAAAAAATAGTCAAGCCTAACATGAGTCTGATGTGGGGCAGAAAAAAACGTATAGCCCATATCCTGATTATTGAGCTTAAGCCACATATCTGAAAGACCATGAATTTTACATAGATTGGATAATGCCTTAAAAACTTTAGGTTTACGTCCAGTGTAAGAGCTACCTCCAATTATCCCAGTTCGGTTACACAAATTTATATTGGCATCACCACAAATGATAAGAGGGAGAGGCCAGCCCACTAATTCAACACTTAACCAGTCAAATAGAGCCGGATCGTCTAATATCGAGCCATATAGAGAGCATAAAGTAAAAGTACCGCCCTCAAAAGAACATTGGGTAATAACCCATCTGCCATACGAGTCAGACTTAGAACGTGAAAACCTTAGACCTAGATTCTTTTTAGCCATGACTGCTACTCCTCTGGTACGGGTCCCTTGCGTAGTGGCAGAAACTAGATGATAGCCTTCTAATTCATTAGTCTTAATCCTACTAACCTCTATGTGGGTCTCTTGAAGACAAATTATATCTGCTTTCAGATACTGTATTTCTATATTAACCCTGCGTTTTTTCAAAGGATTATTAAGGCCACAGATATTAATTGAAGCAATTCTTAATTTATTCAATACCATTTTTGATATGAACCTTGTCCATTCTACTTTTCTTCCTGCTTTTCTTCCTGTTTACCATCAGTCTCCAAACAAAAACCATAAATTCTGACATCTGCGACATATCAAACTGAATCACCATGCCGTCCACCCACCCTCCCTGGAATGCCCCATCCCTTGTAACCCACGGCAAAAAAGGTCCGAGGACCCTCATGATGCCTCCTGTGTAGAGTTGCTTACCCCACCGCCCATCCAGTTGGCTCCCCCCATAAAAGAAATACCAAGAAATACAAAAAGTTAAACCTCGCCACCCCCCTTTTACAATATTATGACAGTAGTGCGGAAGCAGTCTGATTTGACTAAAGACCAATTCGATCCATAAAAAAAAAGAGACACAAAAAAAAAAAAAAAGGAAGGAAAGGAAAAAACCCCCAGAACAAAGGAGGATAATTCCTATCCAGATAATTTCTATTTGGCCAATTACTGTCCAGCCAGAGAGACAAGATTATCCGTTAATCATCCCT
This sequence comes from Calotriton arnoldi, assembly GCA_963921515.1. Classification (NCBI taxonomy): domain Eukaryota; kingdom Metazoa; phylum Chordata; class Amphibia; order Caudata; family Salamandridae; genus Calotriton; species Calotriton arnoldi. The sequence goes on from CAWUFW010007100.1 coordinate 816,091, forward strand.
AAATTGACCCATCATTATCCCTCAGGTCGCCGAGATGGTCTTCAGGTACTCCTGGGCTTGAATTTCAGACGTAAAAATTCTAGTGTTACCTTTATGGATAGTTTTAAGCCTTGCTGGACTAAGTAGGAAGGCCTCTGCTCCAGCATTTTGGAAAGGAGAGATTAATTGGCGAAGTCTCCACCTTCTCTCTACCGTGATATGGCAAAAATCAGGTCTTACAAAGAAGGAGAAACCCTCCGTCAAGCATCGTGATTCGGGTCTAGCCTTGTCGAACACTGCTTGACGTAGTAGAAAATTGCCAAAGAAGATTAGTATAGCTCTTGGTTTATCACTAGAGTTCTTAGGGTCCGGCTTCTTTTAAGCATGAAAGGGAAGCGGTGTACCCGCTGGATTTCCTTCTCCCAATCCCACTGCCCAAGCTCAGGGAGCCCCCTTTCATGAGCCGCAGGACAAAGCCTCTGATGTCATCCCCTTCGGCATATTCAGAAATACCAAGAAGCCGTAAGTTATTGCGGCGCTGACGATTTGCGAAGTCCTCGAGTTTCCACATGACGTCAGTCATTCGTGATTCATTTGAGGATATTTGTTGAGTAGAAACCTCTGCGGCAGTTTCTAGTGTTACCACGCGTTCTTCCAAAGCAGTGGTTCTCTCTGATATCTCGGTACAAGATTTGCTCACTTTACGTATTGCACCCTGGAGTTTTTTTGATGCGAGATGAGCACGTTTATGTTCTAACCTAGCTTCCCCTTGTATTTGCTTCAGAGTAGCATAGATCAAAGTCATTGAGGGGGATTCACTTGCTTTGTTAGGTTTATCAGTTGATTTGCTTTTCCCAGTGCAATTAACGTCTTTATCATCCAATAGTTGAGTAGTTGAATAGTCCCACTTGAGTTGATTATGATCAGACCCGGATTGACCAGATTGACCAAACTCCTGGATCGTGCCCCTATTTTTAGACTTTTTTCTTCGTTTAGTTAAAGAAGGAAGTTTTTTTTGTGTACTAGGATTAGAAAGGGGGCTGTCAGGGTCAGAATCAGTCCCAGAATAATCAAGTTCCGATATATTGCTAATATTGGACAGTTCTGAGTCCTCGTTGAGAGAGAAGAATTTTTCCCCATATTCCGGAGTACGTAGACACTCTAATGTGGCGATTGGTACTATATTAGGAGGTATGGCTAGATTCTCTTTCATATGCAATACCCCAGCTGCAGTTCCGATCTTGCCCACATCTTTCTGAGTATTAGCAACATCAATTATCCCAGTGTTATCTAAGACTTCCGGGCCTCCTAAGTCTCCCAGATCTTCTTGTAGAGAACCAGAATCAATTATTTCCATCCCATTAGTAACAGCTACAGTACTCACAGTGTCTCTCTCTGCTATCGCGTTTGTTTCGCCAAGTTCAGTGTGTCCTGAATGATTTTTAGACGGTGCTGGTAGTGTCTCTTTCCCAGCACTCTTTGGTTTTATGGAGGATTTACCTGAAAAAATTCCAGGGATGACTCGTTGTTTAGCGGCAGTACCAGTCATTTCACCGGGGTGTTGCTCGCGTATCCTAGCCCTCAGCGTTTCTCCTTCCTTTGAAGCTACCGCGAGAGCACCTTCCACGGCTCTCGCTCCATCCACTGTCCTCCGCTGAGCATTACGTCCTGTTGTCATCTCCGTTGCGGCGCCAGCCATGGCCATGACGGCTTTGTCGGACTTGTCTCCGCGGTCTCGCCTGGGTTGTTTAGGCGGCATATCGGAGCCCTTCTCAGCTGTTTCCAGCGTCACCGCTACACAGACCACACACGGCGTCAAAATCCTCGGAGCCGCTCGCAACAATCTGCCAGTAAGTATCCGAGTGAACCGGGGAAAGCTTCGGGTTCTTAGCTTTTTAATCGATTCAAGTCTCTGGATTGAAAAGAAAATAACCCAGCAGACGCTATCCATCGAGATGCAGGGTTATTTAACGGAGGGCTGAACGGGAAAGTTTAAGCCATTGGGGAGCACTGGGCGAGCGGCGTCCACAGCACTCACACAGCCGCCATCTTGCCCACCTTGGACTACGTCAAAGGACATTTCAAATGTGGAAACTGTGTAGCATGTGCATTCACATTGAACACTAAGACTTTTGAACATGGAAACGTGAAACGCACGCTGGAATTTTTCGCCAATTGTAACACAAAGAATGTTGTGTACTGTATAACATGTCATTCTGGTTTGCCCTACATTGGGCAAACACAACAACCAGTGAAAGCTCGAATAGGAAAACATCGCAGCAGAATCAGAAATTCAGTGCCCAATGCCCCCTTGGTCAATCATTTCTCTGACAAAAATCATACAGCAGATGATATCAGATGGCAAGTGATAGACAAAGTATCCATCCCACCCAGAGGAGGAGACCTGGCTCAAATCCTTCAACGATTAGAATGTCGCTGGATTGAACGCACCAATTCTATCATCCAGGGGTTGAATTCTGCCGAAGAATGGTGTGGGTTCATTACCACACTTAGTACCTAACCCCCAGCAGCATTTACACTCTTTCCACCCCATGTGTAGCTCCTTGCACCGTGATTGACACCCCTTCCAGTAGAACTACCCGTCCCGTCGCACCTAGTAATTGCTGATGGGATCTGTATACACAGTAATTAGTTTCCTCCACATAAATGTTCCATTTTACTTTTAAGTGATCAGTTATTTGCCATCACCGGCTTTCCCTCTACTGTCCACATTACCATATATATGCTTCATTGTTTCATTTGTCATTGTTATTCATACCCTGATCTGTGCAGCCCCGCCGTGCAGCCCGTTATTCCACTATCCTTAGAGAATGCCAAAGTAGTTTCAGGGGTCCATACAATGTATTTTGTAATTCGTTCCTTTCTCCACCAAAACATTCTGGTTTTACTCTAATGCGACCAGCCACATCCCACCAGTCTGTTGTCTACATCTATTCTGGCACACAGAACCACAGAGCAGATCGGCACCCTGGATCGTGCAGCCATGTCTGGCTCACCGTCCACTGGCGGGAACATTTCCCTTATCTATTGCTAGACATCATCATCCTGTTGTCATCGCACCGAACAGGGAGACGGACGTTCCACTGTTCCAGCAGAACTCGGGGGATACAAACACTCGCTACTTCAGCTTACTCAAGGTACTTATAGCCCTGAATTCATTGCCTTTAGATAACCACAACATTGTAAACACTGTTTACCTAGCGCCCGACTTTCTTATTATTTTAGAGCTCCAATTGATATTACTCCCGCATTTATTGCCTAAACACGAAGCGACAACCTGAATTCCACTGCGGCTCTTCTTTTGAACAGTCAGAGCGTATATACACGCACACGGGTAAGCTTTTTCTTCACTGCGATATTGTAGCTACCCATCAATATAGAACAATCAGTTCAAAGTTCTATTTTCCGTTTTTCACACACAGTTCTTGTAAATTGTGAACATTCAGTGCCCCGAATATCGCCGAGATCTCCAGGCCCCGCCATCCACTCTGCCTGTCTAACACTGCCCTCACATGGGGTAAGTTCCTGTGGCTTGTTCTTGTAATAAACATCATTTATGCTAGTATATCTTGACCTGACTACTATGCATAAACATTAATTATGCTATTGCACCACGATCTGACCATTATGCATTTATTACTTTTCACAGTGCCCGGCTGGGTTCCCTGTGAGTTTTTTCTTCACTTATTTCACGGTGACACTGCTCTTCACATTAGGCAGTGCAGGCCTCCCTTCAGGTATACTCATTTTCAGAACCCATTACCTCCATGCTCGCAAGTTACCACCTCGGCCACAAACTGACGGTATCCTCCCATTTCTTCTAGGTGTCCCTACATTTTTAGGTCCTGAAGAGACCCTGTATTTCAGATAGGGTCGAAACGTCGTCGACAATTAACAAAGGCGAACTATTATCTAGCACTTATGATTGTATAAAGTGTTGTTCAATACATTGTCAATTTTCCAATGGTCGCCAAAATGTTTTAAAGTGAAACCTTATACATATGTCACATATTATGTCACTACTAGTTTAGGTTCCAACGTTTTTTTCACTGGGTCACCTTTCACTATTTTTGAAACTATTGTTTGTTGTATAAACGTATTTTGATTCTTAAGCCCTATGTATATATTGTTTACTTCATTTACTTACTATATAAACAAGTTCTTATATTGACTATATCCTCGGTGTCTGTGGCTAGCTTTCTTTTGACATCAAATCAACCCTGTAAATTGCCACTGTGCAGAATTGCATTAGAAATAATTTTTTATCACTCCACAGGAGCCAATGTTTCCCCACTAACTTACTTACCCAGGCTCCCCGTGAGTAGGGTTCCCTTGTTTTTTGTTCTCAGCTGTTTTCTAGCAAGGCATTTTTTATCATAGAAACCGAGACTTGCTGTTTTGAAAATAGAGAGGAGAATTTCTAGCAGAAGAAAGGTCCCGGGACATGCGCGTCTGCTCTGCGCAATCTGAGATGCAGACCAGCTAACGGCAAATCCCAGAGATCACTGCTATATCATTGTTCTCTTGTAGTGAGGTTAAGCTTAGGCAAATATATCATTCGCCATGATAGGGCTTTTCATTGTATACAGTTTATTGATAATGCTAATTACTTTGCTCAGTAGCATATGTTTTCTAATTGCAGCACAGTTGCTGCATGATAGAGCACGATAGTTTCAATAAATAGTGTAAACTTTCCTCGTGTCTTTCATTTGTTTATTATGGACATGCATGAGTGAGAGAACGTAAGGTGATGATCCGTTACCATGGTTCCCTGAGGGGTCTAGAGTATTGTGTTCTGGGGTGCCAACTTACCTGTTACTATGGGAAGGTTAGGAGGGCAGTTAATCCATATGAGCCAGTCAGGATTTGGGCCCCTAGGTACTGATGTGGTATGGTGACTCAGTCCCTACATACTGACATTCTGTGATCCCGGGCATAGGTCTTTTTCCAAACAGAGTCCCTGCAACAAAGCCTTGATTTGCCTCTGGACCACTGTCTACACACCCAGAAACATTTACACATTTCACAAAGGGGAAGAGGTCCATGGAAGCGTCTTCTCTTTTTCCAATAAATTACTACCCCAATTTTAGGTCATTGACTTTTTAATGGTTTATTACCAGAATTACAATAAAAAACTATTGATAGGTAGGGTAGAGTTTTGGTACATGGAATGGACGCCCAAAGCATGCCCCTTCTAAATACCAAATCTGTATCAAGTCATAAACCCCTTTTAGGATTTGTAAACCTTTACAGACTTCTAAAGTAGAATTGATTCATAGGAAAAAACATTTTTGGGGCCGCAAGCTCAGATTCAGCATGCTTGCAACTCAAAAACAATAAATAAATTTAGGTCGTTATATCTGTCCCTCAGGTCCCAATGCAACATCATACTGCGGAGAGCCGTGTGGTACAAACCTCCTCTTGCAAAGTACATCGAAACTATTTTCATTCCACTCCCTTGTATAGGGAGAGCAAAATAACTGAAGCCATGGGCAAGAAAGTTTTTCTTTGGGCAGTGTGTCGCTGCACTTCTTGAATGCTGTCTGCTTTTTTGGATGCTATAGCCACATCCTTAGGAACATGACACATGAGATTTTGACCATATTGCTTGAGGACATTCACAATGCTTTCTCCAAGATGGACAAGACACATCAAGGTTCTCCATTCACGCCTGCCCAACACTGATTCTTTAGACTGACCTTTTGGCACCAGTGTCATTACTAGGCGCCATGCCTAGTTACACGCCACCAGATTTTCCAGAGACATCCAGGCATCATTGATGGACATGCCCTTTCATAGAGCTCGACTTTTTGTAGAGATGGTTAATGTGCCTTTGGAACGCTTCAAAAACAGCACAGTTGTATCTCTCTTCTTGGAGTTGCTGTGTCCAACCTGCTCATTCCATATGTGGTACAGATTGTCTAAGTTGGTTATACTGTCAACTTTCTGGATGCCCTTCTCCTTATTCCACTGTTTACACTTGTATGTAGACCGATCATACCAGTCTCCTCTCAAGTGTGGTGTTGATGTTGCTCACCAATGGAACCATAAAGAGTGTGGCTTAATTAGAGGAGAGAATGAGTTGTCACAGTGTTTCTGTGTCCCTAATTATGATGGGGACGTGAGGCTGATTCTAGGCCTCAGCTTGCTAAACGCGTTCCTCATCAAGGAATATTTCAAGATGATGACCCTTTTGCAGGTTCTGCTGGACTTAGACGGCAAGGATTAGATAGTATTTCCTGGGTCTGCAGGATGCATACTTACATGTGCCAGTCCTGCAGTGCCACAGGAAATATGTTTATTTGGTGGTGGGATTGGACCACTTCAGTTCAATGTCCTGCCTTCTGCCGTACATCGTTACCTCAAGTCTTTCAAACGTCACGACTGGGGTCGTTTCCTATCTTTAAAAGTCATAAATATGCATATTTCTACATCTTGAGGTCTAGCTGTTGAAGACAGGCTCCCTTCAGCAGATCTTTGACCACCTGCAGAAAATGTTATTGCTGTCTACACTGGGGTTATCCATCAATGAGTCCAAGTTTCATCTTCTACCCTCCTAGAGACGGCCCTTTATCTTGGACATTGTGGCCTTGAAGTCCTGGCCATCTCCAAAGCAAGTCCGGGACATTCAAACAATCATAATATTTCATGCAAGAGCTACTGCTCCACCTTTAATGATTCTGAGGCTTATTGGCCTTCTTGTATCTTGCAGGTACTTTTCACTCGTACATTAGGTGTCCTTTAATAGACCCCTGCGTCTGTAGTGGGCCCAGCATTGGTCGCACCTTTCAGACATCTGTGTGTCCAATAAGGTGGTTCAGGCCCTTCAGTGGTGGATGACTGATGCCATTCTGACATGCGGCAGCCTTTCTCCTTGCTCCTCCTAAAGTCAAAGTGGTGACGAATGTATCATCTCGTGACTGGTGAGGTCACCTGGACGATGTGGAGATCAGAGACCTTTGGTTTCCATTGGAGTAGCACCATCACATAATTCTTCCTGAGCTGCATGCCATCTGGCTGACTCACAACCAGTGTGGCCGGCATGGCTCGCTGGTGGCGGGGGCTATGGGAGGCACACGGGGGCTATGGGAGGCGCGTGGGCGCTGTTCGCAATGAAAAAAAAATATTTTAAACTTACCTTGCCACGGGGTCCCATGTCTCTGCTCCTGCTCTCCTGCGACCGACTCCAGGAACAAGAAGCACAGCCAGGCTCCCCTGACCAATCACAACGCTGCAATGCAGTATTGTGATTGGTCTGGGTGCTGTGGCACGGCGCTCAGCCAGGGGCTGGAGGGGTGGGCATGTTCTCCACGCAGGCTGTAATGCAGCCTGCGTGGAGAACATGGAAAATTCGCATTACTGTTTTTGGCGGCCCCCTCACGCAAGCTGCTGCAGCAGGAGGACGAAATAAAATAATAATAACAGTTATTATCATTTTATTTTTTCCTTTCTTTTGCTGCTGCAGAGAAGTGGGGCGACGCCCCTCCCCCTCAGCGGAGGAGCCGCCACTGCTCACAGGGCAGGTCAATCAATTTGCTAACATGACTGCCATGGGGTATTGCAACAAGCAGTGAGGTTATGCTCTCTCTCTGTCTTGAATCATTGGTGAGGCTATGGTGCTGTTTAGAACTTCACGGGATATACAGAATGGTCATTCATGTGGCAGGATGCCTCAACACATTAGAACTGACAAACTCCGAAGGTGTCACCTTACTGATCACGAGTGGAGTCCGCACCTAATAGTGTCACAGGCATTTTCTCCCATTTGGGCGCGCCACTAGTAGACCTTTTTGCTGTTTCCAAAATCAGTGCCCAGTATTTTGCACTCTCTAGGGGGTGCTAATGGATGGATTCCGTCTTTAGCAGGGCTTCACATGTGTTGTACGCATTCCCGCCTCTGCCTCTGATCCTGCGGGTGGTGAAGAAAGATAGGACAGAGCACAACGTATTTTGATAGCTCCTCATTGGGTTTGTAAGGTCTGGTACTCAGAACCCTAACCGTGATTCCTCCACTTCAGCTTTCTGTTTGGGAGGATTTGCTGTCCCAGCAGAAGTGCCGAGTACTACAGCTGAGCCGCCACAATATACACGCCTACGTGTGAAGATTGGCAGAATGAACTGAGAGGTTTTGGCCTTCAGTTAGAAATGGTGGATGTCATTCTGGCTGCCTGCTGTCCTCCACCAAATATACATATATATTCAAACTGTTAAACTATATTTGTCACCTGGTGTGAGGCGAAGCATGTTAATGCCTTACAAGCGAAGCTGTCTGATGATCTTTTTTGTATTGTACTATCTTAAGCCTGTCAAGGCTTAGCTGTCGGCATTGCTAAAGGTTATTAGCCTTTGTTTGTTTGCTTGGTTAACCCACAAGTGGTCTTAGCTTCTACATTAATAGGTCTAAGAGCCGTGTTGATGAAGCTGTTTATTGGGTTCACCTTTGTGAAGAAAGGGAAGGCGTTCCAGAAACATTCCTTATTATGTTGAATGGGTCTTGCCATCAAACCGTGTTACGCCTTGGACAAAAACTATCCTCCTGAGGACATTATGGCTCGATTCACCAGGGCAGTAACCGCCACTGCAACACTTGCTCAGGGTTTTCTCTACTGGACATCTGCCAGGCAGGCAAGTAGGTTTCTGTTCATACTTCTGCCAAATATTACTACATTAATTCCCAAGTCTGCATAGGAGGGCATTTTGCGCATTCACTCATGCAGGATTTGCTGGTGTAAGTGTACTCCTCAGGACGCCCGCCTTGGAGGATGGAGTGTTTTGGTACTGATTTAGAAGTTTTCCTCAAAAGAACAAGTTACTCACCTTGGGTACTTTTCAACTTGACAAGATAATGACAGCCCTGTTCTTATTAAATTGAATAGCATACAGCAACAATTCCTATCTGCTGAGCCTAACAAAATCTCACCCAGCATAAAATCATCAAAAATGCTAGCAGTGCTAAACCAGTGTGTTAAGGAAATACTAAAGGGCAGTTGCTCATAAAGTTCTTGATGCATAGCCACATCAAGCACAGGGAATATCAACAAGTTATAGCAGCTATTATTCAATTTAGATATGGTAGTTAACTGTTCCTACCCAACTGTATATCCCTAACTAGTGGCCATACTGCTCACAAGTAAGAAGCTACAGATTTAAAATTGTTGCCCTTGTCTATCCTGTAACAAAGGGCCAACGCACTTCTAGTTTAGTTTATCCCATAAAACCTGAATAAAGGCAAGAGCCAGTTTCTGCACACTCTTACAAACTTGGTGCAGAATAACTGAAGATGCACGAGGTCATCTTTCCCGCTGCAAAACTTAGAGTTACAGAATTCACATCCCTCAATAACCAATGAACATTTTACAAGATAATCACTGGTTGGAAAAAACCTCATTCTAAACTTTATATGTAGAGTGTGTTTCTGTTCAGGTTGGAGCTGGTCCAAATAATATTTGAACCCCAGTTCCATCTTATGATCAAAGTAGGCTGCCATTATACTAACTGATCTTATTGTATCAAGTCTAAGTTCCCACTTTGACAGCTGATAACCTTCTTCTAACATTTCCAATGTATCGGGGCCAACGTTACCTGGATCATTCCATTTTTTTTAAACACAAATTTTATTGCATTTTTGTTAAGACAGTCTACAATACAGGATATTGGTGTCCATCTCGTGAGCAAGAATAACATACTGTATTCTATAACATAGTGTCACACTGAAGTCATTAGTTTCCAGTTTCCTCCTTGATCCAGCTTATTCAATTAAAACCCATGGACAGTAATCAAATGCTCAAGCAAACTGCATCCCCCCACCCGGATCCCAAACCAAACCAGCACTCCTATGTGTCACCAAAGAACCTTCGCTATCGAAAAAATCCCAAGGGGGGAGGGAGGTTGTGGGAGAGATAGGGGCAGTGTCTGCGGGGGTTGGAGTGCTGCCTATTTATAAACCTGACAATCAATGGTGACAATAAACCCCATGTACCTGTGATCGCTAGAGTAATACCCTGTTTGGATCAATGACTACTTATTCATTGGGACCACGCCACCACTCCGGGATCCAGATTGTGTGCCTTAAACCTCTCCAGTAGCATACCTAGATCATTCCATAAGTAGCCTAATTGTACATCTATTAGTAACTTTCTAACATGCACCAACCAATTACTTCCCCATGTCCTACTACAACTTCCACATATTCCACTGTGGTTAAATATGTAGAGGCATTTGGATTCCTAACCTGCTTATTCCAGTACAATACTGGTTTGGTTTCAGCCAGGTCTGAGATCATAGTGTGAGCAAGTTTAGGAAAATGGGGCCAATAGAGGGGTACCAGGCAGAGGCGCAACTAGAGCCAAATTTCGGGGGGGGGGGGGGGCCTAATTCTTCCAACAATAGGCAGAGTGGAGATGCAGGGGCTCTAAGAATGGGCGAAAAAACAACAAAGCCTCATTAACAAGCAAATGGTCTTTTAAAGACCTGTGAAGTACTCGGGGGCGGCTGTGTGTGCGCCCGGGAAGCTGTCTCAATTCGGGCTGCCACACACGACGGGGGGGGCTGAAGCCCTTTAAGCCCAATGGGCGTTGCGCGCCTGGTACCAGGTCCAAGCCTTAGCAAGAAGCCAAGTCATTTATTTTCAACTACTTGCAATGCATGTAAATTACCATACCCCCATAACTGCATTTTATGTTCTAGTCCATAGGACCACGTCGTTAGTAAAGGGAAGGATCGAGACCTTGCGCCCATCAAATATAGGGGCGTCAAGAGGGATGTCCAATAAAGCAGCTGCCACATCATCTAAAAACTCTTTCCTATGTGGAATGTTCTACTGCATTCACCCGCAGGACCATATCTGACTTTAGCTGTGTTACCTATTATCACCCTTAAAATTAGATTCTCAACTCCCTGAGTATCCAAACTTCACCATAAGATTGCGAAATTAGCTAGATCAAATGCGGACTTCAGGTCAATGAGGGTTAAATTTAATGGTGCCTTAACTACTGTATATTCATGGCAGATCCGGTATAGAGGAATAGCTTGGTCTATAGTTCCTATCCATAACTTGAAGCCAGCTTGCTCCTCAGACAGGATATTTGCACTATTCAACCAGGCCTGGAGCCGATTTATTAAGACTTTCCTGAAAATCTTGCCAGCCCCATCTAAAAGGGAAATTGGCTGCTAGTTAGAAGGACAACCATGGCCGTCTTTCTTGTATAGTGGCACTAAAATGGCAGAACGGCAGGCATGCATATGACCCAATCCAAAATTCACTGCTGAATCCAAATACAAGATCAAATACCTTGTGTAAGGGATTAAAAGAAAGAACGCAACATTTGATCCCTTTAAATCTTTTCAGAAGGCTGTGGTTGTATCTTCTAGACCGAAAGGGATGCTTATCCATTTACCAGATGCATCTGTTAATGTCTATGTGTAGACATCGCTGAAAAAAAGACAACCAGATTCATTCCAAGTTGTTTCTACATAATAGTTTGGTTGGTATTTCTTCTTAAAATATTACTGGCTTGTTTAAATTTTTGCTCTTGAATGAAAAGTAGTGCACCTGTAACTGTAGTCCTTGCTCCTTTATAAGAGTTACTCAGTCGGACGCTTTGGCAACAATTAATATGCATTCTGTATTTCAGAACTCAGCTGCCAACTTTAACTTTGTTTTTCAGGGCAGGATTCTTTGGGACCGTGTTGGAATATGGCGCTGAGAGGAAGATTTCCAGGCACAGTGTTTTAGGTGCCACCGTCAGTGTGGGAGTTCCTCAGGGTGTGTCGCTGAAAATCAAGTCAGTTTGTATTTTATTTGTCTTTCATTAATTACTGAAATCTTAATTAACCACTTTCTGTGCATGTACTTTATGGATTTCACCATGACAATGCAGGCATGAAGGCAATACTCATAAACTAAATTGTACATAAGTCAATAATCCCTGGGTCAGAACAAGGCTTTCAATATGTTCAGAAGGAAGGACTACACATTTGAAGGTAAGAGGTTTAGGACGCAGACTAATGTTGAGCGGGAGTTTATTCTAGAATGCGACTCATTTTGAGAAGTACTTTTCAAAAGACCCAAATGTGCAGCCTGAAACGAGGAGTAGCCGCTCATTACACATTCACTGCTCCAGTCGAGGAGTGCCCCATAATGCCCTGCATTAAAATATTTTTTTATGCTGGCGGTGCCCCTGCAAGGAGCTTGGGCACCACAAAGCATTTTTTAACAATCTGTGTGGGGCTGCAGAGAGCGCAGCAGCCCCCCCCCCCCGCAACATAAAAAAAAACACACAGTAATTCTCCTGGTTCATTGAAACCATACCATATTTTGTAAAGCACTCTGAGGTGGAGCTATGCTCTTCAGCTCCAGTGCAGGGACCCCTTGTGGTTAATTCTTTGGCTGCACTTCATGGCCTGAAAAATGTTGAAAAAGACTGACTTTTTGAATGCTTTATTGAAAATAACATGACAATCACTATTATTAAACATTGTGTGAAATTTTCAAATATACATTTGATAAATAACCCTTTCAAGACTCTTCCCTCCTCTGCTCCTCCTTGCAGCATCTCAAACCTCTTTTACTATTCAGATCTCCCAAACAAGCTTTTCTAAATGCTTCCTCGTGTATCCCTCCTAGACTCATCCGATACCTCATCTCTCTCCCTAATCCACTTCTAGAGACTCTTCCCTCCTCCATCTTTCCTTTACTCATCCCAAACCTCCTACTATTACTATGATCTCCAAATAAACACTTTCTAGGCCCTTCCCTATTTTATCACTCCACTATCCTCAAATTAATTTCATATTTCCCTATACTAATTCACCACTAATACTTTTTGGGTTCCAGAGTAGCGGGCAACTCGCCGAAAAGCGATTTGACGCCTTGTCAAGGGTACTAAGCGCTATATAAATGCAATTACAATTATAGTTATTGGTGACTTTTTGACAAAGCCAATAGGTCTTTTTACATATGTTGATGCGCTGACCCCTTGATAAAGCCAATAGGCCCCCTGCTTTTTATATTTTGATGTTCTCACCCTTTGACAAAGCCATTAGCTCTGCCTTACTTAAATTGACACGCTTTACATTGTTACATGACATAGCCACTCTTTCGTAGTGGGGGGTGGACACTCGCTGCGGGTTGGATGCCACAGCACCATGGTGATGAACATCTTAACTTTAAAAAAAAAAATTTGAAATTCACAGAAAAAAACAAAGGTTAAAGAAACGTTATAGCTACGTGAAAATGTCAGTTAAAAATACCATTTGAAACAAACAAAACCACTGAAATTCAACAGTTAAAGTTATCTCAAGCAACTATAACTTGTGCCCTAAAGTAGCTATAACTGGCACCCTCACCAAGCACTGCTAATTTCCTCACAAATTACATCACTCATGACATGTTCTATGACGTCATGGATAACATCACAGCAAAATCTGAAATTATGTCAAAACTGTAAATGGCAGTGGGGTTATAGTTACTTTAGTGCAGCACCCCACTACACTTTTGTAACATGTTGGTGGTGCCCCTGAACAGAATTGGACACCACAAAACAGTGAAAAAGATGTAAATGAGCCCTTAAAAGGCTTTATGGGGCAGTGAATAACAAACGAGAGGCTCCAGCTGCTCATCTGTTCTATTTTTTTTCATTCTTTTTTTTTGGGTGTCCCAGTCCCACCCGTGACACCCACAGTTTATGAATACTTGGAAGCTGAAGAAGGAGCCCCTATTCCCCTATGCCTTCTGCCAACTTCCCAGCCAGTACTCATCCTGGGGGCCCGAGGGGGCTGTTGGCAACAGAAGTGTTTCAACTTCTGCTCCTTCAGTGGGAGCAAACACTCTTTCCTGCCCGCGCTGAAGGGCAGGGAAGAAAAGTAAACGCAGGAGCTGTACTTACTCTGGGCCTGGACTTTGGGGTCCCAGGGAGCCAATAAATGGCTCAGAGATAACGGCCACACACACACAGCCTCCCCTCTTCCCCCCCCCCCCCCATTAAAATTAAATGTTTTTTGACCCCTGGGATGGACTCTCCGCTGCCCTAACCGGGTCGGAGAGGGGGTCCCAAGCACACATTCCTCCCCAATATATATATTTTTTAAAACAAGCACCTACCCTCCCGGGCATTGGTTCATCCCGGGAGGCTTTTAATTCCAAAGCACGGGAACCTGCCTTTTTTATTTTTAATGGTACAGCTGATTAACGTTACTGGGGGGAAAAACAGTTTTTGGCCCAGAAAGGCAGGGGGGATCTCTCTGACTGCCCCACCGAGCCCTGGGGGTAGGATATCGCTGCCCTACGCCCCTATATGGGTTTTTCTACTTTTTTTTTTTTCAGGACACTGAAACTGGGTCCTGAAGTCCAAAAATGGCTACTAAATATCTAATTTGAGGCAGCCAATTTGATCTTATCCTTTTATCTGCCGAAGCCACTGTACTACCTCATCTCTATATATACATACATTTTCAACCTTAATTTATCATAAACTACTAAATGACTTCAATAAGTCCCACACAGCTGTATTGCTGAGAGGTCTTCGGATGCTACTTCCCCTTTCTCCACCACTGCAAACGCACCTCCTGGCACATGAAGTCCTCTTGGATGCTAAGAGATCTTGGCGGCCCAGAAGCCCTCCTGTTACCTCCAGTAGGTCCAACACAGCAGGATTCCTGAAGCTGGTTGGAGGCCCCGCCCCCTTTCTCCAACACTCTGCAAACTCGCCTACTAGTTAAAAAAACATAGAAATACACTTAAAAAAACAAAGGTTACAGGGACGTTATAGTTAGGAAATAGAATTTGAAAAACCTTAGAAATTCATTAAAAAAACATAGGTTACAGGGTCGTTATAGTTAGGCTCAGATTTCACTCGTACAAAACCAGTGAAATTCAGCAGTTATAGTTACCCGAGTTAACTTACACCCCGCAATGCACTGCTTATGCCCTCACATATTACATCACTCATGACATGGTCAGTGACATCATTGATGACATCATCCACAGAACCACTCGCACACCCACTCACACCCCATGCAACCTCTTGTACACCCACTCAACCATGCACACTCCCATTCACAGACCCATACCAGTAGTCACACACCCACTTTTTCGTACAGCCACTCATACAACCAGTCACTCACCCATACAGCCACTCACATAGCCACACACTCACCCATACAGCTACTCACACACCCACTTTTTTATCTACAAGGTCACTCGCACACCCACTCACTCACCCACACAGCTTCTCAAGACACCCACTCACCCACACATACCCATTCACACATCCATACAAGCAGTCGCACATCTGCTCACTCACCCATACAGCTTTATATAACAAAACGAGGGAGTGAAGAGGTAGTGTCTCACACGGACACTATGGCGGATGTATCCTCCTCAGTATCCACTATGTTGAGTTTCCCAAATGGGTGTACTATATACAAAAAAGTGAAAAAATAAACATATAAAAATGCATAAATGATATGCACTCTATACGATACCCAATGGTACCATGTAAATGTCAATTATGTAATGTAGGAGATAATGCTCCTTGAGCCTCTTGTAACGGGTGGGGAGAGCCGCCAAACGTAGTTGTTGCGGTCTACCTAGTCTCACCTAGAAATAACGCCAACCCGCGGCTCCGTGGGCTGGCGTTATTTCTAGGCGAGACTAGGTCGACCGCAACAACTACGTTTGGCGGCTTTTCTCCCCCACCCGTATAGAGTGCATATCATTTATGCATTTTTATGTTTATTTTTTCACTTTTTTGTATATAGTACACCCATTTGGGAAACTCAACATAGTGGATACTGAGGGGATCTTCTTAGTCCTGATGAAGAAGCTTTGCTTCGAAACATGTTGACTGTATAGGAGCATCCGCACATTATTGACAGGATTTCTCCGTATCACCTTTATAACAGGTCCAGCCTCAACGACCTATTAAAGTTTCTTTATGTCCATGAGGCCAGGTCCTTTTTAAATCACTTACCCATATTCTCTCACGACCCCTCCTTTCACTATCCCATCACTACACATAGTATTGTCAACTACAGTGCTCCCGCGTAGTCGTAGGTCGTAGCACGCCCCGTCCCGCAGCGGGACGGGAAGACCCCTATGATGAAGCATGACACCAAGGGTCCTTTTGGTGTGTGAGGGGTATTTAAACAAACGCTGTGTGCATCCACACCTGGATGACTAATACTTTTTTCTTTACACTACTAGTCCCATGTGGTGGATTCCTTTGATTTATTTATCACTCACCCATACAGCCATTCACACAGACACTTACTCTCCAATACAGCCATTCACACACCAACTCACTTAACCAAACAGCCACTCACTCACCCATACAGCCATTCAGACACTCACTCAGTCACTACACACCCACTTACCCACCCATAGAGCCACTCACACAGCCACTCACTCACACAGCCACTTACTCACCAATACTGCCACTCACGCAGCATCTCACTCACCCACAGGGCTACTCACACACCAACTTATACACCCATGTAGCCACTTACACTCCCATACACACAAGGATACATAGTCACACAGCCACTTACTTAATATATGTTAGAAGTAGTATCAGTCAGCAGTAGTGCACCTAGTATACTAATTTAACTTTCGTAGCAGATTAGTATATATGTTTAACACCCATAAACTCTTACAAATGTCCATCAGTGATGCCACTGACCATGTCATGAGTGATGTAATATGTGAGGTCTTAAGCAGTGCATTGCAGGGGCGTAAGTTATAGTTAACACAGGTAACTATAACTACTGAATTTCACTGGTTTTGTACAAGTCAAATCTGAGCCAAACTATAACGTCCCTGTAACCTTTGGTTTTTTTCAGTGAATATATATGTGTGTGTGTGTGTGTGTGTGTGTGTGTGTGTGTGTGTGTGTGTGTGTGTGTTTTTCTTTCTTTCAGGTGAACTATTACGATATGTGTTGTGCCTACTAATGAACGATTCACCTGGTTCTTGGAAAATTAAGACATGACTACCAGTCTTTTCTCCTCCAGTTTGGTACAACCTAATTTGCTTAGTGTAAATCTTCAGACCTACGTAATTTCTATCCTCCCTGGTACATCCAGCCTGTGAACAGCACTGAGACAACTTACTGCCTATTGAAGTTTTGAAGATCATCTATTTGACAGTGGAATGGCTGAACAAACAGCAAGCACACTCCACAGAACAGACAGCCCTCTGTTGATGAAGGGCATTTAAAACATGCCTCTTGGGGGTTTACATATTGGCAATTCCCAGAAGTGAAAAAAAAAAAAGAACTGGAGCGCAAAATAAACAGAACTCGACAGAACCATCATTACCATTTTTTGCAAATGTAGCAATCATAGTCTACTCTAAGGAAGAAAGCCACCAGGCTTCTAACGTAAAATTGCACATTTGACTTTGGACCTTGAGAGGAGTATGCGTGACATGTTGTAGAAGCGTTGTCAACAGACGTAAGCCAGGAAATGGAGACGACAAGCCTTCTCTTTCCAAGTATTATGGTTATGGAATGCTATCCCTGTGAAGTCTGTCAAGAATCATCTCTCCTTCTCCTAAGAAAAAAAACTCAAGGCTACCACTGAATAGCACCCCAACATCTGTGTAACCTCCCTAACGTGTTGTTTTCAAGAGCATATCTATGTCTCACGCCTTCTCACTTCTCACCTGCTGGAAACCACCAGCTCAAATTAAGCACTGCATGTTCGGCCTCCTCTGTGGATAATAGCACATCATCAGCATAGGCAGCCACTAGTTGTCTACCAGTGTGGAAAGAGATTATTTTAATGTCTCGGTCATTCCTGAGTGCTGAAAGCAATAGTTCAATGACTAACCGAAAGAGGAGTGGGATCAAAGGGCAGCTTTGACGTGCGCCCTGTGATAATGGAAATGATTGGGATAAGTGACCATTTACTCTCACCTTCGCTGTAGGGTTCGACAGTGCAGCTGTTGGTGACCAAATGGATTTAGCCTGTCAAGTGCGTAGCAAAATAGTCTGATTTTGTCAGCGGCCAGTCTACCTCTGAGAAATCCAGCCTGAGAAAGAAATGTAAACGCATATGAATGCATTCCTGCGAGTATTAAATGTGTTGTTAAACCGGCAAGAGGAGGCTACTACGAAAAAAAGTAGTTTACTCACTTGCCATCATTAATTACAATTTCTTCTTAATTTTTGTATTTATTTTGCTGAGCTAACCCTATTTTTCGCCTATATTTATCATAATTCACGCTATACATATATATATATATATATATATATATATATCACTGAAAAAACCATAGGTTTTAGGGACAGTTCTAGTTAGTTGGACATTTCACTCGTACAAAACCATAGAAATTCCCCCGTTATAGTTAGTTCAACTAACTATAACTCGCGCCCCGCAATGCACTGCTGATGACGTCACATATTACATCACTCATGACATGGTCAGTGACATCACTGATGACATCACTGATGACATCTCAAATGACATCACTGATGACATCATCCAGTGACTGTGTGTTTCTGTAAAGTTTAAATATGTTTAATATATATAGGGAAAGGCGTATTGAAGAATGAGTGGCTGTATAAGTGTCTGAATGGATGATTTAGTACGTGAGTGACTGACTCTACAAGTGAGTGATTAAATGTATCTTACTGAATGCATGGGTTAGTGACTAAACTGTGTGAATGTCTGTATCCGTCTGTCTGTTGGTTTGTAAGCGGCTGCATGGCTTTCTGAATAGCTACATGAGTGTCTACATGGGTTATTGATTGATTGTCTGAGTATCTGTATGGGTGCCTGAGTGTTTGTGTGGGTGGGGTGTTTGTGACTCTGTGCATAGATGTGTGAGTTGGTGATTCACTGGGTGCATGGTTTCAAGAGTGCATCTGTGATGGACTGAATGGGTGGGTGAGTGTGTGTATGGGTGTGTTAGTGATTGAATGTATATCTCAGTGGTACATGTGTGAGTAACTACATATGTGAAAGGCAGTATATATGTGTGTTGGAGTATATAAATGGCAATAAGTGAGAGTGTGTGATTGTGAGAGTGGCTGTATGGATGAGTGTGTACTTGTATCAGTGATTGTATAAGAGCGTAAGAATGTGCTAGTATTTGTATGAGTAAGTGAGCTGGTGTGTGTATAACTGTATAGGTGAGTAAATGGGTGTGTGATTAAGTTTTTTGCATGACTGACTAGGTGTGTGAGTACCTCTATGGATGAGTGGCGGTGTGTGTGTGTTTATATAGGAGTATGAGTGCATATGATAGTCCTGTACTGAGTGACTAAGTATGAGTGACTGTACGGGTGAGTGAGTGGATGTGTGTGTAGACCTAAGAATCAGTGAGTGGGTATGTAGTTTTTGGTGTTGGAGTGTCTATGGTTTTGAGAATGGCAGTCTGTAATTTAGAGTGGGTGTATCAAAAGTTATATTAGGGTGTGAGAAGATGCATGAAATTATCACATGGATGATGTCATCAGTGATGTCATTTGAGATGTCATCAGTGATGTCACTGACCATGTCATGAGTGATGTAATATGTGACGTCATCAGCAGTGCATTGCGGGGCGCGAGTTATAGTTAGCTGAACTAACTATAACGGGGAATTTCTATGGTTTTGTACGAGTGAAATGTCCAACTAACTATAACTGTCCCTAAAACCTATGTTTTTTTCAGTGAATTTCAAAGGTTTTTAAATGCTAATTTCTAACTATAACGTGCCTGAAACCTATGATTTTTTAAGTGAATTTCAAAGGTTTTTTTAAATGCTAGTTTCTAACTATGCCTACAGAGGTAGGACATGTGAAGAAAGAAGAAAAAACGCACAGAAAGAAGCAAAAGATGTGCAGAAAGAACCAACAGAGGAGCAGAAAGAGGCCTTGTTGCAAAATCATCCTGTGCCCACAACTTTTTCAGACGGGTACTGGTGGTAACTGACTCTGACTAACCAGAGCCAGTGCTATGCTAAAAGACACTTAGAATACCGTGAAAACACCTACATACACTAGGGCACACTATGCGTTGGGGTACCCCTGTGATTAGCATGACCTCCTCTGCAAGTCCCTAGTACATAATAGGGCAGGGGGATTAAAACTACCTCTTAAAACGCGCTACAGGGCGCGTTTGCACAGTGGTGAAGGGAGGGGGGGGCCTGAGGTGACATGTGTGCAAACGCACCCCGTGGCGCGTTTTAAGTTGCGGGATTAAGTCCCCTTGAATTTTGAGGGTCCCTGGGGCCCAACTAGCCCCCCAGGTACCTACAGTTAGGACCACAGAGCTGAGTTGCAGAGAGGCGTTCCGAGGCCACGCACCTTTTTTCACCTCTCTGCAACGCAACTCTGTTGTGCTTACTGAAGGTTCCTGGTGGACTAGTTGGCCCCCAGGGTCCCTCAGGATTCAAAGGGAATTAATTCCCCTACTTAAAACGCACCACAGGGCGTGTTTGCGCACATGTCACCTGAGGCCCCGCCCCTCCCTTCACCACTGTGCAAACGCGCCCCGTGGTGTGTTTTAAGTTGGGGGATTAGGTCACCTTGAATCCTGAGGGTCCCTGGGGCCCAACTAGCCCACTAGGTACTTCCAGTAAGCACCACAGGCCTGCGTTGCAACGCCTGTAACAAATTGTGCAGTTGTGTTTAGGTAGTGAAGAGGGTCGTGCTGGGGGTAGTGTTTTAGGGTTTAGGGTAGTGCAGTGGTGTTTGTGTAGTGTAGGGGGTCATGCTGGGGGTAGATTTAGGGTTTAGGGTAGTGCAGTGGTGTTTGGGTAGTGTAGGGAGTCGTGCTGGGGGAGTGTTTTAGAGTTTAGGGTAGTGCAGTGGTGTTTGGGTAGTGTAGGGGCCGTGCTGGGGGTAGTGTTTTAGGGTTTAGGGTAGTGCAGTGGTGTTTGGGTAGTGTAGGGGGTCGTGCTGGGGGTAGTGATTTAGGGTAGTGCAGTGGTGTTTGGGTAGTGTAGGGGGTACTGCTGGGGGTAGTGTTTTAGGGTTTAGGGTAGTGCAGTGGTGTTTGGGTAGTGTAGGGATACTGCTGGGGTAGTTTTTTAGGGTTTAGGGTAGTGCAGTGGTGTTTGGGTAGTGTAGTGGTTCGTGCTGGGGTAGTTTTTTAGGGTTTAGGGTAGTGCAGTGGTGTTTGTGTAGTGTAGGGGGTAGTGTTTTAGGGTTTAGGGTAGTGCAGTGGTGTTTGTGTAGTGTAGGAGGTCGTGTTTTAGGGTTTAGGGTAGTGCAGTGGTCTTTGGGTAGTGTAGGGAGTCGTGCGGGGGTAGTGTTTTAGGGTTTAGGGTAGTGTAGTGTAGGGGTCATGCGGGGGTAGTGGATTAGGGTAGTGCATTGGGTTTTGGGTAGTGTAGGGGGTCATGCGGGGGTAGTGTTTTAGGGTTTAGGGCAGTGCAGTGGTGTTTGGGTAGTGTAGGGGTCGTGCTGGGGGAGTGTTTTAGGGTTTAGGGCAGTGCAGTGGTGTTCGGGTAGTGTAGGGGGTCGTGCTGGGGGAGTGTTTGAGGGTTTAGGGCAGTGCAGTCGTGTTCGGGTAGTGTAGGGGGTTGTGCTGGGAGTAGTATTTTAGGGTAGTGCAGTGGTGTTCGGGTAGTGTAGGGGTCGTGCTGGGGGTAGTGTTCTAGGGTTTAGGGCAGTGCAGTGGTGTTTGGGCAGTGTAGGGGGTAATGCTGGGGGTGGTGTTTTAGGGTTTAGGGCAGTGCAGTGGTGTTCGGACAGGGTAGGGGGTCGTGCTGGGGGTGGTGTTTCAGGGTTTAGGGCAGTGCAGTGGTATTCGGGCAGTGTAGGGGGTGGTGTTTCAGGGTTTAGGGCAGTGCAGTGGTGTTCGGGCAGTGTAGGGGGTCGTGCAGGGGTGGTGTTTCAGGGTTTAGGGCAGTGGTGTTCGGGCAGTGTAGGGGGTCGTGCTGGGGGTGGTGTTTCAGGGTTTGGGGCAGTGCAGTGGTGTTCGAGCAGTAAAGGAGGTCGTGCTGGGGGTGGTGTTTCAGGGTTTAGGGCAGTGCAGTGGTGTTCGGGCAGTGTAGGGGCGGTGCAGGGGTGGTTTCAGGGTTTAGGGCAGTGCAGTGGTGTTCGGGCAGTGTAGGGGGTGGTGCAGGGGGTGGTGTTTCAGGGTTTAGGGCAGTGCAGTGGTGTTCGGGCAGTGTAGGGGGTCATGCAGGGGTGGTGTTTCAGGGTTTAGGGCAGTGCAGTGGTGTTCGGGCAGTGTAGGGGTCGTGCTGGGGCTGGTGTTTCAGGGTTTAGGGCAGTACAGTGGTGTTCGGGCAGTGTAGGGGGTCGTGCTGGGGCTGGTGTTTCAGGGTTTAGGGCAGTGCAGTGGTGTTCGGGCAGTGTAGGGGGTAGTGCTGGGGCTGGTGTTTCAGGGTTTAGGGCAGTGCAGTGGTGTTCGGGCAGTGTAGGTGGTCGTGCTGGGGCTGGTGTTTCAGGGTTTAGGGCAGTGCAGTGGTGTTTGGGCAGTGTAGGGGGTCGTGCTGGGGGTGGTGTTTCAGGATTTAGGGCAGAGCAATGGTGTTCAGGCAGTGTAGGGGGCTTTGCTGGAGGTGGTGTTTCAGGGTTTAGGGCAGTGCAGTGGTGTTTGTGCAATGTAGGGGGTGGTGTTTCAGGGTTTAGGGCAGTGGTGTTCAGGCAGTGTAGGGGGTCTTGCTGGGGTTGATGTTTCAGGGTTTAGGGCAGTGCAGTGGTGTTCGGGCAGTGTAGGGGGTCGTGCTGGGGGGTGGTGTTTCAGGGTTTAGGGCAGTGCAGTGGTGTTTGGGCAGTGTAGGGGGTCGTGCTGGGGCTAGTGTTTCAGGATTTAGGGCAGAGCAATGGTGTTCAGGCAGTGTAGGGGGCTTTGCTGGAGGTGGTGTTTCAGGGTTTAGGGCAGTGCAGTGGTGTTTGTGCAATGTAGGGGTGGTGTTTCAGGGTTTAGGGCAGTGGTGTTCAGGCAGTGTAGGGGGTCTTGCTGGGGTTGATGTTTCAGGGTTTAGGGCAGTGCAGTGGTGTTCGGGCAGTGTAGGGGGTCGTGCTGGGGGTGATGTTTCAGGGTTTAGGGCAGTGCAGTGGTGTTCGGGCAGTGTAGGGGATCGTGCAGGGGGTGGTGTTTCAGGGTTTAGGGCAGTGCAGTGGTGTTTGTGCAATGTAGGCGGTGGTGTTTCAGGGTTTAGGGCAGTGGTGTTCAGGCAGTGTAGGGGGTCTTGCTGGGGTTGATGTTTCAGGGTTTGGGGCAGTGCAGTGGTGTTCGGGCAGTGTAGGGTGTCGTGCTGAGGGGTGGTGTTTCAGGGTTTAGGGCAGTGCAGTGGTGTTCGGTCAGTGTAGGGGGTCGTGCAGGGGGTGGTGTTTCAGGGTTTAGGGCAGTGCAGTGGTGTTTGGGCAGTGTAGGGGGTCGTGCAGGGGTGGTGTTTCAGGGTTTAGTGCAGTGCACTGGTGTTCGGCCAGTGTAGGTGGTCTTGCTGGGGGTGGTGTTTCAGGCTTTAGTGCAGTGGTGTTCGGGCAGTGTAGGGGGTCTTGCTGGGGGTGGTGTTTCAGGGTTTAGGGCAGTGCAGTGGTGTTCGGGCAATGTAGGGGGTCGTGCTGGGGCTGGTGTTTGAGGGTTTAGGGTAGTGCAGTGGTGTTCGGGCAGTGTAGGGGTCGTGCTGGGGCTGGTGTTTCAGGGTTTAGGGCAGTGCAGTGGTTTTCGGGCAGTGTAGGCGGTCATGCTGGGGCTGGTGTTTCAGGGTTTAGGGCAGTGCAGTGGTGTTCGGGCAGTGTACGGGGTAGTGCTGGGGCTGGTGTTTCAGGGTTTAGGGCAGTGCAGTGGTGTTCGGGCAGTGTAGGGGGTCGTGCTGGGGCTGGTGTTTCATGGTTTAGGGCAGTGCAGTGGTGTTCGGGCAGTGTAGGGGGTCGTGCTGGGGGTGGTGTTTCAGGGTTTAGGGCAGTGCAGTGGTGTTCGGGCAGTGTAGGTGGTCATGCTGGGGGTGGTGTTTCAGGGTTTAGGGCAGTGCAGTGGTGTTCGGGCAGTGTAGGGGTCTTGCTGAGGGTGGTGTTTCAGGGTTTAGGGCAGTGCAGTGGTGTTCGGGCAGTGTAGGGGGTCTTGCTGGGGGTAGTGTTTCGGGGTTTAGGGTAGTGCAGTGGTGTTCGTGCAGTGTAGGGGTCGTGCTGGGGGTGGTGTTTCAGGGTTTAGGGCAGTGCAGTAGTGTTCGGGCAGTGTAGGGGATCGTGCAGGGGTGGTGTTTCAG
The DNA here is from genome assembly GCA_963921515.1 of Calotriton arnoldi. NCBI lineage: Eukaryota > Metazoa > Chordata > Amphibia > Caudata > Salamandridae > Calotriton > Calotriton arnoldi. The sequence goes on from CAWUFW010007100.1 coordinate 840,241, forward strand.
GGTTTAGGGCAGTGCAGTGGTGTTCGGGCAGTGTAGGGGGTCATGCTGGGGGTGGTGTTTCAGGGTTTAGGTCAGTGCAGTGGTGTTCGGGCAGTGTAGGGGGTCGTGCTGGGGGTAGGGGTTTAGGGTAGTGCAGTGGTGCTTGTGTAGTGTAGGGGTCGTGCTGGGGGTAGTGTTTTAGGGTTTAGGGTAGTGCAGTGGTGTTTGTGTAGTGTAGGGGTCATGTTTTAGGGTAGTGCAGTGGTGTTTGGGTAGTGTAGGGGGTCGTGCTGGGGGTAGTGTTTTAGGGTTTAAGGTAGTGCAGTGGTATTTGTGTAGTGTAGGGGTCGTGCTAGGTGTAGTGTTTTAGGGTTTAGGGTAGTGCAGTGGTGCTAGTGTAGTGTAGGGGGTCGTGCTGGGGGTAGTGTTTTAGGGTTTAGGGTAGTGCAGTGGTGTTTGTGTAGTGTAGGGGGTCATGTTTTAGGGTAGTGCAGTGGTGTTTGGGTAGTGTAGGGGGTCGTGCTGGGGGTAGTGTTTTAGGATTTAGGTTAGTGCAGTGGTGTTGGGGTAGTGTTTTAGGGTTTAGGGTAGTGCAGTGGTGTTTGTGTAGTGTAGGGGGTCATGCTGGGGGTAGTGTTTTAGGGTTTAGGATAGTGCAGTGGTGCTTGTGTAGTGTAGGGGTCGTGCTGGGGTTGATGTTTCAGGGTTTGGGGCAGTGCAGTGGTGTTCGGGCAGTGTAGGGTGTCGTGCTGAGGGGTGGTGTTTCAGGGTTTAGGGCAGTGCAGTGGTGTTCGGTCAGTGTAGGGGGTCGTGCAGGGGGGTGTTTCAGGGTTTAGGGCAGTGCAGTGGTGTTTGGGCAGTGTAGGGGGTCGTGCAGGGGGTGGTGTTTCAGGGTTTAGTGCAGTGCACTGGTGTTCGGCCAGTGTAGGTGGTCTTGCTGGGGGTGGTGTTTCAGGCTTTAGTGCAGTGGTGTTCGGGCAGTGTAGGGGGTCGTGCTGGGGGTAGTGTTTTAGGGTTTAGGGTAGTGCAGTGGTGCTTGTGTAGTGTAGGGGGTCGTGCTGGGGGTAGTGTTTTAGGGTTTAGGGTAGTGCAGTGGTGTTTGTGTAGTGTAGGGGTCATGTTTTAGGGTAGTGCAGTGGTGTTTGGGTAGTGTAGGGGTCGTGCTGGGGGTAGTGTTTTAGGGTTTAAGGTAGTGCAGTGGTATTTGTGTAGTGTAGGGGGTCGTGCTAGGTGTAGTGTTTTAGGGTTTAGGGTAGTGCAGTGGTGCTAGTGTAGTGTAGGGGGTCGTGCTGGGGGGTAGTGTTTTAGGGTTTAGGGTAGTGCAGTGGTGTTTGTGTAGTGTAGGGGGTCATGTTTTAGGGTAGTGCAGTGGTGTTTGGGTAGTGTAGGGGTCGTGCTGGGGGTAGTGTTTTAGGATTTAGGTTAGTGCAGTGGTGTTGGGGTAGTGTTTTAGGGTTTAGGGTAGTGCAGTGGTGTTTGTGTAGTGTAGGGGTCATGCTGGGGGTAGTGTTTTAGGGTTTAGGATAGTGCAGTGGTGCTTGTGTAGTGTAGGGGTCGTGCTGGGGTTGATGTTTCAGGGTTTGGGGCAGTGCAGTGGTGTTCGGGCAGTGTAGGGTGTCGTGCTGAGGGGTGGTGTTTCAGGGTTTAGGGCAGTGCAGTGGTGTTCGGGTCAGTGTAGGGGGTCGTGCAGGGGGGTGTTTCAGGGTTTAGGGCAGTGCAGTGGTGTTTGGGCAGTGTAGGGGGTCGTGCAGGGGGTGGTGTTTCAGGGTTTAGTGCAGTGCACTGGTGTTCGGCCAGTGTAAGTGGTCTTGCTGGGGGTGGTGTTTCAGGCTTTAGTGCAGTGGTGTTCGGGCAGTGTAGGGGGTCTTGCTGGGGGTGGTGTTTCAGGGTTTAGGGCAGTGCAGTGGTGTTCGGGCAATGTAGGGGGTCGTGCTGGGGCTGGTGTTTGAGGGTTTAGGGTAGTGCAGTGGTGTTCGGGCAGTGTAGGGGGTCGTGCTGGGGCTGGTGTTTCAGGGTTTAGGGCAGTGCAGTGGTTTTCGGGCAGTGTAGGCGGTCATGCTGGGGCTGGTGTTTCAGGGTTTAGGGCAGTGCAGTGGTGTTCGGGCAGTGTACGGGGTAGTGCTGGGGCTGGTGTTTCAGGGTTTAGGGCAGTGCAGTGGTGTTCGGGCAGTGTAGGGGGTCGTGCTGGGGCTGGTGTTTCATGGTTTAGGGCAGTGCAGTGGTGTTCGGGCAGTGTAGGGGGTCGTGCTGGGGGTGCTGTTTCAGGGTTTAGGGCAGTGCAGTGGTGTTCGGGCAGTGTAGGTGCTCATGCTGGGGGTGGTGTTTCAGGGTTTAGGGCAGTGCAGTGGTGTTCGGGCAGTGTAGGGGTCTTGCTGAGGGTGGTGTTTCAGGGTTTAGGGCAGTGCAGTGGTGTTCGGGCAGTGTAGGGGGTCTTGCTGGGGGTAGTGTTTCGGGGTTTAGGGTAGTGCAGTGGTGTTCGTGCAGTGTAGGGGGTCGTGCTGGGGTGGTGTTTCAGGGTTTAGGGCAGTGCAGTAGTGTTCGGGCAGTGTAGGGGATCGTGCAGGGGTGGTGTTTCAGGGTTTAGGGCAGTGCAGTGGTGTTCGGGCAGTGTAGGGGGTCGTGCTGGGGGTAGTGTTTTAGGGTTTAGGGTAGTGCAGTGGTGCTTGTGTAGTGTAGGGGGTCGTGCTGGGGGTAGTGTTTTAGGGTTTAGGGTAGTGCAGTGGTGTTTGTGTAGTGTAGGGGGTCATGTTTTAGGGTAGTGCAGTGGTGTTTGGGTAGTGTAGGGGGTCGTGCTGGGGGTAGTGTTTTAGGGTTTAAGGTAGTGCAGTGGTATTTGTGTAGTGTAGGGGGTCGTGCTAGGTGTAGTGTTTTAGGGTTTAGGGTAGTGCAGTGGTGCTTGTGTAGTGTAGGGGGTCGTGCTGGGGGTAGTGTTTTAGGGTTTAGGGTAGTGCAGTGGTGTTTGTGTAGTGTAGGGGGTCATGTTTTAGGGTAGTGCAGTGGTGTTTGGGTAGTGTAGGGGGTCGTGCTGGGGGTAGTGTTTTAGGATTTAGGTTAGTGCAGTGGTGTTGGGGTAGTGTTTTAGGGTTTAGGGTAGTGCAGTGGTGTTTGTGTAGTGTAGGGGGTCATGCTGGGGGTAGTGTTTTAGGGTTTAGGATAGTGCAGTGGTGCTTGTGTAGTGTAGGGGGTCGTGCTGGGGGTAGTGTTTTAGGGTTTAGGGTAGTGCAGTGGTGTTTTTGTAGTGTAGGGGGTCATGTTTTAAGATGCAACGCTCCAATACCTGACCAGTCTGCACTACATAAAACTGCAAAAAACTAAAAATAAAGTGTTTTGCACACTTTTGTCATTGGGCTATATGTGGGCTACATCTGGGTAATATGTGTGCTACATTTGGGCTCTTTTTTCACTGGTGGCCATCTTGGAAGACTTCTTTGTTATGAAGTTTCCTAATTTCCTCATTTACTGCAGTCTCCTCAGTAGGAAATGCTTTCAGTTTTTTACTTTGATTCCATCAAGAAGGCATTCAGATGTGTCACACATTTGCCATAAATTCAGAATGTTAGCACTCTAGTTGTTCATTAGATCACTGTAGTAAAGCTACTGCTCCTCAAGGAGTTAACTGGAAGTCTACTGCTGGTATTGAAAGTGATTGTTTCAGTCTGCATGTCAGAATTTTCTAATGAAATAGAAGAGGATTTGAGATCTCACTTAAAACATGCACTAAATTTTCTTTTTGCAGCACTAACCATAATTTCTATGGCAAAATGAACCCCCTCATTTTGTTCCTTTTTAAATTAAATGTTTTAAGTGTTACCAGTTTATTCCAATCAAGATGGCTTCAGGTGTGCCATACTTTTGTCATAAGTAAGGCTGTTAGCACTCTAGTTGTTCTTTAGAACACTCTGGGAAGCTGCAGTAGAACACAAAGGCATCAACTGACAGGCTGCTCCTGTTGAAATATAACAGGAAGATATTTGAGATCACACTTGAAACATGTCCTAATTTTTCTTTCCAGAGCACTAACCATAATTTCTATGACAAGATGAACCCCATCATTTTGTTCCTTTTTAAATTAAATGTTTTAAGTGTTACCAGTTTATTCCAATCAAGATGGCTTCAGGTGTGCCATACTTTTGTCATAAGTAAGGCTGTTAGCACTCTAGTTGTTCTTTAGAACACTCTGGGAAGCTGCAGTAGAACACAAAGGAATCAACTGACAGTCTCTGCCCTTGTTGGATGTACATGTTTTACTGAGAATGTCAGACTTCATTCTCACATGACTGAGAAAGATAATGTGAATTTACAAAAAATATGCTCATTTTAGCTTCTGGAGCACCTTCCAAAACTCTATGGGACAAGCATGTGAAAATAGTTTTCTCTCAAACATGATTCATGATATCCCAGCAGAAGGTTTTTCACAGGGTAAAATCACCTTAGAAGACACCACAATTCCTGAAATTAGTATGGTACCATCAACAAATGAATTCTAATGTAACTAAAGTCTGTTATCACCCTTTATAGTTCTCCTTTTGGTAACCCTCAAAATCTTCGATTCACTACAATGCATTTCAATAGGGTACTATCATTTATATTGGTCCCAAGATGGCTGCCAGCAATTCCAGGATGAAGTGCTGACAGCCAATCAGATCTCACGATGACATGTGTGGTTAGGCTCCGCCCAGATATATGTGTTTTTACTTTTGATTTTCTCAGCAACTACTGAACGGATTTACACCATTTAACAAAAAGGGTTCTTTCTGAACCAAGAACTACCTCTTTGCCAAATTTGGTGTAATTCCGTTCAGCAGTTCGGGCTGTAGCCTTGCATAAAGTTTCCTATGGGAAATTGATTTTTGACTCTTATTTTTTAATTTCTCCGCAACTACTGAACGGATTTACACCATTTAACAAAAAGGGTTCTTTCTGAACCAAGAACTACCTCTTTGCCAAATTTGGTGTAATTCCGTTCAGCAGTTCGGGCTGTAGCCGTGTCTAAAGTTTCCTATGGGAAAATGAATGGGGAAAACACGTTTTGGGACCCCCCTTTTTTGTCGGCCCCCGCTTGACGAATCACCCTGAGACTTTCAGGGTAGGAGCGGGCCGGAGCGGGCATAAAGTTTGAAAATTTCGCGAAGATTCGTCAACCGACGCAAGAGTTATTTCAAATAGAATGTCGCGGATTTCCTATGGAAAATAGGTCCTAACTATCTACTGGCGACCGCCAGTAGATAAAAAATATATATATATCTATCTCCGGCTGGTCTTCACTGTGTTAAAACTACAAAATAGTGCAGGCACTACCAACAGTGCACATGCTAGATAGTAGGAGTTATGGTATTCAAATATGAGCTGGGTGTGCATTAAATATGTTTGAAAGTTGAAACTGGCATGATTTTAAACAAATGTTGTATTTTAGTTTTGTTTTCGTTCTTTCATGTTTATGCATCGTGTGATTTGCCTATATTATATATGGTGAGCTCAATATGGCGCACAAATCATGTGTGACACAGGCCGGTGCCTCGGCCGAAACGCGTTCCTGTTGGCTGAAACCTTGAATTAAATTCTTGGTGGTTCATAAGCTGGTGTCCTGTGCTGTGTAAGAGCCTTTCAGTATCCATGGACGGGTCTTGATGGTAATATATATCGGCACATATATGGGTATATGAGTATGTATACGGAAAGCCTTCAAAATTCATTACAAAGCAGGTTTTCACACCGGAGCCTTTGTGATATTGAGAGGCACTGACAGGAAATTTTAAAATGTTAACATAAGAGCCGACATTGCTCTCGGCAATCACATTGAACGATTGAACCACTGCAGCCCCTCTGCACAGAGAGATGTTGCCCGGAGGTAGCGATGTACACGTGTTGAGAAATTATTAGGACAAGAATTGCGGTGCTCTGATCTGATAAACCAGGACAGCGGTTTGTTGCTGCAGGGCCTTGCAGCCATGTAGTTTTAGTTATTGGGAAGCCCTGCCGTCTTTAGTTGTGCCGCTAGAGGGCAGAAGAGCTCCTGATAAGCAAGCCTTAGCCTGTCAAGCTGGACGTAGTTTGTAGTAGTTTGGGGATTAAAGAGGTGGTCCAGAGGACGTTTCAAATGGAGTTAAAAAAAAAAAACGCATTTCTGCGTTGGAGAAGTTGACTCTGAATGAGGTCTTGGAATCCATGTTTGGACAGAGGACCGACAGTTTTCCGGGCCTAAGTGCGTATAATGTGTGTCGGCTGCTCACGGGCATGCCAGCGTCTCATCTGCAGAGTAATGTTAAATATTGTTTTTGCTGGTGCCTGATGTCTTTGAACTAGTTTAAGGGACTGGAGGACGAGGAATGTCTAGGAAGCTGTGCACGTGATCTTGTGACAGGAGTACGGGCAGTTTTCAGGAACGCAATGGACCGGATGAGAGAAGTCTGACGCAACAGCACCCTCCAGCGGCAGGAAGGAACAATCCCGAATTACCGAATAGGCAACTCCTCTTAGGGGCCCCGCAACAACGGATCAAAATAATATTGATTTGATCTTGAACGAGCTTTCTTAAATTGTATCCAAAAGATAGCAAACAAGCATTTGCAATGCAATAGGTCTCGCATTCACGCGAGTTTGAGCTATTGGCATTGTAAATGACAATGCCTTTTATTTATGTTTTGGGTTTTAAAACAAAAGGCATTGTCATTTACAATACTAATAGCTTAAACTCTCGCAAATGCGAGACCTATTGCATTGCAAATGCTTGTTTTTTGTTCTTTGCAAAATGCCATAATTAGGCCCAAGAATTATCATACCGAAACCTTTCTAAAATGAAAAGGAAAAGAAAAGCATTTTGCTACATATAATAGAACAATGCTTGGAAGTAAAGAATAGCTATGTCCCTGCCCCGTGTTAAGCATGCTAAATGGAAAGTCCGTCTTCAAATTAAGCACTGCAGGAATACCATCTACTTCACTCAACTAGCGCCAAGAAACCTTCTGGGGTACATGCGCTTTAAGTGTGTCACTAACATAACTTACATCTATATAGCGCTTTATATCCTTGATGAGGCCACGAAGCGCTCCTGTTTATCATGTTCGTTGCGCCATACTGGAGTGCTTGGTTGTCCGAGTGTAGAGTGAGGCATTTGAGGGTCAGAGATGTGCTTCAGACATGGGGCAGGCAAGCGCCCCTGCCATGAGCATGAAGTCAGCAGAACATGTGAGAAACAGACGGAACCAGGCAACTTCCCATCCTGGGAGGGAGTGGTCCTAATCTGATGGTCCTTGAGGGCAGAATATGTGATCCGCGGAGCCAAGCTGGAAGTAGTGTATGTGGAGTGCGCCTAGAAGCCCGAAACACTGGTTACCAGCGTATATAGGAGGAGGTGTGGGCTCATGGAACTGGGGAACACAGTTCGGATCCCGGCGTAGGACCAACGCCTTGTGATTCTGGGCAAACCGCCTCACCTCTGGTGCTTAAAAAAATAGCAAACAAGGAACAATTGAATGATGCCACTGCGTAGCTGGAGCACTTTCTGCACTAGCCACATAATCCATCCACTGCTGCAGAATTTGCAGATTAAGGGGAACAAATGTTTAGAGTATAGCCAAATAACATTTACTGTGTGCAGACTGTAAATACGGCCCTGGGGAATACGTTGCAGCAGTCAAAGTATGTCACCCGCGAGACAGGCTGGGGTTTCTTAATCGATGCAGTCTGTTTGTGAGCGGTACTAAAATTACATTGCGCTTCCTAGCATGCTTTGTGTCGCTGGTGGAGTAAGCCACCCCCAGGTTTTGTTTCTGACTTCCATCTGGTTATAGACTTCATTATAGCAGCTATGTTGGTGAAATTAGGAAATAATTGGACATTATCAACCATCTACGGACAAGTGAGAAGGGGCGGGGCAGACTGCTCTGTGAGGCCAACGTTCGCACACATTCACTTTTCCTACACAGCATTTGGAGAAGAAAAAAACAAGTTCGGAAGAAAATAAAGGTGCGCGGGCGCTTCCGTGCTGCCAAATAAAAAATACCATGGTTAACACAAAAAACTGTGGTTTTCCTGTCATTGGACACTTCATGAGATGGAAAGTGATAATCTTAAAGCTGTGCTGTCCCATTCAGTCAGTGAAGCTAAAGAAATAACACAATCTGCAGGCCACAAGGTTTTCCACAGGAGGCCTGCTGCCCCAGGCACCTGTGGCACATAACGTTGGCAACAGCGGCTAGTGTCCTGGCACAGCTATCCGCGGGTGTGCCCTGAACTGTGGTTTAAATATCACCAGTATCATGCGGGGGACCTATTCATGCATGGTTTTACCAGTCATGCTTTTAACGTTTGAAATGAGGCCACCAGTAGCACCTTCAATTTGTCTGACATTCCAAAAATAGGCAAAACACTAAAAACCTTACTTTCCTTACTTTAGCCTTGTAGAATAAGGCAGCAGTAAAACAAATTAATGGTAGCACATGCCACAAGTCCTTGTCTCTGGCTGTGAGCAAGGAGGATTTTGTTAATGTTGTGCAAGACTTTCTTTCTAGCTATAGTTAACAGATTTAACGAGCATTAATCAAAGGTCAGTTGCAGTCACCAGAGATTAAGCATATAGGTAGAATTTATTGGTAAGTGAATAATCATGTAGCCCTACATTCTAGCTGTTCTCCTAGGTTATGTATATAATTTTCAGTCCAGACTGTAGTGCAACGGTTAACTAACCATATCTGCCTATGGATTCCGGACGATGGTCCTCTTTTTATTTTTGTACTTTAAATATATTTTGAGCGCCCTATTACCTCCTTTTAGTTTAGGTTTTTACTTACTGGGAAGAGACAGATAGAGTAGTACAGTAATGAGCATCAGTTCTGCTTCTGTGAGAAGGACTCTGTCTGGAGTTAGAGGCCGGCAGCCTTTTATCAGTTAATAAAGATGAAAATCCAGTACATTAATCACCGCATTTACATGTGGCTTAGCTGAGAGGAATCCATACGCATAAGAGTAATACAACCCGTAGCTGAGGGGAATCCATACGCATAAGAGTGATGCAACCCATAGCATAGGGTAATCCATACGCATAAGAGTAATGTAACCCATAGCTGAGGGTAATCCATACGCATAAGAGTAATGTAACCCATAGCTCAGGGTAATCCATGCGCATAAGAGTAATGCAACCCATAGCTGAGAGGAATCCATACGCATAAGAGTGATGCAACCCATAGCTGAGGGGAATCCATTCGCATAAGAGTGATGCAACCCATAGCTGAGGGTAATCCATTCGCATAAGAGCGATGCAACCCATAGCTGAGGGGAATCCATACGCATAAGAGTGATGCAACCCATGGCTGAGGGTAATCCATACGCATAAGAGTGATGCAACCCATAGCATAGGGTAATCCATACGCATAAGAGTAATGTAACCCATAGCAGAGGGTAATCCATACGCATAAGAGTAATGTAACCCATAGCTGAGGGTAATCCATACGCATAAGAGTAATGCAACCCATAGCTGAGGGGAATCCATATGCATAAGAGTAATGCAACCCATAGCTGAGGGGAATCCATACGCATAAGAGTAATGCAACCCGTAGCTGAGAGGAATCCATATGCATAAGAGTGATGCAACCCGTAGCTGAGGGGAATCCATACGCATAAGAGTGATGCAACCCATAGCAGAGGGTAATTCATACGCATAAGAGTAATGTAACCCATAGCAGAGGGGAATCCATACGCATAAGTGTAATGCAACCCATAGCTGAGAGGAATCCATAAGAGTGATACAACCCATGGCTGAGGGGAATCCATACGCATAAGAGTGATGCAACCCATAGCAGAGGGTAATCCATACGCATAAGAGTAATGTAACCCATAGCTGAGGGTAATCCATACGCATAAGAGTAATGCAACCCATAGCTGAGGGGAATCCATATGCATAAGAGTAATGCAACCCATAGCAGAGGGTAATCCATACGCATAAGAGTAATGCAACCCGTAGCTGAGAGGAATCCATATGCATAAGAGTGATGCAACCCGTAGCTGAGGGGAATCCATACGCATAAGAGTGATGCAACCCATAGCAGAGGGTAATTCATACGCATAAGAGTAATGTAACCCATAGCAGAGGGGAATCCATACGCATAAGTGTAATGCAACCCATAGCTGAGAGGAATCCATAAGAGTGATACAACCCATGGCTGAGGGGAATCCATACGCATAAGAGTGATGCAACCCATGGCTGAGGGGAATCCATACGCATAAGAGTGATGCAACCCATAGCTGAGGGGAATCCATACGCATAAGTGTGATGCAACCCGTAGCTGAGGGGAATCCATACGCATAAGGGTGATGCAGCCTATAGCTGAGGGGAATCCATACGCATAAGAGTGATAGAACCCATTATGTCCTGTTATAAAAAGACACAGAGAGGGTGTTCTAAAAGTGATCAAGCTACATTCTACTGGAGCAAATACAACTATCACTGGCATTTACAGGTCTATTTTTATACTTAAAATTTGCAAGACTCTCCACGTGTGCTTCTGTGCATACATTCAAAACCACAACAGTAAATATTTATTCCAGAGGTTGTGGCTCATACAACAGTCCTGCAAGACTTTTTTTTGCATAGGATCTTTGGAAGTCTGGACAGGCCATCTGGATCACTGCTGTGGTTGCGAGTGGGATTGTGCCTATAAGACACAGTGATATCTATGAACAAGTTAGGGTTCTGTAGCTATGGAGTCTTGTGGTTTGTGCACGTGACCTCTCTAGCTCCCCTCTCTCCTGTAGTAGCTTTAAGGTACCCTCATGTCCTGTTGCTGTAGTGATTCAGAACCGATGTAAATGCAATGTATGGAGGATAGGGTTTAAGGTTTAGAGGGATGTTTGGAAATATAGAACATGTACAGGCCTGCCAAGTACCACGCATCAGGTGTGACGCTAACGCATTTCAGTGTGGTGTTCCGCATCACCGCACTGAAATGCATTGTCACACATTTTTGCCACTCTGGCTACGCAGGGTGCCAGCACGCGCCGCCGGCACCTGTGCGCCGGCTCTGCTGCTCCCCGCAGACTTGCTGCAGGCACTGGGCTCAGTAAGTTAATAGTTAATCTTGTCTGCTCTCAGCTCTGGAGTGGCTGAGAGTAGTGCTACAATGTATTGTTACAAATGAAATCTGCCCGGCAGCCTGTCGTGCTGGCAACATTATATTTGCGGCCGCGGCGCCGCTCGGCTTTCAGACACACGCACCACACACTGACTGAGTAACTCACACTGCCAATTACCGAGACCGGTGGGGCGGGGCCTGCCCTCAGCAGTGGTTGCTACTGGCTGTGGCACACCATGGGGGGCCCGGGATAATCCGGATGTGACCGTAATGCCTCGTCACGTCCTGGAGGAAGAGGAAGTGAGGTTAGAAGCGGCGGGGGACTCAATCTGAGAGTCGAGTCCTCGGTGCGCTGCCGCTGCTGTCTGCGCAAATTCAATAAAACCCCGGCGTTGCCGGACCGAGCAGACCGTGAGTGAGTGATTATTAATAGTCACCGACAGGACACTCATGGTTTAAGTGAGCAATAGTCTGAAGTGTGACGGACAAATTGTTTTCACAGCGATGCGAGGCTTATGAAAATAACTGCTTTGGAAGTCCCAGCCTCTCTGGGACATGTCAAGTTGATCCGGCAGCAGCGTCTGTCACCCACAGGGACAGAAAGAGTTTGTTAAAGCGTAACAAAAAGCACCGTCAGGCCCGGCCAGCCTCTCGTCGATCCGGAGGAGCCTTCTGCTGTTTTTTGGGCCACTTGTGGTCATTAGTCCTGGTGGCAGCTCCTGTCTCTAGAATGGATTCATGTTTTTACTTCACCCTGCAGCCCAGACAAGTAGTACAGTGCCCGACCCCCTCAGTGGTATGTATGTGGGGGCAGCGCGAGTGACTCCAGGGAGACTGATTAAATGGCTCTCTCTGAACCCTCTGAAATTATTTGATTTGGATCGTTCATGTTTGTGGGTCTGGGGCGACTCTCCCGCCAGTGGGTCAGCTCATGACATCACTCAATGTTGGGACGGACATGACACAAGCAACCATGGCCGGCCCTAAGCACTGCAGTGTATGACTGGCAGCGGCAGAACGTCCAAGGAAGCCGATTAAGGCCCCCTAGTAATCATCTCTAGCAGGTACAATTAGCACTGCCCTCTTGCAGCCTGTTGACCCCCCATGCTCAGCTGCTGCTGAAGAACATGCTCAGAATGAACAGCCGGGCAGACATGTGGGAACGCACGTCTGGGCACAGCCAGGTGAGCCCTGCACAGATTGATTAGAAAAATATCATTTTGCTTTTCATCTTTCCACTGACATCTGGGAAAGCATTTGTTCCCTAAAACTTTGTGTCAATTGTATAGTATGGAACCATGATATCTGTGAGCCTAAGCATATATCTTCACAAGCCCAATCCTCAGGGCGCTGGTACGTATCACAGCCTAATATAACCCAGCTGTTTGTTTTTGTTTCAAAATAGCTTCTGTTTTCATAAATGTCAAAAAGAAAACCCATTTTAGAAACGCAGCATGAAAACAAGAAGGCACCACTTCTCCCCTAAAAACACCTCACTTGGATCCTTAACAGTTCACATTTAATGATTGCTCACATTTAAGATGTGACGTTACAGGCACTGCTTTTGAACTGGAGAACCAGCTTTGAGTCCCAGCGTCGGCTCAACATCCTGTGATTCTGGGCAAATCACCTAATCTCCCTGTGCCTAAAAAATGAATGTTCCCTCATGTCATTTAACTGGTGCTCATGTGAAGCACTCAAATACCTTCGGGTCGAGTTGACACTATATAAAACTGCAAAAAGAATTTGTCATGTCTTCAATGAAATGACATTATAATCATCTTAGAAAGGGACAGTGGGTTAGTGACCAGGGGTTTGCACCAGTTTTAAGATCTTTTAGCACTTCTCATTGTTGAAAATGGCAACATTTCTAATATTTATCTCATTCTATGGACTTAATTGCTTGGTTTTATTTGCAAGAAATGTCAGTCTGTGTGTGTCACATTTGGCAACAGAATGTCACTGATAGGTGCACTGAAACCATGGAAATGTCACGCATAAGAAATCTGAACACTTTGCATCTATGCTTACATCCTATTTGGTACAGTCGGGTTCCAGAGTGCCCTTCCATTTCTGGTGATTTGCAGCAGTTTAAAGATCTTCTAAGAGTTACTCGTTGCTCAAATGGGTGTAATTTCTGATATTTATACATTTCCCTCATCTTCATAGCTTGATTTTGCTCACGAAAAAGTGTCACTCATAGTCGTTGAATGTCACTCATAATTACACGGAAATTATGAAAATGTCACACATAAGCAATCTGAAACCTTGGCAGCTATGCATGTACTACGTTCGCCTGCTGCTATATTGAAATATTAAACATATGTAGATACTATCTTGTCACAGACTTAAAGGAGTTTACTTCTATTTCCCTGGATCTCCCAGTTTTAAGAGGTGGGATTCTGAAAGAGCATGAACATGCAGACAAAGCTTAGTGATCAGTAACAGGCACCTTGTTCACTGCCAGCATGACACCCATGATAACGAGAACAAAGGGCACTATAGTTGCATGAGTGGGGTGAGACCCCACCAGCATTAGGAACTCTAACCACATTGCCTAAATGGCATGGATACCCAAAAAGCTGCAGGTGAAAATAAGGCAGAGATCTCTTGAGAGTATTTTGAGTGACATTTTTGTTTTAAACCTGAAATTTGGAGGGCAAATGAGAGATACCATTAGATTGTATGGGGTCAAAGGAAACCATTTTGGTATATTTACAAGCAACACATTTGATCTGCTTTATCAGTGTTACTGTTTATTGCATGTTTTTCATTTGCAGAGTACTGATAATTTCTGTTAAATTTCTCTGTGTTACTCTTCTATGTTCTAGGTTAAATAGAGCCAGTCAGACATATTTCTTTCCTATCCATCTGACAGATCAACTGTTACCCAGTGCTGTGTTCTATGCCACCGTGGGACCCCTGGTGATATACGTCGCCATGCACAGGCTGGTCATCAAACCCTACCTCGAAGCCCAGAAAGAAAAGTGAGTGTGTAGGAAAGCTGTTCACTGTGATGCTTGAGTAATGTGTCCTATAGCCAGTCCTCCATTTACACCTTGTACCCAGACTTCCAAAACCAGACTTCCAAACACGTAGAACATGTTGTTAGTAACTCTGAATGTGGAGGTATTATTTCAACATTTGGTAGAATGTGAAATAAAATACACATAGGTAACATAGTGATGTTGACTCCATGACCAGCTGCACCCTTTCAATTATATAATTCCAAAATTCTCATCCTCTAGTAGTCCCAAAGCAATAACTCAGCGCTTCCTTAAGTTGACCACGAGTTAAGCAATGAATTCAGCTAGGCCTGAACAACTCTATATGTATTAAATCCACTGTGGATAAAATAGTGACTCTAGGTTTTTCCAGCTTTGGGCTTGAATGATCATATTTAAATCTTCTGATCGTGCTGCCTTTATCTTTTCAAGGGCCTCATTGACTTCCTCTTCGGGACTTGCATGCTTATGAACAATGGCAGCTGATCTCAGATTAATTGCAATGAACTTCATTAGCTCTCACCATGGACATTCAGTTTGCCACCATGGTATCCGTGCAAGCAAAACTTTTAACCAAAAATACCTCACTTTATCACTCTTATTTAAGATGCTGGTTGTATCGCGAATGACCACGCCGGCATGACTCGCGGGGGGAGGAGGGGTAGTCGCTCGGGGGGGGGGGTCACGCGGAGGGGTCACGCGGGGGTTCGAGAGGTTAATTAAAAAAAAATATAAAAATAAACTTACTGTGCCGTCTCTGCTCCGGCCGGGTCCTGCGTTTTGCTGAACAGGAAGCAGGCAGCCTCCCTCCCCTAAGCCAATCACAACGCTGCAATGGCAGCGTTGTGATTGGCTGGGACGCCGACCGCACAGGCATCTATGGGGAGGCCATTCAGCCTACATGGAGAAAATGCAGAGTGCGTATGAATGGTTTGGTCGGCCCTGGGGCCAACCAAACAGTCAGCGCACTCAGAGTGGGCAAGCTACTCCTCCCCTGGACTCCAGCAGACCCGCCCACCCGCAACCAGGCATACCCTTCTGCTTTCTCGCACTGCAAGAAGCAAAAACATAAAATGGTAGTTTTACCATTTTATGTTTCTGCTTCTCGCACTGCGAGAAAGCAGTGGGGTGACGCTCCTCCGCCCTAATGGAGGAGCCGCCCCTGCAATGTATCATCCACTTGCATTTCGTCCATCCTAAAATTATTGCTTATACCAAACTTCTCCATTAGCTCTGTTATTATTTCCTACCAAATGGATACACCAATTGCATGGTTGTACGTGCAATTGTTAAGGTACCGCCTAATTTCAACAAACATTCTTTCCTAATTGTGTCTGAAAATGTTGTGTGAGCTTGTCTTTGAGGTCGTATGCAATATGAGCTACAGAACTTTATTGAAATGTGTTTACCATGTATTTTGAAACTCTTAATGGGGGGTCACATATTGTAAAACCTGACGATCTCCAAAAATTAGGGAGCCAATGCCGTCACTTGTTACATATTGTCCTATAACATAGTTGATATACAACCTATCTCAGATCATGATTAAATTGCAAGTTCTGCTGTTACTATCCAAATTCAGAGCTAGAGATTTCTGTATCACATTTGAATTTAAAATGTAAAACTTTTAATCATCTATAAGATGTACAGTACACACCTTTTTCTGTTGAAAGGTGTGAGAATTGTTTGATAACTAGTGGACTGCTCATTTACACTCCACTATATTATAGTAATATGGCCACACAGCATAAAGCTGCGGAGTATAATGAGAAGTATTTTCACGTTATGTTGCAACCTCAGGTGTGTGTGACTCCCTTTTCTGCTTATTTTTATTTAGATGTAAAAATATCAGTGTTAAAGAAAATCAATGTAACATTTTTTGAATACTTTAAGTATGTATGCCGCACCAGTGCTTTTATTTATTAGAAACGTCAAGGGACACTAACTAACCACTTACATTTCCATGGTACCTCTGAGATGCCACCATTTCAATTGCCTGTGACTTTCTCTATGACATAATTGTAAATGAATTAATTTATGAGATACGAGGGCTAAATGGTGATCAAGCAGCAGTGATTTAGAGTATGGAAGTCATACTTGGGAAAATTAATAATATTTCATTGAGTTTGATTAGACCAAGGATGCTTTTCCCATATCTGAGTAAGTCCCAGCAAGCAAGTGGTTCTAGTCTAGTGGTCAACTGGAGAAGAAGATGACAAATGAAAAGAGGCTACTAGAAGTACTATGAGCCCACAAGAAGCCCAGGAGCCACTCCTGTACGAAGCAGTCATTTCAGAGCCAGTGAGAACAACAGGAAAAAGAACAGCAAGTCCACTTGCTACCCAGCAAATCTTGGAACAGTCACTACATTCAAGGACTGAATTGCCTCCCTTCCTGAGGTGCAGTTGGAAGTAGTATTGCCACTAGAGTGGAAACCTGATGGAAGTTAAATGGCAGGTTGCAATGGCTAAATATTTTTGGGGACACTGTCCATGTTAGGCATTGTGGCGAGGATCACCATGCTTAAGTGGACTTCATAAACTGAAATATTGTAGGTGATATTCAGACTGATCAATGATTTGCATACTGACCAAATGTAGGTGTCCAATAGAAGGGTATTGTTCCCTGGGAACCAGATATGACAAGATGGACTGCTAAACCTCTGCAACCGCTTCCCAGAAAGCTCGGACTGCTTCTATCTAATCAGGGGATCTATGGTCTTTAGTAGGGCCATTGTAATTACATTAACTCACGGCAGCTGCTTTTTCCACACAATTCTGGATTTTGTCATGGATCAGAATGTGGGGGAAAAATTCCAACCCAAATGCAGGCATCTCTGGGCAGTTCCCAAGTTTTTACATGTAACATTTCACCTGTTGATTGCTGTATTGAGTCAGTAAAACGGTCAGCATATTGCCCATTTCGTGTCAACATCTTGAACTGATGGGTATGAAGAAGGGCATATTTTACAGTTGGAAACAACACTGTTAAACTGAATTCAAAAGTGGCGAGAATGATCCCTTCCTTCTTGTAAAAATGATGAATTTTAACCTCACTATAGTTGCTAAATTACATCTTGGTGTTCTCAGAAAAGTAGTCATTTGAAGAGGGCGCTCAGAATCGAAGTTACTCTTAGTCCGATATGTAAATAATACATACTTAATTACCAAACCTTGTAAGCATGGATGTTTCTCATTTAAGAGGTGAGCTTGGAGAGGCCTTGTGGTGAAAGCACAAAACAGCTAAACTGATATCTGAAAGAAACACGTTAGTTATAGATTCCTTACCTTAGAATTACCCCCAGGCGTCAGACTGGATCCGGAAAGTTTTTTCGTCAGCAGTACCTCTGCGCGTCGGAAGGTGGCATCGGTCGGCTCCGTGTCCGTCGTCGGCGTCGCCGGGATGACGTCGCTGCAGCTACTTAGACGCCGCCCTCGCGCGCTGACGTCAGTTCTTTCTTTTTCTGCATCAGCCAGCGCAGATCCCGGAAGAGCTGTACCTCAGTCAATTTTTGACTAACTTTTTCTCAACTTTTGTCGACTTCTTTTTCGAGTCTTCGACTCCGAAGGTGCACAAGGTATGCCCGGTTTCAAGGCCTGCGGTTCCTGTCATCGCATGATATCGGTGACGGATCCGCACCTCGTGTGTCTTTTTTGCCTGGAGCGCGACCACGACCCCAAGTCGTGCTCCGACTGCCGGTCGATGGCGCCGAAGGCTTTGCGGGAGCAGTCCCGAAAGCTGCTTGAGCACCGGCAGTCTGCTTCGCGCCATTCGAGGTCCCGGTCGAGAGGGAGGTCGAGGGACCGGTCCTGGAGCCACCACCATCCCGGTTCGAAATCTTCGAAGACTTCGCACTCTGGGTTGGGTAAGTCGAAGCATAAGAAGAAGTCGAAGAAGCATCGTCGCTCTTCGACTTCTCCTCGTCGGTCGGCCTATCCGACGAGGGACGCGGGTGGTGCGGCTCCGTGCGCGGAGCCCGATGAGTCGACTCCGCATTTCCCTCCCTTTCCGGGACCCGGAGCGACTCCCGCCCAGCTTCGTACGTTCTACGAGGCGATGCATGCCATCTTTGGGCGGACTGAATCCGCTGGCGCGCCTTCGGGCCCCTTGGACTCGGTTGGGGGGCCTAGGCCTTCTCTGCCGGCGGCTCCGGCCCCGGCGTCGCAGGCCCCCCTTGGATCCAGGCCTGGATCCGGATCGGCGCCGGTTGACCTTGTTACGCCTCCACCGGCGCTGCTTCCGACGGCACCACTACCGCGTTTGACACCGGTCGGCCCCCCGGCCAGCGTCGACCCCGGCCTCCATCCCGACGTGGATACGGAGCCGCACCGGCGTCGCCCGACGCCGGATCCGGCGCCGAGAGGGGTTTTTGTGCCCCTGTCCACTCCTGGGGCCCCTTTTCAACCTGAGTGGCAACCAGAGGATGAGGAGGAGGCCTGGGAGGGGTCAGGTGACCCTCTGACTGACCAGTTGGACAGTGAACAGGACTGGAGAGAGGAACTGGGGGATGCCAGTGGTCTTGACACCTCCCCTGACCGTGGCATGTTGTCTCCTCCTACCGTGGCTACGGAGGAGGGAGCGTCGTACGCAGTGGTGTTGCGTAGGGCGGCAGAGGCTCTCAACCTCGAGCTTCCTACGGTGGCGGTCAGGACTAACCTCCTGACAGAGATGCTTCAACCGGCTGCGAGCTCTTCGGAGCCCTTGCTGCCGTTCAATGAGGCCCTCACCAACATCCTTTTGGGCACGTCGTCAGGCCCAACACGGGGGCTCCCATGGACAGGATGATTGCCCGACGCCACCGCCCGGCCCCGGGCGACCCCACTTTCCTCTCCCAACACCCCACCCCGGAGAGCTTGGTAGTCCAAGCCTCCACTTCCAAAAGCGCATTCCTTACCGCTCCCCCGGAAAGGCAATCCAAGAAGTTGGACCACCTTGGGAAGAAAATTTTCTCTTCCGCCAGCTTAGGACTGCGGTCGGTAAACACTGCATGTCTCTTGGGCCGTTATTCCCACTCTGTGTGGGATACGGTGGCGCAGGTGCTGCCTCTGTGTCCGGAGGAGACCCGGGCAGTGCTCTCCCAGGCTGTGGCCGCCGGGAGGTATGCAGCAAAGTTTGCCGTACGTTATGGGCTGGACACCGCCGACTCTCTGGGGAGGACCATTTCAACGTCGGTAGCGCTTCGTCGCTACGCCTGGATGAGGTCGACTGGCTTTTCAGGGGATGTCCAGAACACCTTGAGGGCCATGCCCTTTGATGGCCGTCGCCTTTTTGGCGACAAATCAGACAACGCTCTAGAGCGTTTTACGGACTCACGGGGTACGGCCAAGTCCTTGGGCCTCTCCACCCGCCCTGCGCAGTCTGCTTTTTGCCCCTTTCGTGGCTACGGAAGGGTTGCCCCGCTACGTCCCGCCCAGAGCCACAGGCCGCAGCAAGTTACCGAACCTTCGCGTGGCCGGGGAAGTGGGAACAACAGTCGTGGTTCCGGGGGCCAGCGGGCGGGCCAGTCCACCAACCCCCCCTCCGCAGCAGCCTCCAAACCCTCCTAGTCCGACCTTTCAGGCCCATCAAACGGCAGTGGGCGGCAGGATTCGCCATCACCTCCCCCACTGGCGCACCATCACGTCGGACAGGTGGGTTTTGCAAATAGTCCGAAGGGCTACTCCCTCCCCTTCGAGACTTCCCCTCCAGCCATGCCACCAAGATACCACCGCATGTCGGAAGACCATCTGGCCCTTCTCCAGCAGGAAGTTACGGCTCTCTTGGCCAAGGGAGCCATCG
This sequence comes from Calotriton arnoldi, assembly GCA_963921515.1. Lineage (NCBI taxonomy): Eukaryota > Metazoa > Chordata > Amphibia > Caudata > Salamandridae > Calotriton > Calotriton arnoldi. Next base: position 860,069 of record CAWUFW010007100.1, read on the forward strand.
AGCGCGTTCCTGTCCCAGAAGTAGGTCTTGGTTGTTACTCCCACAACTTTCTGGTCCCCAAGAAGGACAAGGGCCTGCTATCTTGGATCTCTGGGACGTCAACCGCTTCCTCCGGAAGGAGAAGTTCAAGATGTTGACGCTTGCTCAGGTCTTGTCTGCCCTCGACCCGGCAGACTGAATGGTAACGTTGGACTTGCAGGACGCTTAATTTCACATCCCCGTCCTGCCGGCCCACCGGCGTTACCTACGGTTCACGGTAGGCCACGAGCATTTTCAATTTACCGTGCTCCCCTTTGGCCTTACCAGCGCCCCTCGGGTGTTCACGAAAGTGATGGCGGTGGTCGCAGCTCATCTGCGCAGATCAGGGGTTGCAGTCTTCCCCTATCTCGGCGACTGGCTGTTGATGGTGGGCTTGCCCCAGGCAGTCGTCTCCCACCTCCAGACTACGGCCGACCTCCTGCATTCGCTGAGGTTCTCCATCAATGTGCCGAAGTCACACCTGCTTCCCTCTCAGAAGCTCCTCTTCATCGGAGCGGTTCTGGACAGGACGCGGTTTCGGGTCTATCCTCCCGAGCAGCGAGTCCGGGATATTCAGGCTATGATTCCGATCTTTCAGCCTCTATCCCGGGTTTCGGTCAGAATGACTCTGAGGCTGCTGGGCCTCATGGCCTCCTGCATCCTGCTGGTTGATCATGCCAGGTGGCATATGCGGGCTCTGCAGTGGGACCTGAAGTTCCAGTGGGAGCAGCATCAGGGGAATCTGTCCGATTGCGTCCAGATCTCGGCGGGCACTGCACGTCAACTGCAGTGGTGGCTCATGAACCAGGATTGGGTCAATGGCAGATCCCTCTCCCTTCCCCAACAAGACCACACTGTGGTGACGGACGCCTCCCTTCTGGGATGGGGCGGCCACATGGGAGAGACAGAGATCAGAGGCCTCTGGTCTCCGGCGGAGTCCGGGCTTCACATCAACCTTCTGGAGCTCCGGGCGATTCGTCTTGCACTGAAAGCATTCCTTCCCTCTGTCCGGGGAAGAGTAGTGCAGGTGTTCACGGACAGCACCACTGCCATGTGGTACTGCAACAAACAGGGCGGGGTGGGGTCGTGGACCCTCTGTCAAGAGGCCCTTCGCCTCTGGACATGGCTGGAACATCAGGGCATATCCCTGGTGGTTCAACACCTGGCAGGTTCTCTGAACGCCAGGGTGGACGAACTCAACCGCAAGTGCATGATGGATCACGAATGGCGTCTTCAATCGGACGTTATGCTATGGTGCAAGGTCTCTTTCGACAGTGGGGAGAGCCTTGGTTAGATCTATTCGCCACCGAAGAGAACGCGCAATGTCAGCAATTCTGCGCATTGGAATTTCCAAGGCGGCACTCGCTCGGCGACGCTTTTCGCCGCGAGTGGAGTTGCGGTCTGTTGAACGCCTTTCCGCCTATACCACTTCTGCCCAGAGTGGTGAAGAAGATCTGGCGCGACCGGGCCCAAGTCATTCTTGTGGCTCCGGATTGGGCACGAAGAGTCTGGTATCCCGAGCTGCTCAACATGGCCATCGATCCTCCGATCAGTCTGCCTCTTCGGGAGGATCTTCTGTCGCAGCAGCAGGGGACGGTCCTCCACCCGATCCTGTCAAGTCTCCACCTCCTTGCGTGGAGATTGAGCGGCGGCAGTTGACGTCTTTCGACCTGCTTCCCGAAGTATGTGACGTAATCTTGGCAGCCAGGCGTCCCTCCACTAAGATGGTATACGCCTGCCGGTGGAACAAGTTTGTGGCCTGGTGCACAGCAAAGGCTGTGGATCCCCTTTCTGCCCCTCTTTCTGAAGTTCTCTTGTTCCTTCTTTCTTTAGCCCAGCAGGGCTCTGCTCTGGGCACTATCAAGGGCTATCTTTCAGCCATTTCTGCCTTCCTTCGGCTGCCAGATCAACCTTCTCTTTTCAAGTCTGCGGTAGTTAACCGTTTCTTTAAAGGCTTAACGCATCTTTTTCCTCCAATCCCCTTCGTTATGCCTCAGTGGGACTTGAATCTTGTTCTTACCTATTTAATGTGCGCTCCCTTTGAGCCGCTTCATAACTGCCCTTTAAGACTCTTGACTCTTAAGGCTGCTTTCCTGGTAGCCATCACTTCTGCTAGAAGGGTGAGTGAGCTCCAGGCCCTTTCTTCCAAACCTTTCCTGTCTGTTCATACGGACAAGGTGGTTCTCAGGACCCGTCCATCCTTCCTTCCTAAGGTGGTCACTGCCTTCCACATCGGGCAGACCATTACTCTGCCCACCTTCTTTCCGCCTCCACATCCTTCAAAGGAGGAAGAAGGGCTCCACCGTCTGGACCCAAAACGTGCGCACTCTTTCTATCTGGACCGCACAAAACAGTTCCGGGTGGATGATCAACTCTTTGTTGGCTACGTGGGCGCCAAGAAAGGTCGGCCCATACACAAACGCACCATTTCACGATAGGTCGTTTTGTGTATTAAGGCATGCTATTCTCTGGCTAAAAAACAGCCTCCGGTCGGGCTACGCGCCCATTCCACCAGGGCGACGGCAGGCACTACTGCCTTGGGAAGAGGAGTTCCTCTACATGACATCTGTCAGGCGGCCACGTGGGCATCGCTGCACACATTTACGATGCACTACTACCTGGACAGCCAAGTCCGGAGAGAAGCTTCTTTGGCCGTTCTGTTCTCCAGGATTTTCTGGTGTGATCTTGGTTTGCAGACCCACCACCGGGGTTGGTATTGCTGGGGTATCTATTCTAAGGTAAGGAATCTATAACTAACGTGTTTCTTTCAGATGAACAAGTTACTTACCTTCGGTAACGATATATCTGTAAGAAACATTAGCTAGTTATAGATTCCTTACCGCCCCACCCATCCTCCACGTTCTGCGAACTGATTTCTAGGGTTAAGGACTACCTTTCAGGGCCCTAGTTTTGTGCACCAGGGGTCAGTGTCTTGCATGGCTCTGCGTTTCTGGCGCGGAAAGTAGTGTACAGAACTGACGTCAGCGCGCGAGGGCGGCGTCTAAGTAGCTGCCGCGACGTCATCCCGGCGACCACAACACCGACGACGGACGCGGAGCCGACCGACTCCACCTTCTGACGCGCAGAGGTACTGCTGACGAAAAAACTTTCCGGATCCAGTCTGACGCCTGGGGGTAATTCTAAGGTAAGGAATCTATAACTAACTAATGTTTCTTACAGATATATCGTTACCGAAGGTAAGTAACTTGTTCATTAAGCAGAAGGTTTTTAATACAAAGCTGTTAGATACAGGATAACAGAACTGTGTTTCATTTCAAGAGGAGTGTACCAAGTGGCAGATTTTCTATGCCCTTCAACGTGGTTTATATTCTGCACCGTTGATTTTACTCTGGGAGGTGTAGATTGCCAATAAAATGGCGCTCCTGTTCATCGATGCAAGTCAAAAGAATTCATTGTTAGTGAGTAACATTTAGAAAAAGATAAACTGAATATTTCTTTGATAAGAACACTTTGTATTTCCAAAAATGCTGAGAATTCTTTTTGTTATCAATAACTGGGGTTTCAATGTAGCTAGATATTAACGGCACAGAATATTTTTCATAAATTGCCATTAATCACACAGACACAAATGTAGTCAACACTTGTGCATAATGTTATCATCCCTTGCATCTTGTGTGTATAGAGTATGGAATGCAATTAATTGTTCCAACATAATCAGCATAGCACACGTTCTCCTGATAAGCAATCGTCTGGGGTTTATCTGCATGTTATATTGGCGTTAGTTCTATTTCGTGAAGCGGTCTTAGCGCCAGCTATATTGAGCCAAAGACTTTCATTCCAACGGGTAAACATTGCCACTGCAGAGTGATTGCTCTTTCATTTCGTTTGCCAATCAAAGCAAATTGGACCTGGGATGATAATCTATCCCAAGGTTAGAGCTGAGTGGACGCTCTTCTTCAAAACTGCATTCCAAGTTTATTTAGATCATGGGTACTCGCAAACATTTGCCCAGGAGCCACAAAGCATGGTCTGTGGTGTGACAGAGGGCCGCACTGATGCCAGCAGGGTGGCGGTAGTGAGTCTGAGTGGGTCAGGGATTGGGAAAGGAGGTCTAAAAAAAATGTTAAATAACCGGGCAAGCATTTATTTGCAGGTGAATAAATGCTTTGTCGTTTATTTAACGTTTCTTTCTGAATATTAGTGCTCGGCAACTAGGCAGCAGCTCGTGAATCGGTTCACCAGGGGGGCCGCGTGTAAAGGTCATGAGGACCGCAAGTGCCCCCCGGGCCGTACTTTGAGTATTACTGATTTAGATGATGTATAAGCAGATGTTGAATTGTCTAAGAGGTCCTTTTCATGGGAATGACGTGCCAACAACCGATTTGAAGAAGAGGGTGGCCAAGGATTCACTTGCAAGTGATCACAAGGGTTTGGTTGACTTACTTAAGGTGCTTTTTTTGGTCATTTATGGCATATACAGTTGCAAAGTAGCTCTTGATGGAAACCTGAAAGCCTTGGTGGGTGTGGAGATAGCTTCTGAATTTTGTGAATGATTAGCTGAATTTTGTCCTGGAAAAGAGACTGATTGAGTGACTTCAGGCACAGCTGGGGATGGCGATGGATCGCTCTACTGGTTGATGTTCATCTACTAGACGGAATAGGGCCCACATTTCTTTTGAAGCCAATTCTGTTCTTTGCTTAAAAAAAGTTGTTTAGACGTCTTATGTTTTAATTTGGCGGTGTTTTATAGTATTTTGTTGTCCGAGAATGGCTACCTCTCTTGGCACTCTGTTCTCCTGACCTTTCTTGTTATTTGTAATCTAGCAGTGATATTTGATGAATCCTTTTTAGGTCGAGCCTCGAGTAGCGCGCAAGCGCTGCTTAGAGGCGAAGACTTATTGTAAGTGAGTTTTCAAAGCAGTCCAAGAAACGCTCGTGCGTCGTGGCTGGCCTTTTTGAGATGGGTACGCGCGGCAAACATGTGTTTCCAATTATCGTGCCCAGACGCGGCGCGATAAGTGGAAACACATGTCTGCCGCGCGTACTCATCCAAAGGCCAGCCACGACGCACGAGCGTTTTGGGACTGCTTTGCAGGCTGCCGCGCTCGCTCGCCCCGCTCCTCCGTGCTTGTTACACCAGACCTTCGCTGGCTTGTTTTTTATCTTATGCATCTAACAGCCATTGACAAAGACAATAGTCCTGGCTTGTTGTAACATAATCAGCACAGCGCCCTTTTACGAGCGCCGCGCTGTTAATGGTTTCTCTCTGCTCTCACACACCCCTCCCTTCTCCCACTCCCTCCCCCATGCCCAGTGTACGTAGTTTAATCCTACTCAGGAGGTGGCCCCTCCTTCAGTGACACGCGGCAGCCCCCTCTCTTTGCTGTCACGTTGGTGTTAGAAGGGGCCTCCGCTCTCTCTTCCACGAGTCTACGTCACGCTTTCTCCGCCTCTCTGCTCCGTTACTGAAGTTACTTTCCAGGCCTCAGTGCCATGCCGGTCACTGTCTCAGAACCGTCTAGCTCGGGGGCACACTCTGCTCTGCTTGTGTTCTTCAGCACACACCGCTCTGCTCTCCGTCTCCTCGGCGCTGCTCTCACATTCCATTCCATGGGCCTCCCTTTCTTGAACCTTAGCTGTCTGATCAGCCCCTCTCTGTGACTGGGACCCCGCGGGAGCTTTGCTGCTGATACCGCCGTCTCCAGGGCCTGTAATCTCGCCAGTCAGCTCCGAGTTCACCTCCTTATCACTACTTTTGTACGGCGGACTTAAGTCGAGCCGTGTGATCCTTGACACAATGGCCGGCCCAGGATCCAATCCCGCTAAGACTCTTAAAAGATGTACCTCGGGCCTGAGCCGCCCCCGCTGAAGTTTAAATTACTGCAAAAAGACTCTGTTAGGCAAAATAAAAAACAAACACACACATAAACATGACCAGCACAAATATTCTCTCAAACAATTAAAACAAGCATTGGCATAGCCAATAGGTCTCGCCTTTGGAACCTTATAAGTTTTTAGCCATGCAACAGTTGATGTTATTGCACTAAGGATATTGTGCTGCATAACTAAATACTTATAAGGTCCCAAAAGCGAGACCTATTGGCTATGCCAATGCTTGTTTTCTTTGATTCAACCTTCTGGTTGGTGGTTTTGCTCGAAATTGCAGTATTTGTTTTTTAGATTCGCCAAAATGGCCTTGTTTGAGGTACCATAAATTAGTAGGAAAGCAGTTACTCAATACTTGCATCTCCCTTGATAAAACCCTCTTCCACTTCAAAGTTTAAACATCTAACATGTATTGCACGCTTTACCCTGCAAGCAAACATACCCTATAACATCAATAGTTGTTGGTGTTAAAATGCCGACAATGCACGTCAGGCCTTTTGAAGCATGCAAGGCACAGCATTTTAAAAATACTTTATTTAACATCTTAGTTTCACTAAATTGCTGAAAGACATCGAATTTGGCCACAGACTTCACAGCATTCTCAGAGACCTGTATCCCATTTCTTAAGTTAATGTTCAATTAGAAATACTTGTCAGCGACCTTGTTGGTGCAAATGTTTCAATTGCCTGGAAGGTGGAGCCTCCACCGGAAGGACTAGGGTGCACTGATGGAGAATGGTATGTGCAGTTTGTCTTGCCACTCCCTTTGATATACAAGGCCTATTCAAGTGAGTTCAATGTTTGTGTAAGTCAAAGATCTGAGTTATCAGTCGAAATGTGTTGTGCCAAAAGCAACTTAAAACACTTGTGCACTTTCTTTCACCAGGGACTTAGAAAAACAAAGAGAAAACTCAGCAACAGACGTTTTACAGAAGAAACAAGAAGCTGAAGCAGCGGTAAGTACCGTCATGTAGAATTAAACTTAGGAATCATAGAGATGCTGTGCATTATGATGAATGTTAGGAAACACAGACAATTCTGTACCAGTTTCAATGTATTCACGGTACTGTTCGTTCACTTTTAAATGGAAAAGTATTTTCCCCTGAAATCATTTAGAAATTTGAAACAAATTTAAAACTAATTTACTTAGCTAATGCTGTCTGTCTCTGATGCCAGACGTGGTTCAGGACTACATTCTTTTATGTGAAAACTGATTCACATATGAAAAGTGAGTAGCTACATTGTTGAGCATACAGGTGACTTCACCATCGTAATCTCTCCGTAGTGTTGATGAGGTGAACCAGGTGATCCAGATCCGTTCACCATGAAGCAAATTCCACTGCAAGACAATGCTGCCATGCACATACGCAATGTATTATAGCCTACAAGTGTATTTTGGGGCATAGGTGTGCAGGAAGAGGAAGCACAAGATGGCTGCCTCCTTTCCGGGGCTGCCCACATGGAGCTGTAGAGAGGATTTGTTTAGGGTACCTATATTGATTTTGAGAAATGGATAACACCACCATTGGAGGCGCTCATTCCATCATAACATGGGTGGGGTTGGGGGGGCAGAATCTGCATACCCGGCACCATATTGATATCTTTAAGGTGTAGGCGACCGCCATCTCAATAACTAATACCATAATGAGGCTTACTGGGAGGCAATAATCAGCCAAACGCCATTCCATATCGCAGGACCCACCATCACTGGACCGACATTATTCATGCACAAAATCCAAGGCTCCCTCTCATGTATTGGAGTCAGGGAAAGGTGACCGATGATGGCCCTCCGCTCTGATAAAATAAGAGCTACTCATGCTGGATGCCACCTCATACTTGGTATGACCATGCACGGAAGAGACGCTAGCAGTGGTAACAGACTAACCGATCTCAGAATTTCAGCAAGAAATTAGATCCTTGTCTCAGCAAGTTCCTCTGACTAGGACGCTGGGGAAAATGGCTTTTGCACTATTAATCACATCCGACATGAAATCCGGCCACAGCCCCAAAGCCTGAAGAATCTAATTGTTGATTAACCTCAGACCGACTAACTGACCACAGTTCTGTAAAAACAGGCTGTCTCTTTTTAAGACAGCCAATGTTGAATTCACTATGCTAGTAATTACAGACCCAGTCTGGGCTTCTTGGAGAGGCTTGCCACTGCTCAACTCCAGGCACACCTTGGTCATTTCTAGCTTCTTGAACAAAATGCAGTGCAGTTGTGCCATGTCACTATCATAACCGCCTTGATTGAGGTGCTGGACAGTCCCCTGGAGACCATTGATGTGAGTTGCGTCTTCACATCTGTTAAGGTCATTCACTGGATTTTTGTGAATGTGGTGACATGAGAAAGCGCTGTTTTTCTTAACTGGTTCTCTTTTTTTAACCAAATGAAGCAAAGAGTTAAATCTGCTTCTTTTACTTCTTTTATTCAACCATCTGAAGTAATTTGTGCCTCGGTATTCTCCACGGTCCCTAAGCACTTTCAGTATCTTCATCCAGCCTATAATAGGCCTAATTGCTAAACATCGTCTGCGGTATCACTCCTCAGCAGATGACACTCCGGTTATGATTAAGGTCAGTTGGTTTCAACTAAACAGTTTTCATCTCATCAACTGCTTAAAGAATATTGAAATTTGGATGACTCTTATCTGGTTACAACTTAACTGGGATAATATTGGAGTCATACTGTTCGCAACCAGAGCAAACAAAGCATCAGTTTTCAGATTCCTGCCCCCCTTCTCCCCACAAGCTTTTTTGAACATGCCCCACTGATTAAAGCCAGTCAGAAACGTGGGGCCTTCCTGCATGATACCCTGTCTTTGGACAATCAAAGACACTACTTAGTGAAAAACATCACTTTTCCCACCTCATGTCTGATTGAGATGAGTGAGCTAGTTCCCTGTGGACTATGGATCCCACGGTCCAGTGCTGTAGTCAAATCCTGTCTCGGCTTTTACAAAGGGCTCTGCTTCGAGATTACCAGAGCCAGACTGCCCGAGTTTAGAAGGGAAATGTTGGACTTCAGCTGGCCTAGGTCTTGGGCATTTAGAGTTCATGTCACAATGATGACAAAGAGCCATTCACTCGCTCCAAGTGGAAACTAGTGCTCACTTCAAGTGCTTTTGCTTAATACAAAAATGCAACTATAAAATAAAGTTGTTTACACCCTCTTGTCCATGGTAAACCATGTGCATAGAAGGTGTGGATTTACTCTCTTAAATTCCTTTTAAATTTTCCAAACTCCCTTGCATTACAACACAAAATCTCTTATTTCAAGCAATAGTCTATTCTGTTCCTAGGAAATGTGGGTAACCTATGCTTAAAGACAATCAAGTTGATTTGTAAATTTGCTTGATCCTATCGAATCTCTATGGTCAAACAAGCAAAAAATACATTTGAGAACAGGACGAGAGTTTATTGCAGGGTATTGAAGCATTACAATAGCACCGTAGGTACACTCCTTTGCACCAGGTAGTGTTCAAAGATGTCATGGCTGTTATGGCTGAAAAATATTTCTATAGGTTGTAACAGTAATTCTTCTAAAAAAGATATCAGACCTACTTTAATTTTTTTGTATTCTGTTAAATATGAGGAACATATATAACACGAGAAATACATAATACATGGCACAGGGAAAACTCCGGCACAATAGACAGCAATAGTTCATGCGATGTTTGAAACAAGAACATCTGTGCTAATGGCTACTATCCCTATTTCACTACACTAATTCACCACTAATCATTTATGGGTTCCGGAGTAGCGTGCTACTTGCAGAAAAAGCGCTCCGACGCCTCGTCAGGGGTAGTAAGCGTTATCTAATTACAATTACAATCCCCAGGAAAGCAATGGTCCCTTGGCATAATATAAAATAATATAATGTATTAGTAGTTTGGGTTTTTGGATCTGTCAGACTGCTTGCTAGCAAAACCTACCTGGCAAGACCGTAAACTATTTTATTTAAAATATTAATGTTTAAACATTTTGATAACTTTCCTGGGACAAACATAGGGTACACAGGATTCACGTGGGATCCACCATTCTGATAGTTGTTGTACTGATAAAATTATTAATTCTTAAAATTACTACAATACAGTTAAGTTTGGCTGCTATCTTTATCATTACAAAGCTTTATTACAATTACTGTGGAACACGTGCCATACCACTTGTTCAGGTACAGGATCAATTTATCGGTCGACCTGCTCTCCCTCAACCCAGATCAAATCTTAATTGTTGTCAACTAATAGCCATAAGAGTACAATTGATCAAAACATCCCTGTAGCCTGCCCTACTGAATACTTACTTCAGAAGAGTGCGAATGTGAACACGAGAGACCCACCAAAGCAATGGATATCGGCCCTCATGCTGGATCATTACGTTAATAAGGCTGTGTACAAAGGTAAGTACTTTATGGAGAGGTCTATGAAGTAATTTTAATTATTACTTATAATTCTGTTGTGACTAAGCACTGAATGATAGTATTAGTCTGAACTATACTATACATGAGAGCCATGTGAGTGTATGGATATTGGTCTAGTCCTAAATCAAATATTGGGCCTGATGAATCCACAAAGGCGTAAGTGGAGAAAGATGTCAACATTTGGAAAGCAACACTTGTTTCTTCATTGATAAACTGTCAAGTCCAGCCTACAGAAAGGGGGCCCTTTAAAGTTTTGACACCCTGGGTCACAGTATCCTCAGATTCTCAGGGCATTTTCCGAGGCCTGATGTCCCTCCATCCTTCCGCTCCTCTCCATTGAGCGAGAGTTACAGTTACAGCCTAATTCTCCCAGCCCCCGTCTGACCTCATCAAGTGTGGCATACGGGTCTCCTGCTTCTGTAGCAGAACATTTTTTTATTTTTCTAGCAGGTTTCAAATCTAGAGGTGATGGTTTATTTTACCTCCCTACGATTGCTGACTTTGAGAGTCGGGTTCCTGAAAGATTAACGTGTGTAGACTTTCGCAGATCAAATTGTAGGTTAAAAGTTGGTGTTAGGTGCCGTGGTAGGTTTTGAGGGGTCGCTAAAAACCTTTCAGATTTTTTATGCAATGAGTGTTTTAAAAATGTACTCAGATGGAATGGCATGTTTTCCACCCACAACTGTGTTAAAGATGCAGAAAGTAGGGGAAGCAACAATGAGTTAGTGCACAGTGCAATTCTTGATGGCAAGCTCTGCTTTAGCAAAGAACTGTTTTCTCCAAGGGGGCTGATACTTGAATCTCTGTGAATTGTATTTCACAGCTGTTTGTGACTTAATGTTACTCAATACAATAAGGTCCTAAAGGAAAACTACAAATGAACTTTACTACAGAAAGTACATGCCTGAGTAAAAAACTCAATCATGAGAATATATTGTAGTCCCACGATTGACCGACAATAATGGTCACACACACCTGGGGTTTTAACACACCTTTGCAAAAATACAGGCATTTGTTTTACTCTGGCAAAAATTGTGCAGCACAACATGGTACGTAAGTGGCCCTCAAAGTAGTGTAGCGATTGCTAGGCACTGGTCTTTTTTCTAAATTACCTTCGCCCACAAACAAATGTAATTTGTACCTGCCATTCTATTTGGGAATGTTGAGCCTAGAGAAGGATAATAGTCCGGAGTTTGGCCAGTTGGAACTCTGTTGTTGACTAAATATTCTTGTAGCTAAGTTTTGGGAAAGTATTCTTCCATATTGTAATCCGACCTTGGACAGGGGATCAGCAAGAGAGCCTGCCTGTCCTGCTTACCAAATGCAGTAATTTACAATGAACAGAACTACAGAGCAAGATGATGATTACACATCTATTGAAAATGGACATCCTTGGCAGTAATGGTTTATTAGGAACCCTCTGCTTTTACCTACAAGTGGAAATTAAATATACCTGAGAAAATATATAAACACATGTATTGTCACGGCATGTTAAGAACCATGCTCCAAAACCTAAATTTCTAAAAATATTGCCCAAAGCCCACTAATAGTTTACTCTAAAAAAAAATATATATAAAAATAACATGAAGCTTTTTGCATGCTTGTTGTTAGTGCAGTACTTGAAAACCATTGCTTACATAGTGGACACTGTAGGTTTTAGAGTGTGGCAACACTTAAGTGAGGATGCTGTTCGTTGCTGAGAAAGCGCTATGCAGTTGGATGAGTTGCTCACAGCATATGGTACAAAACCTTTCCGTCCTCTGTGGCAGTGAATCAGGTCTTTTATGGCATATGAACATGTTGGAGACGTGGCCTAGTCCCATACGTGATGGTAAGGTAGAGGTTATAGCAGTCACGGCCGGCATGACGCGCGGGGGTCGCGTGGGTTCGCGAAGGGGGTCGCGTGGGTTCGCGGAGGGGGTTCATTAAAATTTAAAAAACTTACCTTACCGGGTCCCGCGCCGCCTCAGCTCCTGGCCGGGTCCCGCGTTTTCGCCACAGGCAGCCTCCCTCCCCTAAGCCAATCACAACGCTGCAATGGCAGCGTTGTGATTGGTGGGGACAGCGCCCAGCCGGGCGCCTATGGGGAGGCCATTTTCTCTATGTAGGCTGCATGCAGCCTACATAGAGAAAAGGCAGTGTGCGCATCTTATGTTTCTGCTACTCGCACTGTGAGAAAGCAGTGGGGCGACGCTCCTCCGCCCTAATGGAGGAGCTACCCCTGGGTTATAGCAGGCTCAGAAGGTTGTCCTTATGTTATAAATGGGAAGGGAATAAGAGCTCAGTACCTTTGTCAAAATCGTCAGAAAATAGGAATTATTGTTAAAATGGCATAAAACAATAATGTTGCAGGATGACAATTCATTAAACATAGCCCATAGTAACATCCAAAAATATGCAAACTGAATCATGAATCTATACCTGAATCTCAAAAGGAGGATGGCAAATGCCTTTGTTTAGTTTAGATTATTCACTCATATGAGCCCACTTGGCTGCCCAACAAGTGGACGAAAAAAGGGTTGACTAGTGAGTGATCTCTAATGTGGAGCAATGGTGGTGGGTGCAAGCTCACAAGTACTGTGAGAGGTTCTGTATGCCTCTATGTTCTCCATGCCTCAGAAGGACTTTCCTGTGTACCTAATAAGTCCTGAGGAGAAAGGGAAGCTCATGGCAATGTCATCGTTACATTGAATACAGTCCCATCACTCCGGTAATTGGTATTGTCATGTCACCTACAACACCTGTCCTAAAGAAGCAGTGATGGACTAGCACAAGTCATCTCCATTACTGTTCCTCTTTGAGACCATACTCATAGCTCAGGCTCGCGTTGATCCAGCGACTGTTGGGTGAGCAGCCCACTCAAGAGGCTACCCTGTAAAACTACAAGGTGACTCGCCCTAAGGAGACAACTAGAGCTTTCTTCCACACCCTCCCAAAAATAACAAGTTTCATGAAGGCTTAAATAAATGATGTGCAATTTACCTCTAATCCATCCGGCCTGCAGAGTATTTGCTACTAGAGATCCAGGATTAAAGACCTTCGCCAGAGCGAACACAAACATAAATACACACACACATGAACACACACTGTAACTCCCCCCCGCCCCCACCCCCACCACACATGCCCCCAACCTCCCAAACCCAATATCATCCTTCAACACCATGTCGCCATAATTTATGCTAGGCTCAAGATGCTGTATCCTCAGTGCACTGGGAGAAATGAGCTGTGCAACTTCAAGTCCAGATGCAGTGAGTGCCTCTATAGGGACAGGACTGTGCAAAGGCACTTGCCTTCTCCTGCTCAGAATATAAAAAGCTCTGTCGTCCATGTGCAGGCGTTTAGTTTTTGCTTACCTTTCGTTGATCCTTGCTGATGGCTATATGTATGTAGTGCAATAGAACTTTTGCCTTCGATTATATGAGAGAAAAGGATATGCAGTTCCTTGTTAAAACTAGTGTTGAACTAAATTACAGGTTGGTATCATCCCGGGGAATTAGCAGGGAGCGCGACTCCTCAGGAGCAAGTGACCTCACACACCCAGAAGGGTGTCATGCTTCATCATTGGGAGTGCTCCACGTCGGGCCGGCGCTGCAATGCCCGACGGGCACCAACAAGGGGGCTCTTTGACGCAGATCTTTTCGCTGGTGGGACAACATGTTTCATGCCCTAATCAGTCAAAATATCTGGTGGCAATTTGGCACAACCTATATTTCCTAATCAATTCTAAAATCGACCCATTTTGGGTAGCGATAGTGCTTCCACGAGTGAAAGCGGAACGGCATGCTGAATATGCGCGAGTGTCCGGTGCTAAGGTATGCAAGACGACCTACCCGGGCTCAGCTTCCTCCGTGCAGCCCTGCTTTCACTCGTGAAAGCAGTACTGCTACCCCAAATGGGTCTGTTTTTAGAATTGCTCTCGAAGGTATCTATACAGACCTAGATAGATGCCATGGGATTGGTTATCTGTTATAATATTTCTATATAAGATTCTAACCACTGTGTAGATTAGGAAATATAGATCCTGACGAATTGCCACCAGATCTTTTAACTGATTAGGGCATGAAACATGTTGACCTACCAGCTATCATAGAGCACTATTTCTTATGATAGCGACTACGTTTTTAAATTAGGCAAGTTGACTTGCTTATTAAACCTTTTTTAGAAGACTACTTTACCTATTTTTAACTTGCACTTCCCTCCTACACACACACAAAACCCATGCCAATCTACACCTATAGCCCCACAGCCAGGTTTCAAAACAGCACAACAAAAAGATCTCCTGCAAAGAGCCCCCTTGTGGGTGCCCGTCAGACATTGCAGCGTTGGCCCGACGCAGAGCACGCCCTGTGATGAAGCATGCCCCCCATCTGGGTGAGTTAGGGCACTTGCTCCTGAGGGGTCGCTCTACCTGCTGACTCCCCAGGACGACACCGACCTGTAACTTAGTTCTATACTAGTTTTCACAAGGAACTGCATACCCTTTTATCTCACGTTCTAGTTAGGAGCATGTATGTTGGACCTCTAAGCTCTCCTGGTCCCACTCTTTGATTATAGTTGTCTTTGCTTATATCCAGCACCTATTCTCAAATGATCTTCATTATACAAAATTAGGCCAAAGGCCACTGCAAGTGAGAGTTGGTTGGGGTTAAGAACTTAAAGGGTAATCTCAGAGCGATGTGAGCAGGTAGTAGATATGATTAGGGCTGTAAATTGTAGATGCAGTTATTTGCCCTGTGAGAAAATGTACTGCCCATGGCATGTGCTAGTAAAAAGCTTGGCTGGGCATTTCATCATTATAAGCACACAGTTAATATTTGGTGGAAAAATAAAGTGGGATTTGCAAGGCTTGATTTGTTAAGTTACAATTTGTGCATTGGCACATTAGTAATGGTGATACCTGTGAAAAAAGTGTGGAACAATTTGAGCTGCCATACCTCTGTGAAATAATTGTCAAAGATGTTGACTACATTTACCAATGAATTTCTTTTTATTCCTTTGCAGGTCCGGTTGATGCAAGAGTCTGTAAAAAGAATAATTGAAGCTGAAGAATCCAAAATGGGTAACATCAACAATTTGATTATATTTAAGCAGTCTTGACAAACATTTTAGTTAGTTCATTGTAGTCATATTGCCAGAAACCAAAGAATCCAGCTGGTCTTTTTCAGGATGGATGTGTTTGAATATTAGACCATTCAGTGTGTCATTTTTTATGATTTTCAATATTGTAATTGATGGTCTAGAAGTGGCTTCAAACATATTTAAGACCACTTATACTATTCAGTGTCCCACCAGGAGTAGGAAGATGACCCATTCTCTAAGTTCTTTCCAACTGCCATTTACAACAATCAAAATACACATTCACACAACCAACATTCCTACAGCTTATAGAAAACAGCCAAAAATGGAATTCTCTTGCTATGTGCATGCATTCTCCGTAAACTGCATTCTCCGTAAACGTCCCTATATGGTGGAGCCTGCACCCGGGGTGTTTTTATTTGACACATTTATTCTTTGTTTTTGATAGTAAAAAATGAAAGGCTTTTGAGACGCACACATTCTCTGAAAATCAATGGATCTCCAGAAGACTAGGGTTTGGTCACACAAACAAATGGTGGCAACCCCTTTCCCCTTGAGGGTTCTTCATAGTCCTTTTGATAACATTTATTGTCATGCTAAGAAGTCCAACCTACTTCTGTGCATTTCCTTTTAAAATGCTCTTGTCCCCCACTTTAGTACAGAGAATACTCAGATTGCCACTGACTGTCAAGGGATCCCAGGGTGTGTAGGACTAAGATAAAGGTATCTTTGTGGGTATTCCAATAAAAATATTTGAATATTACCCAGATTTAAGGAAGGACTCCATAGTGCTCTTCAGCCTTAGACAATCGGATTGCAAGCATCCATGGAGATAATTTTCTTTTGTGGGAGGCATCAAGGATTTACTTGTACTTTTCATTGATGAGGTTGATGACAAATGTAAAAGGTGCCTATCCCTCTGTTGCATAATTGGTCTGTGTCCTACTAAAAGAATGTCTTTCTCTTGAGACAGTGTATCAGTCATGCTTGTTCACCTTATTCAGCCCAAATCTGGTATGAATTGCACAGTTTAAGATGACCCATACATTGCCTTTCCTAGCATGGCCATTTAGTCTGCACTGGTCCAGTTGTTCCGCTCTGATTCAGTGTTCCAAGACAATCTTAGTTAGGTACTCATTAGCTACTCCTGAAGAAGCCAGAATTTGACGTTGACTCCATTTTAAGGACCTTAAAGACTGTTGATCATGTGGAGATTGTACTGTGGAGTACCTTCTTTCTCCTGCACAGTCATTTCTTCAAATGGTGTACGGTACTTTGCAAGCCTAGGCTGACACATCTGTCGCTGCATTTTCTTTCTGGAAGCATGACAGGCAGCATCAGTGTCTGTTAATGCATGGAAGTCTTTCTACCCTGTGTTACTGCCATACCAAGGTTTCCTGGTGGATGTGAAGACATAGAATACGGACTCAGATAAATTATTGGATCTGTTGCTCAGACTTTAAAAACTAGTTTCCACTTCTGTAGAAGGCATGTAATGTTAGGCAGTTATATAACTGTTAGCAATAAGTTATGTTACCTTCGGTTACTTGCTAGGTTGTGCTCACTGCTCTTGTCTCTTTAATTAAAGGTCCATTCCTTCATCATAATATCACTCCATATATGTTGCTTACTTGTCTAGATAAAGAGGTATCGGCAAGTACATGGTACAGTGCTGAAATGTTGAGACCTATTAGCTTTTTGTCTCATGGAGCAAAACCCTATGTCTCAACTTGTGTGTAAAGTCTACTAAATCAATACATTCCTACATGGTTTATTTTATACAAATCAGTATCAGTTTAGAAGTGTCTGTTTAGAAGTAAATTATGTATCCAAAGGCTCTGCATCTCTAATGTATGACAGAGCTGCAGAGAATCTGGTCTTGGTGTTTTTTTTACTAAACTTTTCAGGCATGTAAAGCACTCTGTTACCCTCTGCGTTCAGTAGTGCTTTACAAACTGCCCCACTATCTCCTCCGGTCCATTTGAAGCCTTACTGGCTTAGAAAGCTAATCATGTTTGTTTTTTGTTTTTTACTTTTCTTTTTATTAAAGACAAAGCAACACAGGTGAAAACAGCATACAAGCATGTATGTCATTGACTCGTCCAATGGTATACCTCCACCCCAGTACATTAAACAAATCTAATCATGGTTTTGGATAAAAAGCTAATCATGGTTTTGGATACAAGTATTTGTAGATTCTCTGTGCCCTTTGTCTTTCAGGCAAGTATATATTATTTTAGACTGAAAGTGCTTCGAATGGCATTCTTTCTGGGTAATGGCACAACATATTTGGAGTTCTCCATCACTGTTCCTCAGAACTGCTCTGTGACAGTTTGTTCTCTTGTTTAGCTTGTCTAGTTCATTCACATTGTTTTCTCAAACATCTGGGGCAGATATCTTCTTTGTATGCTGCCTCCTTTTCTCTGTTGTTCTTGTTGTGGAATGTGCTAATGTCCTTACGGACGATGATGCAATATAGCTTATAATGGGCCACGATTTCCACTGAAAACAATTCAGTGACTATAAATGCACAGTCCTGGGGCACCATTTTGCATGTGTCAATATTTTCTTCAGGTTTGGGGATTGAAGTCTGCTTTTCCACCTTTCATGGGAGTTTTGCATCCCTTTGCTGATGTATGTGATCCCCCAAGTAAAGCCAAGAGAATAAGAATGGCTGAGTCTTGATTTTGATTTAAAAACACTTATTTTTCTTTAGAACCATTGGTTTGGGTGAATGAGACTTCTAGTTCAATATGATGATTCAGTATGATTAATTCTCATTTTGACACCGTGCTGTGGGAATTCTTGACTATATTTGAGCCGCAGTGGTCAATCTTTCCACCATTTCAAAATTACAAATAAATTCTACTTATTATTCCTGAGAATTCAGTTTTATATTTGTCATGCAGGTCTGATCATTTTAAATGCCTGGTATGGCAGGTTTGTGACCGACAAGAGTAAAAGGAATGAAAAGGTGAAGGTGATCGATGTGACAGTACCTCTCCAGTGTTTGGTGAAAGATTCCAAGCTCATCCTCACCGAAGCGTGCAAGGTAAGGAACCTGTTGCAAGTTCTGTGGGTGTTAAGGGAGACACTCAATCAGAGGCATGGTGAGGAGAAGCTTATCGGTTTATGACTGACCTTGTTTTATTGTTGACCCACTCTCTTTTATTGTAATGGATTTGGATATTTTTAAACGTTTAAATTGTGCAGAAGATAGTGGTACCACATTTGATGTTGATTATAACTTTTTCTTAGCTATATCTTATAATGCTTTAAAGGGCAATGATTCCATATGAAACAATTTAATATGATTAATATTATTATTGACAATTCAAATGTCAAATAGTGTTTTGGTTGTTGACTTTCAATAAGTGCTAGAAAATAGGAAAACAATCTGTACAACCATCCTTTACACTGATAAAACCCCAGGGATAAATGGTTACAAAGTAAATCAGTGATGGAACAAATACTTTCCTGTCCACTACCCTTGTGTTGTGGATACACCTCCTTGTCATTGAACGTGCTCCTTTTGCTTGGATAGGTATGTAGTTAAAACTGTCATGTAGGTTTTTTTCTTGCAAACATAATTGTAATAATCAAAAGCTACATAAGTAATTGAAGTTTCACTGTTGTATTTGATCATGCTAAAATCTTCAACTAAATATTAAACCAAATCAAAGCTTGAATTCATTTAGATAACTTTGGAATAGATTTAAGGTTTGTAATATTTCAAGAACTGTTGATGTGTGTATGTATATTGTTTGAGGAAACCTTTGTTTCATTATTTCTATAGATACCTTGAAGTGTATGTCCATTTTCACTATTGCTTTCTATAAATCAGAATCCAAACTATATTGTTTGTTTAAAATCTTTTTAATCCGTTAGCACTGTACTTCTGGAATTACCTTGTAACAAATGTTTTGAACAATTCTAGATGTGTTTCTGAGATGGTTTTTCAAGATCAGATCTGCTTGCTCTAAATGTATTGGCATATATGTTTATGGTATGTCCTTTTTCAATTTTGTTTGTCATCACCATCCAGGGGTCAAAATAAACACATACTCAAATGCTGTATTGTAAGCCTACCACTTCATAGATTGAAACTATGAAATCCTGTGCAAAAAGAAACAATCTGTCATTGTGATCTTGTGTTTTTATTTAACCAAATGACATTGCTTTTTATTTATTTTTATTTTGGGTTGGTTCAAGTGAAATTCTTTTTCAGTACAAACAAAGGTAAAAAGAAAAAGACAAAGGAAAACACACATAAATTATCATATCAATTCCATCTCCTTCTTGCTGAAAAATGTAATTATAATGCTTTTTATAGGGTTCCAATCTGTTGCTGAGTTTTAATCCAGTCTTCAGACCGTCCGTTGTACAATTACATCTCAAGGGTTGCTATTTTCTTAAATGATACGCCTCTTCCAGGTGCATGATTTTCTTCATTTTTTATATTCATTTTGAGACGGTTGGAGCGGGAAGTCAGTAGAACTCTAATTTTGACCGCCTATGATCCAAAAAAGACTTAATTCGCAATAGCCCTAGCATTGCCATAGTCTCGCCGCCTCCCTACGATTGCAACTCCCCCTTTGTTATTCAACTCAAAGCCTAAGGTTCTTCCTGTCTCTCTCAAATTGTCTCCCAGAAAGGTTGTACATTTGGGCATTCTCATATGATATGCATCAACTTTTCCACAGCATTGTCACCTGATGCATACATATCTATATTCTGTGGCTGTTTTATGCAGCCTTTCATAGGTTTAATATAATCAGTATTGAAAGAAATACTGAACGTGACATAAATCAGAGCTTACAGGGAGGGTAGGTATAGCCATGTTCATCTCCTTCCAATTATCAGGTAAAACTGGGGTTGCTAAGATCTCTGACCACTGGGCACGGCTTTTACTAAAATCTCGTATTATAGTGTCTAATAAATTCTGATATGTTCATCCTGTAAAGGCAAGGAAGGGGAGCGTGGCAAAAGACGGCATTAAATAGGCATGTGCCTGCTTGATTATGTAAAGTACAAATTTGTAAATATTTTTTTGTTTAAAAAAAAAAAGCACGTGCTGTACTGTACATTTTTGTTATAGTACTGCAAATGACCTTACACCATTTCTGTTGAGTATTTTATCCAGGAAAAATTGTAGTCCTAAACTAGCTGAACGACATCTAGCTCCTCATGTGGTATCCACACAGAAGTTTCTGGAGATGGGGGACTTCAGCTATCGCACAGAAATTGCCACCGACCATGATGTATTCCTCCTACTATCCGATCTTGAAATGCTAGATCTTCACTTGATAGTGACTGGACCCACACATTCTGCAGGCCACACGTTGGACTTCATTTTTTCTAATTCTAGGTTCCTCCACACAGACATCCCAGAACCTTTAACATGGACTGACCATTTTGTGATTAGCTTTCAGTTCCCTATCAGGGTCACTCTCTCAAAACCTAAAACGGATAAGCACCTGAGATCGAGACCATGGAAGCAAGTCACACTGGAATCCTTCGACTCTGTATTCTGTGCTCCTAATCTAGAAAATTTGCAAGACATTAATTCTGCCTTAGCTATGTTTCAAGAATCGCTTTTTCAAGCACAAGACTTAGTCGCACCTTACAAACCACACATTTCTAAAACCAGCAGACCTAACGCCCCCTGGTACACAGCCAAACTAAGGCTTGACCAATCGAGCTGCAGAAGACTGGAACAAAAATGGCGGCCTCGAAAGCAGCTACAGATAAAAATAACTACAAACTAGCAGTAGGTGCCTATTGCAAAAAACAATTAGGGCAGCACGCAGACGATTTACCATCAGTAGGATTGATCAAGCAGGAAACTCCACAAAGGAATTTTTCAAGGTCCTAAATGAATTTACCAAACCCCGTACCTGCACCTCAGCTATCCATGCCTCTCAGACACTATTCGATACTTAAGCGAGCCATTTTGAAACAAAAATTTAAAATATCGGAATTTCGACACTTCTGCTACATCTTCCGTCTACTCATGCCGTACAAACTTTCCCCGCAACGATGCCTCGTCAGTGCTTGAAAGCTTCAACCCTATCTCTCAAACTCAGGTTTTAGATCTGCTAGCTAAAATCAAATCAAGCTCTCTCTCCAGTCCTTGTCCCCCCTCATGTAATAACCCATCTATCCACCTTTCTTGCGCCCACTGTTAAGTCCCTCTGCAACGATCACTGACCCTAGCTGCTGTTCCTTGGGAATTGAAAGAGGCAGGTTACATCCAACCTAAAAAAAGCCCAATGCAGATCTAAAGGAGCCAGCTAACTATCGTCCTATATCTCTTCTACCTCTGATGGGCAAAGTTCTGGATTCTGATGTTAACAAACAGCTCTCCTCCTATTTAAAGAACCACCGTCTTTTGGATGCCTTACAATCGGACTATAGAGCCTCCCGTAGTACAGAAACTGCCTTATTAGCAGTAGTAAACTCCATTCGTTTAACTCTGAATGCCGGAATTCCAGCAATGCTGGTTCTTTTTGACCTGTAGGCGGCATTTGATACGGTTTCACATTCCATCTTGATTCAGTGCCTACACGAGATAGGTATCTAGGAAACTGCCCTTGATTGGTTTAAAGGCTTTATCGACTGCAGGACCCAAATGGTTTCTATCGGCACCTTCTAATCCAAGACCCCCTCCCTGAGCAACGGGTTTCCTCAAGGCTCCACCTTGAGTCCCCACGCTCTTTAACATCTGTGTAGGTCCCCCTGCCTAGCTAGTCAAGTCCTGTGGTTTTGAGATACTTTCCTATGCAGACGATACCTAACTAGTCATCTCCTTTGGGTCTGACATTGGAAATGTCAAACACAGTTTCCTCTTCTGCATGAGAAAAACTGCCACATGGATGTCCCTTAATTATCTTCAGTTAAACAGAGACAAAACAGAGATCCTTCTGTTTGGCAAAGCTCAGCTCCACTGGTCGGTGGACTGCTGGTCTGATGAGCTTGGCCTGGGCAATTTCGTAGCAAAACAGCTAGAAATGTAGGTATACTCTTGGATGAAGGACCAGGTCATGTCCACATGTGGCTCGTGTTTCGGAGCTATGCACCTTCTTAGGAGAATTGTTCAGTTGCTTCCTCTTAGTTCAAGAAAGACTTACTCAAGCATTAATAATCAGCCCCTTGATTATGGAAACGATCTAATACTAGCATCCAACGAATCTCTTCTCTCCAAGATGCAGGTTGTCTAAAACACAGCAGCCTGCCTGGTTAACAAACTGCCGCCAAACGCACCATCGGCCCTCTCACTCATAGCCCTCCACTGGCTCTTTCTCAGGAAAAGAGCATTGTTCAAACTTGTCTGTCTGACTCACAATTCCCTGATCGGCAAAGGCCCCAAATACTTACAGGAGAAACTAATCTTTTACTGCCCAGACACAAATTTAAGATCAAAGAATAAACTTTTCTTAAGTCCTCGCCACATCCGTACGTTGAAATATGGCAGCCGGACCTTTTTCTTTTTTTTAACAACAGATTTTATTGATTTTCCATAGTACCAGATGGGCCGAGCCCAGCAAGCAAAGTACATTTGAAATGTATACTGTAAAATTCCTAGGTACTGTAGATTACCCACCCCTGAGGTCTGCGCAACAGCAGACCAATGAAAACACAGCCGGACCTTTTCTTATCTGGCCCCTTCCACTGGAATAGGCGCCCCCTGTATATTTGTGTATGCACCTACATCACAGGTTTTAAAAAACATATCTGAAAGAGACACGTTAGTGACAGATTCCTTACCTTAGAATATCCCCAGGCGTCAGGCTGGATCCGGAAAGTTTTGCGTAGCAGTACCCTTGCGCGTCGGTAAGCGGCGTCGTGCGGCTCCGCGTCCGTCGTCGGGATCGCCGGGATGACGTCGCGGCCAGTACTTAGACGCCGCCCATGCGCGCTGACGTCAGTTCTTTCTTTTTCCGCGCCAGTAAGCGCAGATCCGGAGAGAGCAGTGCCCCAGTCATTTTTTGACTCAACTTTTTGTGACTTTTTGTCACTGTTTTCTCAAGTCGTTCGACTCCGACGGTGTCAGTAGGGATGCCCGGCTTCAAGCCATGCGACGCCTGTGGTCGAATGATGTCGATCACGGATCCGCATCAGGATTGTGTCTACTGCCTCGGGCGTGACCACGACCCCAAGTCGTGCCCTGACTGTCGGGTCTTGCATCCGAAGGCTTTGCGAGAGCGGTCTCGAAAGCTCCTTGAGGTCCGGCAGTCGGCTCCGCGCCAATCCAAGCTCCGGTCACGAGAGAGGTCGAGGGGCCGGTCGCGGAGTCCTCATCGTTCTTCGGGGTCCAAGTCTTCGCACTCCTCCGGTAAGTCGAAGCATAAGAAGTCTAAGAAGCCTCATCGCTCGACGACTTCCCCTCGCCAGTCGCACGACTCGGCTCAGGGTCCCGACGGCACCGTCCCCGCGGCTCCGGGAGTGCCTGTGGAGTCGCCGCCGCATTACCCGCCCTGTAACCCTGGTCCCGGGCAGACCCTGATGCAGAGATCTGGCCCGGGACCAGGGTTCAATTCCCGCCTCAGCGGGTCTTGGGCTCAATTTCCTCGGACCTGATAATTCTCGCCTCGGTACCTATTCAAATCATGGGTCCCACTCTGCAACTCTGGGCAATAGCTTGCTTAATCTCCACAACGGCCCCAACAGCGCTGGGATGCCTGGCTTCACCCTGGGGGTGCCCAGGAGTGGACATTTCACAGGGAAAAGCCAGGAAGGGTTCCACAGCGGTATGCGTACAGCGCCAGGACACCTCTTTGGGGGTATAAGTGCGCTTTACAAGTACGAATTTCATTTCATTTCATTTCATTCATTTCATTTCACCCGGGTTCGGCGGCGACTCCGGCCGAAATACAGGAGTTCCTGTCGGCCATGGCCCGCCTCATCGGGCCTAAAGGTCCCCCCGGTGCGCCTTCGGGCCCCGCGGGCCCTAGTGGGGTTCCTCCTGCGGTTCCGCCGGCGGCTCCGGCCCCGGCCCGACGCCGCCCACAACACCGGCCCCGGTCCCGGCTCCGGTGCTGCCGCAACCCCGGTCGACGCCGGTTGACCTCACAACACCTTCATCGACGTCGCCTTCCCCGGTGCCGTTCACGACGCCGCCTGGGGCTCCGGACGGCGTCGTCCCCAGGTTCTCTCCGGCTCCGGACTCGACGCCGGACCGACGTCGCTCGACGCCGGCTCCAGTGCCGCTGGGACCTTGGGTCCCTCATGTCCCTCCTCCTTACGTTGAACCTGATTTGGAGGACGAAGAGACCTGGGAGGGGTCTTAGGACCCTCTCACTGCCCAATGTGAGTATGATCAGGACTGGGCTGAGGAACTTGGGGATGCCAGTGGTCTGGACACCTCTCCTAACGTTGGCATGCTGTCTCCTCCTTCCGTGGCAACGGAGGAGGGAGCAAACTTTGCTACGGTGTTGCGTAGGGCAGCTGAGGTTCTGCACCTCAAGTTACCTACCGTGGCTGTCAGGACTAACATCCTGACGGAAGTGCTTCAGCCGGCGGCTACCTCCTCGGAGCCACTGCTGCCGTTCAACGACGCACTTTCGGACGTTCTTTTGGGCACCTGGTCCAAGCCCACCACAGGGGCTCCTGTGGATAGGAACGTAGCCCGACGCCATCACCCTGCTCCGGGCGACCCCCTGTTCCTTTCCCAACACCCCACCCCTGAGAGCTTGGTTGTCCAAGCCTCTGCCTCTCAGAGCGCCTTCCCTACCGCTCCCCGGATAGGGAATCCAAAAACTGGATCAATTTGGGAAGAAAGTTTTTCTTCCACCAGTGCTGGCCTGCGGTCTGTCAACACCACTTACCTTTTGGGCCGATATTCCCACTCCTTGTGGGATTCGGTGGCGCAGGTCCTGCCCCAGTGTCCTGAGGAGGTCCAGGCACTGCTTTTCCGTTCCATTGCGGAAGGAAGGGATGCGGCGAAGTATACCATCCGATGTGGCCTTGATACCGCCGACTCGCTAGGCAGATCGCTTGCGACGACAGTAGCGCTGCGCCATCACGCCTGGCTGAGGACCACTGGTTTCTCGGGTGATGTCCAAAGCACACTTGTGGACATGCCCTTTGATGGTGTCGGCCTTTTCGGCACCAAAGCAGACCATGCGCTGGAGCGCTTTAAGGACTCGCGGGCTACAGCTAAGTCCCTGGGCCTTTCTGCTGTGCGCCCTCCGCAACAGTCTGCTTTTCGCCCCTTTTGTGGCCACGGAAGGGGCGCCCAGTCACGTCCGCTGCCCAGCCACCGGCCCGCGCAGCAGGCGTCTCCACGTGGCCGAGGACTTGGCTCCCGCCGAGGCGGGTCGGGTAACAAGCGTGCCGGTCAGGCCACCACCTCCGCCCCGTCCGCGGCCTCCAAGCCCTCCTAGTCCTTCCTTTCAGGTTCACAGCACGCCAGTGGGGGGCAGGGTTCTCCATCAACGTGCCGAAGTCGCACCGGATTCCTTCTCCACAGCTCCTTTTCATCTGAGCAGTTCTGGACACAACGCAGTTTCGGGCCTATCCTCCCGAACGGCGGGTCCAGGATATTCAGGCTATGATTCCGATCTTTCAGCCTCTATCCTGGGTTTCGGTACGGATGACCCTGAGGCTGCTGGGCCTCATGGCCTCCTGCATCCTGCTGGTCGATCATGCCAGATGGCATATGCGGGCTCTGCAGTGGGACCTGAAGTTCCAGTGGGCACAGCATCAGGGGAACCTGTCCGATTACGTCCAGATCTCGGAGGGGACTTCAAGACAGTTGCAGTGGTGGCTCTCGAACCGGCAATGGGTCAGGGGCAGATCCCTCTCCCTTCCTCAGCCAGAGCACACAGTTGTGACGGACGCGTCCCTTCTGGGATGGGGCGGTCACATGGGAGAGGCGGAGATCAGAGGCCTCTGGTCTCCGGCGGAGTCCCGGCTCCATATCAACCTTCTGTAGCTCCGGGCGATCCGACTTGCACTCAAGGCATTCCTTCCCTCTGTCAAAGGGAAGGTAGTGCAGGTGTTCACAGACAACACCACCGCCATGTTGTACTGCAACAAACCAGGCGGGGTGGGGTCGTGGACCCTATGTCAGGAGGCTCTGCGTCTCTGGACATGGCTGGAACATCAGGGCATATTCCTGATGGTTCAACACCTGGCAGGTTCCCTGAACGCCAGGGCGGACAAACTCAGCCGCAGGTGCATGATGGATCACGAATGGCGTCTTCACTCGGAGGTGGTGCAAGGACTATTTCTACAGTGGGGAGAGCCTTGGTTAGATCTATTCGCCACCGAAGAGAACGCGCAATGTCATCAGTTCTGCGCGTTGGAATTTCCAAGGCGGCACTCGCTCGGCGACGCTTTTCGTCGCGAGTGGAGTTGCGGTCTGTTGTACGCCTTTCCGCCTATACCACTTCTACCCAGAGTGTGGAAGAAGATTCGGCGCGCCGGGCCCAAGTCATTCTTGTGGCTCCGGACTGGGCTCGAAGAGTTTGGTATCCCGAGCTACTCAGTATGAGCGTCGATCCCCCGATCCGTCTGCCTCTTCGGGAGGATCTTCTGTCGCAGCAGCAGGGGACGGTCCTCCACCCGAACCTGTCCAGTCTCCACCTCCTTGCGTGGAGATTGAGCGGCAGCAGTTGATTCCTTTCGACTTGCCTCCCGAAGTTTGTGATGTGATTCTGGCAGCCAGGCGTCCCTCCACTAAGGTGGTATACGCCTGCAGGTGGAACAAGTTTGTGGCATGGTGCACAGCAAAGGCTGTGAATCCCCTTTTTGCCCCTCTTTCTGAGGTTCTTCTGTTCCTCCTTTTCGCCATCACCTTCACCACTGGCGTGCCATCACATCGGACAGGTGGGTCTTGGACATTGTCCGAAGGGGCTACTCCCTCCCCTTCGAGACTACCCCCCCAGCCATGCCACCTCAATACCACCGCATGTCGGGGGATCATTTAGTACTTCTTCAAAAGGAAGTTGCGGCCCTCTTGGCCAAGGGGGCCATCGAGCGCGTTTCGACCCCAGAAGTAGGGCGTGGTTGTTACTCCCACTACTTTCTGGTGCCCAAAAAGGACAAGGAGGACATGCGTCCTATCTTGGACCTCCGGAACGTCAATCGCTTCCTCCGGAAGGAGAAGTTCAAGATGCTCACCCTAGCTCAGGTCTTGACTGCCCTGGAGACTGGATGGTAGCGTTGGACTTGCAGGACGCGTATTTTCACATCCCCGTCCTGCCGGCCCACCGGCGTTACCTGCGGTTCACGGTAGGCCTCGAGCATTTTCAGTTCACCGTGCTCCCCTTTGGCCTTACCAGCGCCCCTCGGGTGTTCACGAAAGTGATGGCGGTGGTCGCAGCTCATCTGCGCCGGGCAGGGGTTCCGGTCTTCCCCTACCTCGACGACTGGTTGCTGAAGGCGGGCTCGTCCCAGGCAGTCGTCTCCCACCTCCAGACTACGGCCGAACTCCTGCACTCGCTGGGGTTCTCCATCAACGTGCCGAAGTCGCACCGGATTCCTTCTCCACAGCTCCTTTTCATCTGAGCAGTTCTGGACACAACGCAGTTTCGGGCCTATCCTCCCGAACGGCGGGTCCAGGATATTCAGGCTATGATTCCGATCTTTCAGCCTCTATCCTGGGTTTCGGTACGGATGACCCTGAGGCTGCTGGGCCTCATGGCCTCCTGCATCCTGCTGGTCGATCATGCCAGATGGCATATGCGGGCTCTGCAGTGGGACCTGAAGTTCCAGTGGGCACAGCATCAGGGGAACCTGTCCGATTACGTCCAGATCTCGGAGGGGACTTCAAGACAGTTGCAGTGGTGGCTCTCGAACCGGCAATGGGTCAGGGGCAGATCCCTCTCCCTTCCTCAGCCAGAGCACACAGTTGTGACGGACGCGTCCCTTCTGGGATGGGGCGGTCACATGGGAGAGGCGGAGATCAGAGGCCTCTGGTCTCCGGCGGAGTCCCGGCTCCATATCAACCTTCTGTAGCTCCGGGCGATCCGACTTGCACTCAAGGCATTCCTTCCCTCTGTCAAAGGGAAGGTAGTGCAGGTGTTCACAGACAACACCACCGCCATGTGGTACTGCAACAAACAAGGCGGGGTGGGGTCGTGGACCCTATGTCAGGAGGCTCTGCGTCTCTGGACATGGCTGGAACATCAGGGCATATTCCTGATGGTTCAACACCTGGCAGGTTCCCTGAACGCCAGGGCGGACAAACTCAGCCGCAGGTGCATGATGGATCACGAATGGCGTCTTCACTCGGAGGTGGTGCAAGGACTATTTCTACAGTGGGGAGAGCCTTGGTTAGATCTATTCGCCACCGAAGAGAACGCGCAATGTCATCAGTTCTGCGCGTTGGAATTTCCAAGGCGGCACTCGCTCGGCGACGCTTTTCGTCGCGAGTGGAGTTGCGGTCTGTTGTACGCCTTTCCGCCTATACCACTTCTACCCAGAGTGTTGAAGAAGATTCGGCGCGCCGGGCCCAAGTCATTCTTGTGGCTCCGGACTGGGCTCGAAGAGTTTGGTATCCCGAGCTACTCAGTATGAGCGTCGATCCCCCGATCCGTCTGCCTCTTCGGGAGGATCTTCTGTCGCAGCAGCAGGGGACGGTCCTCCACCCGAACCTGTCCAGTCTCCACCTCCTTGCGTGGAGATTGAGCGGCAGCAGTTGATTCCTTTCGACTTGCCTCCCGAAGTTTGTGATGTGATTCTGGCAGCCAGGCGTCCCTCCACTAAGGTGGTATACGCCTGCAGGTGGAACAAGTTTGTGGCATGGTGCACAGCAAAGGCTGTGAATCCCCTTTTTGCCCCTCTTTCTGAGGTTCTTCTGTTCCTCCTTTCTCTGGCCCGACAGGGTTCTGCCCTGGGTACCATCAAGGGCTATCTTTGTGCACTCTCGGCCTTCCTCAGGCTTCCTGATCAGCCCTCCCTTTTCAAGTCCCCTGTTGTTAACAGGTTTCTTAAAGGCATTACACACCTCTTTCCTCCTGTTCCGTTTATAAGGCCTCAGTGGGACTTGAACGTGGTTCTTACCTTTTTAATGTGCGCTCCCTTTGAGCCTCTACATAACTGTCCTCTTCGTCTTCTCACTCTGAAGACAGCCTTTCTGGTGGCCATCACCTCCGCTCGGCGGGTGAGTGAGCTCCAGGCTCTTTCGTGCAAACCTCCCTTTCTGTCTGTCCATCCAGACAAGGTTGTTCTTAGGACGCATCCGTCCTTCTTGCCAAAGGTGGTTACTGCCTTCCACATTGGGCAGACCATCACTTTGCCCACCTTCTTTCCGCCTCCGCATCCTTCCAGAGAGGAAGAGAGGCTCCACCGTCTGGACCCAAAACGTGCGCTTTCCTTTTACCTCAACCGCACACACCAGTTCCGGGTGGATGACCAGCTCTTTGTTGGCTACGTGGGCGCCAAAAAAAGGTCGAGCGGTACACAAGAGGACCATCTCCCGCTGGGTAATCTTGTGTATCAAAGCCTGCTATTCTTTGGCTAAGAAGGAGCCCCCTGTTGGGCTACGTGCCCATTCTACCAGGGCAACAGCTGCTACCACGGCTTTAGGCCGTGGTGTTCCGCTACAGGATATATGTCAGGCAGCTACGTGGGCCTCGCTGCACACGTTTACCAAGCAATACTGCCTTGACAGCCAGGTCCGGAGGGACGGCTTCTTTGGCCGCTCTGTCCTCCGTGACTTCCTTGTCTGAATCTGTTCGCAGACCCACCACCGGGGTTGGTATTGCTGGGGTATCTATTCTAAGGTAAGGAATCTGTCACTAACGTGTCTCTTTCAGATGCACAAGTTACTAACTTGTGTAACGATATATCTGTAAGAGACAGTAGTTAGTGACCGATTCCTTACCGCCCCACCCATCCTCCCCGTTCTGCGAACTGATTTCTAGGGTTAAGGACATCCCTTTCAGGGCCCTAGTATTTTTTCAGACACCAATGTCAGCTTCTTGCATGGCTCTGCATTCCTGGTGCGGAAAGTCGTGTACAGAACTGATGTCAGCGCGCATGGGCGGCGTCTAAGTACTGGCCGCGACGTCATCCCGGCGATGCCGACGACAGACGCGGAGCCGCACGACGCCGCCTACCGACGCGCAAGGGTACTGCTACGCAAAACTTTCCGGATCCAGCCTGACGCCTGTGGATATTCTAAGGTAAGGAATCTGTCACGAACTACTGTCTCTTACAGATATATCGTTACACAAGTTAGTAACTTGTGCCTTAAAACTTGGTTATTCTGATTGCTGCTACTCCATTTGATTGTCGCTACAGCGGCGAGATGCCCCTCTGGGGGCGAGTCGTTAGCGCTATATCAAGTACCCATTAACATAACCTAACATCAATTACTATTGATATTCACTTCTGTTATCAACTGTAGACGTACTGGGATCTACTTCTGACAGGAGAGTAGTGGAAAAAGTCAGCATTTCTACAGCTGGGGGGGGCTCTTAGATGGCCCTTTACATTTGACAGAAAATAGTTAATACACTTTTGCTGGGCTGTTTATTGAGTTACATCCTCCCCCTCTCCCCTTTTTCATGGCACCCCAGGCAAGCGGGCTGCCATTGTGACTTTAATGTGTTGCACTTATCACACCTCCGTATACAGAACTCGTATTTCAACCCTTACATGCGGAGTCCACAAAAGGAGCTCATGGAAACAGCATGCATATTTCACCCCTTGGTGTCCGTCACCCTCTCTTCTACAGGTTTTCCAGTTCAAGGTTTTAGTGTAAGGTATATGTTTGATAACATGTTTTGTACTGCAGAGTTTACACGAAACTCATTTTTTAGGTTATGCTAACTGCTTTGCTTGTTGCTGCAACTCACATGGTAGCAAAAAATAAGAGACCATCTTTAAGTGTTGTTTTGAGCAGGTGTATACTTTTGCATTGTGTATGTATCAGTGAGGGGGTTAGTAATGTAATCCCTCCGTGATCCCTTTAGGGAGCGTCCCTGACTCACGTTCTGCCCTGAGGCTCCCTGTAATGTTGGCATTCACCAATAGCAGGAGGCTACTTTAGCAATGCCGTAGGGGCACCACAGCAGCTGCAACAGCAGTGAAACTACAAACATTCATAGGTTCCTCCATGGGTGGGACAATAGCAGCAAACACTGCTGCAATCACAGCAGAGCCATATCTGATACAATAGCAAGGACAACAGCAGCTGTCAGCACAATTGGGACCACTGTTGTAACCAAATCAGGACCCATAGCTTCCACCATGGCTGGGACAACAGCAACCGTTGTATTAACAGCAGAGACAACAAATTCAAATTCAGCAAGGACCACAATTGTTATAACAGCAGCACCACTAAAGTGACCAAAGCTGCCATTACAGCAGAGACCATTTCAGTGACTGGAACTCTAACCATAGCAGCAACAAAAGTAGCCACGGTAGCTTCAGCCATATCAGGTACTACAAGGGCAGCATGACGAGCCACAACACTACCCACAGCAGCTACAACCAAAGCTGCTACCACAGTAGCAACAGCTACAACAGTAGTTGCAAGGACAGGAGAGACAAAAGATTCCATCTAACCACAGCAGTCAGTACAGTAATGACAACATCTGCCTCCATGACAGGGACAACACATCACAATAGCTGTAACCACAGCAAATACCTCAACTCCCACTACAGAAGGGGCATCAGCAGCAACAACAGGGACTGCAGCAGCCACCAAGATGGGGACAAAAGCTGCCAGACCAGCAAGCATCATAGCAGCGATCACAACTGCTAGCATGGCAATGACAGCAGTTACCATAGTTGTAAACACAGCAAGAAGATGTGTTGGCTACATCATCAGCCACCATTTCTGACATAATAGTAACAGCTGCAAGAAAAACAGAGACCACTTAGGAGACCATAACTGTAAATGATAGTAGGTCCCACAGCAACCACCATGGCAGTGACTACAGTTGTAACAACAGTGGGGATTTCAACATCAACCAGAGCTGCCACTGCATCATCAGTCACAGCTTCTTCCAGCAGGGACCACAGCAGCTCCAAGAGCTTTGACCACAGTAACAACAACAGCTGCAGCAGTTGTTGCAGAAAAACCAAGGCCCACAGCAGTGAAAACAGCAATGTGACTCGTCCCGTAGGAATAATCTTGCTGGACCTGCTAAGTCTTGCCCGTGTTGAAACAGAACCTAAGACCGGTTTCAGCCTATCGATGCTCTTCATTTAGGTACAGCTTAAATTCTGTGGCACAGCGAGCATGGGACCCATGTCTGGGTATGCTGACTGCACTTGGGTTGTCTCACTGAGAAAAATAAATAAACAAAGGAAAAGCCAATTGGTCTGGCTTTAATGTATTAAGATAAGTAAATACAAGCAAGAACAAATGTGCAAACTATTTGTGCCTCATCTCTCTGCAACCAGCCTCATTCTGTGCCTTTTACATCTGTGCTTCTTTGTTTTCCTCAAGCTTGCGGTACCATGCAACGTTTTATACAGTCACACTGCACAAATAGCCTGTAATGATTGGTGCTTGAATGTGTTTTCATGCTTCAGCACATTAAAGCCAGACCTGTTGGTTTTACCAAGACTTGTTTCATTTGATACTCATTTTCACTTGAGTGATAGGACGTGATAAACACGGAAGCACTAGGACTGCCTGGCCATTCTCACTTTCCCAATTCCTGCCAGATCACTTTCTGTCTGCTGTCACTTTATTTCTCTACGTGATGGAAACCTAACGAGGATTATTAAAACAAACTGGCACAGCATGATTTGGTGTCAGCACCAGACAGACTTTCATGAGAATTGGCAACACATGTTTTGAGTTAATTCCGATTTGAATGCGTTTCACCACTCTTTGTCTACTTCTAATACACCATAAGGAACCTTATAACTGACAAGTTTATTAACTCTTAGAACACTGGAATGCTAGCAGCTTCATTGAAGTCAGTGGAGATGAAAATGATCAATAATGGCTGATATAGACATCCTGCTCCAATATTCAATGTATCACTTATGGTTTCTTCGAGTTTCATTTAGAATATTATGCAGTGTGCTAAAACCATTATAGCCTCTCTCTCGGTCTATAGCTTTGTCAAATGCCCACATTCTCATATAGGGCCTCGCCTGAGACTTAGGCCGGTAATTTGGGGAGAGAGCCTTTAAGAGCATTATAGCCAGCAGCTGGCTATAATGCTCTTATACTTAACAGTGGCACCATTAACAACCCAATTGGGGCCACATCTACCTAGATCTCTGCTTATTAAAGTTATATACACATGTGCATACTTCAAATCACATGTATGCCTATGTATGACCTTCACGGAATTCTTGATTATTTACCGTTTTAAAAATCTATTACATAAAAACGTGCAATTTTTCGTAACATAGATTTTTCCCTATTTTGCATCTAATGAACTAATGTTATATTTCAAGTGAATCAGCTCAATTGACAGTTCTACACTAGCAAGAAATTGATAGTGATGTCTCACTTATACCAGCCAGTCAAAAAGCCCTTCACGTTATTTACCTAAGTGGAGTTGTCGGTGCAGAGTTCTAGTTACTTTACTATTTTATAAATCCCTCGAAATGTTTTCCAAATTTTCATAGCTTAGAATCTTCACTGTTTCTAATTAACTGACATTACATTTTAATAGAATCAGCGAGGTTAACAGTTCTAAACCTTACAGAAGTTACAAAGTCTCACTTATGCCTACCCGCCACAACTCCACTATCGCACCTCCTGCCCACATCAGAGCATCTCACAATGGTGCAACTGTCCAGCTTGCTCCAAGAAGTGCAGGCTCCTTTGGCCAAAGGAGCCATAGAGAGGGTACCAACCCCAGAAATAAGAACTCCGTGTTGGTCCCGCTATTTCTTCATGCTGAAAAAGGATGGAGACTTTCGTCCCATTTTAGATCTCTATCCTCTGAATGCCATCTTATAAATGGGCAAATTCAGGATGCTCCTAGGTTCTGCCTGCCCAGGATCAGGTGACTGGATGGTGGCTTTTGGACCTGCAGGATGCTTACTTTAATGTACCCGTCCTGCAATTCAATAGATACTACTTGTAGTTCAAGGTGGGCCAGGAGCATTTTCGGTTTGTCTTGCTCCCCTTCAGGCTCACCAGTGCCCCTCACATGTTCACAAAAGTGATGGCCGTGGTCGCAGCACACCATTGGCGGTTGGAGATTCAAGTTCTCCCCTGCCACGACAACACACTTTGGAAGATAGGCTTGCCGCAAACAGTAGTAGGTCATCTCCACACAAAGTCATACCTACTGACATCATTGGGTACACTATCAACGTGCCAAAGTCACATCTGATACCTTTGCAGAGGCTCCCTTTCATTGGAGCAATCCTGGGTACGGGTCTTCCCTCCAGCACACTGTGTCAAAAACATTTGGGCTACGATCCCGATGTTTCAGCCTTATTCCTCGGTCTCTGTAAGAGTGGCCCTGAGGCTTCTGACCTCTTGGCCTCCTTCATCCTTCCCATCAACTATGCCAGGTAGCACCAGGAGAACTTGTCGGATTCCTTCTAGGCTATGGAGAAGACAGCAAAAAATCTGCATGGATGGCTGCTCCACTGCACTAGGACCAACGGCAGACTTGTCTCCACATCAACCTGCTGGAGTTGCAGGTTATTTTACCAAGCTCTGAAAGCCTTCCTACCATCCATCAAAGGACGACTGGTTCAGGCTCTCGCAAATAGCACCATGTGGTACTGCAACAAGCGGGCGTGATGCTGTCTTCGGTCCTGGCCAAGATGCACTTTGTCTCTTGTGCTGGCTACAGCATCAGGGCATTTCCCTGGTGGAATCTTTTAACGTCACTGAAGATGAACTCAACAGGTGGTGCCTGGTGGATCACCAAATGCGATTAAACCCCAAGGTGGCACTGGGCATCTTCCAGCAAAGAGGAGAACCCCGGCTAGCTATTTTTGCACTGCCAAGAATGTGCAGTGTCAAAACGTTTGCTTGCTGGAGTTTCCAAGAAGGCTGTCTCTTGGATCGCATTCTGGATAAAGTATAGCACAGGACTCCTGTACACCTTTCTTTATCTGCCTTTCCTGCCTGAGTTCTGAAGAAGGTCAGGAAAAACTGGGCCCTAGTCATCTTAGTGGCTCTGGAATGTGTCAGGAGTGTGTGCTACTCCGAATTTCTGGGCATCAGCATCAGGCTAACATTTTGGGAGACTCTTCTGTCACAGCTGCAGGGCAGGGTTATGTACCTGAACCTGCGCAATCTGCACCTCTATGTATGGAGATTGAGTGGCAGCAGTTGATTGGATATAATATTCTTCCTAAAGTTGTGGATGTTACCCTGGCTGCTAGGCATCCCTAGACAGTCTGTCTACGCCAGGCATGGGACACATATGTAGCCTGGTATTGCACCCGCAATATTGAACCGTAATGGGCCAAACTGTTGGATATCTTATTATTTTATTTTTTTAACTCTGGCCGACTTGCAGGAGGCACAGTTAAAGCTTATTTGTCAACCTCTTTGGCCTTTTTTACGTTTGCTGGACCGCCGTCCTTGTTAAAATCACCTATTCTAATGAGTACAAGTTTTGACTCATTTGTTTCCTCTCAAAACCTTTGTGATGCCAAAATGGGATCTTAATTTGGTCCTCACTTTCTTTTTTGTGCACGCCATTCGAGGGCCGGCCAAACAGTTCATGAGCACTTTGGGAGTGCAAACCACTCCTCCCCTGGCCAACCCACCCTGCACACAGGCCACTGACTTCATGCAATAGGAAAAATAAAATGATAATAACGATACGTTATTGCCATTTTATTTTTCCTTTTTGCGCAGTGGGGCAACGCTCCTCCGCCTTAGCGGAGGAGCCACCACTGTTCATCTTTTACATCGATCATACCAAAGACCATTGGGTGGACGATCAGCTGTGGAGATTCTCTGGAGTACAGAAAGGCAAGGCAGTGCAGTAAAGGACTCTGTCAAGGTGAATAGTTTTCTGCATTAAGATCTGCTACACACTGACCAAGAAGCAGTCTCCAGAGGGATTGAGGGCCCATTCCACTGGGCCCAAGGCTTCTACCACCCACGATGGCATGTTGAGTGCTTGTCCTTGACATCTGCCAGGGTTCGACATGGATACCAGTGCACACGTTCACAAAGCACTTCTTCTTTGACTGGCAGGTCTGACGGGAGAGGCATTTCGGCCAATCAGTCCTGCAGGACTTTTTGGTCTCATCCATTCCACAGCCCACCACATTGGGAGGACTGCTTTGGTATCTATTCTAAAAGTGCAGAATCAGTGGTTACAAGTATCCTCGGGGAGAACAAGTTGCTTACCTTCAGTAACGCTCTATCTGAAAGAGACACGTTAGTGATAGATTCCTTACCTTAGAATATCCCCAGGCGTCAGACTGGATCCGGAAAGTTTTTCGTCAGCAGTACCCCTGCGCGTCGGTAGGTGGCGTCGTGCGGCTCCGTGTTCGTCGCTAGCGTCGTAAGCGCCAAGATGACGTCACGGAGACTACTTAGGCGCCACCCATGCGCGCTGACGTCAGTTCTTTCTTTTTCCGCACCAGCAAGCTCAGATCCGGTTAGAGCACGTACCTTAGTCACTTTTTGACTATTTATTTTTGGGACTTTTGTCTCTACTTCTTTAAAATCTTGACTCCTGGTGCCACGTAGGGATGCCTGGGTTTAAATCCTGCGGGGCCTGCCGCCGTACGATGTCTGTGGCCGACCCCCATGGCGTCTGTCTCTACTGTCAGGAGCGCGACCATGACTCCTGGTCATGTTCCGACTGTCTGGCCATGGCTCCGAAGGCTTTGGGGAGCTGTCCCGAAAGCTGCTGGAGGCCCGACAGTTGTCTCCGCGCCGTTCAAGGTCCAGGGGTCGCTCAAGGGACCGGCCGCGGAGTCATCATCATCACTCCTCTGGGTCCAAGTCTTCACCCTCGGAATCGGGTAAGCGACGTCACAAAAAGAAGTCGAAGAAGCGCGTTCGCTCTCCGACCTCCCCCCGTCGGTCTTTCGGTGCGGACGAGGGGGCACGGGGTCCTTCCCCCGCAGCTCCGTTGGAGCCTGTCAGTCCCACGGCCTACCCGCCATACCCGGGTCCGTCGGCGACTCCGGCCCAAGTGCAAGAGTTTCTTGCAGCCATGGACCGCCTTTTCAGGCCTAGGGCTCCCGCCGGCGCGCCTTCGGGCCCCGCGGTCCCTCTTCAGGGCCCTTGGTTGCCGGCGGCCCCGGCGCCGCAAGGTCCTCCGCCGGCGGCTCTGGCGCCGCAGGGTCCTCCGCCGGCGGCTCCGGCCCCGGCGCCCCCTGCGGCTCCGTTCCCGGCGCCGCCCTGGGTTCCGTTTGTCCCCCCGCCCTTGCCAGAGTTTCCGGGCAATTTTGCTCCGGCTTGGGGCTTGGAGCCGGAACGGTGTCGACCGGCGCTGTTCTCGGCGCCATTCCCGGCGCCGGTGGAGCATTTGTTTTCCCCTGTGCCTACCCCGCCGCTGCAGCCTGTGCCTCGGGCCGTTGTGGAGGGGGAGGACTGGGAGGGGTCGGAGGACCCTCTTCCACGGCAGTGTGAGTCCGAACAGGAGTGGGCAGACGACTCAGAGGATGCAGGTGGCCTTGACCTCTCCTCTGAGCCTGGGTTTGTGTCTCCTCCCACTGTCATGGAGGAAGGCGCCACATACACTGTGGTGCTCCGTAGGGCAGCTGAGGCTCTTGACCTTGACTTGCCTACTGTTACCCTCCGGACTAACCTCCTTACTGAAGTGCTTCAGCCGGCGGCAAGTTCTATGGAACCTCTGCTTCCGTTCAATGAGGCCTTGACGGATGTTTTGATGGGTACCTGGTCTAGGCCTGCCACAGGGGTTCCTGTGGATAAAAACATGGCCAGGCGTCACCGCCCGGCACCGGGTGACCCTGCCTTTTTGACGACTCATCCGACACCAGAGAGCCTGGTCATTCAGGCCTCCGCTTCCCAAACTGCATTCCCTACCGCTCCGCCGGATAAGGAATCAAAAAAGCTGGACCAGTTTTGCAAAAAGTTGTTTTCCTCTGCCAGCCTGGGGCTGCGGTCAGTCAACACCGCATGCCTCTTGGGCCGCTATTCTCACGCTGTGTGGGACACAGTGGCGCAAACTCTTCCCCAGTGCCCGGAGGAGGTTCGGGCTGTGCTTTCCCAAGCTGTTGCAGAAGGGAAGGATGCCGCAAAGTTCGCCATTTGGTGTGGGTTGGACACGGCGGACTCTTTGGGGAGAGCCATCTCCACGATGGTGGCCTTGCGGCGACACGCCTGGCTGCGGTCCACGGGGTTATCGGGGGAT
The DNA here is from genome assembly GCA_963921515.1 of Calotriton arnoldi. Taxonomy (NCBI): domain Eukaryota; kingdom Metazoa; phylum Chordata; class Amphibia; order Caudata; family Salamandridae; genus Calotriton; species Calotriton arnoldi. Next base: position 898,669 of record CAWUFW010007100.1, read on the forward strand.
GTCCAGAGTTCCCTCATGGACATGCCTTTTGATGGTACTCGCCTATTTGGCAATCAGGCAGACAGTGCGCTGGAGCGTTTTAAGGACTCTCGGGCTACAGCCAAGTCCTTGGGTCTCTCCACCACACGCCCGGCCACGTCTACCTTTCGTTCCTTTCGTGGCCGCGGAAGGGGCGCCCCTACACGCTCTTTCAGCCAAAGGCCTGCGCAAAACCAACCCCAGCGCGGGCGTGGTGGCTGCCGTGGCGGCACAGGGGGCCAGCGTGCGGGTCAGTCCACCTCCGCTCCCGCAGCATCCGCCTCAAAGCCTTCCTAGTCTGAGCTTTGGGGTGCACCCCACGCTGGTGGGCGGCAGGATTCAACATCACCTCCCCCACTGGCGTTCTGTCACTTCGCACAGGTGGGTGCTGCTAATCGTCCGAAGGGGTTACTCCCTCCCCTTCGAGTCTGCCCCCCCCGGCCATGCCACCTCAGTTCCACCGCATGTCGGGGGATCACTTGGCGCTTCTCCGACAGGAAGTCACGGCCCTCTTGGCCAAGGGGGCTATTGAGCGCGTTCCTGGGCCAGAAGTAGGACATGGTTGTTATTCCCACTACTTTCTGGTCCCCAAAAAGGACAAAGGGGACTTGCGCCCCATCTTGGACCTCAGGAACGTCAATCACTTCCTCCGCAAGGAGAAGTTCAAGATGTTGACTCTGGCTCAGGTCTTGGCTGCCCTCGACCCTGGAGACTGGATGGTAGCGTTGGACTTGCAGGACGCATATTTTCACATTCCCGTCCTGCTGGCCCACCGGCGTTACCTGCGGTTCACGGTAGGCCAGGAGCATTTTCAGTTTACCGTGCTCCCCTTTGGCCTTACCAGCGCCCCTCGGGTGTTCACGAAAGTGATGGCGGTGGTCGCAGCTCATCTGCGCAGATCAGGGGTCTCAGTCTTCCCCTATCTCGACGACTGGCTGTTGAAGGCGGGCTCGCCCCAGGCAGTCGTCTCCCACCTCCAGACTACGGCCGACCTCCTGCATTCGCTGGGGTTCTCCATCAACGTGCCGAAGTCGCACCTGAGTCCCTCTCAGAAGCTCCCCTTCATTGGAGCGGTTCTGGATTCGACGCGGTTTCGGGTTTATCCTCCCGAGCAGCGAGTCCGGGATATTCAGGCTATGATTCCGATCTTTCAGCCTCTATCCTGGGTTTCAGTCAGGATGACCCTCCGGCTTCTGGGCCTGATGGCCTCCTGCATTCTGCTAGTGCGACATGCCAGGTGGCATATGCGGGCTCTGCAGTGGGACCTGAAGTTCCAGTGGGCACAGCATCAGGCTCACGAATCGCGATTGGGTCAATGGCAGATCCCTCTCCCTCCCCCAACCGGAGCACACAGTGGTGACGGATGCGTCCCTCCTGGGATGGGGTGGCCACTTGGGAGAGGCGGAGATCAGAGGCCTCTGGTCTCGGGCGGAGTCCCGGCTCCATATCAATCTCTTGGAGCTTCGGGCGATCCGACTTGCACTGAAGGCATTCCTTCCCTCTGTCCGGGGCAGTGTAGTGCAGGTGTTCACGGACAACACCACCGCCATGTGGTATTGCAACAAACAGGGCGGGGTGGGGTCGTGGACCCTATGTCAGGAGGCTCTGCGCCTCTGGACATGGCTGGAACATCAAGGCATTACCTTGGTGGTTCAACACATGGCAGGTTCTCTGAACGCCAGGGCGGACTAACTCAGCCGCCGGTGCTTGATGGATCACGAATGGCGTCTGAACTCGGACGTGGCGCAAGGTCTCTTTCTGCAGTGGGGAGAGCCTTGGTTAGATCTATTCGCCACCGAAGAGAACGCGCAATGTCATCAGTTCTGCGCGTTGGAATTTCCAAGGCGGCACTCGCTCAGCGACGCTTTTCATCGCGAGTGGAGCTGCGGTCTGTTGTACGCCTTTCCGCCTATACCACTTCTGCCCAGAGTGCTCAAGAAGATTCGGCACGACCGGGCCCAAGTCATCCTTGTGGCTCCGGATTGGGCACGAAGATACTGGTATCCCGAGCTACTCAACATGGCGATCGATCCCCCGATCCGACTGCCTCTTTGGGAGGATCTTCTGTCGCAGCAGCAGGGAACGGTCCTCCACCCGAATCTGTCCAGCCTCCACCTCCATGCGTGGAGATTGAGCGGCGACAGTTAACAGCTTTCCATCTTCCTCCCGAAGTTTGTGATGTCATTCTGGCAGCCAGGCGTCCCTCCACTAAGACGGTATACGCCTGCAGGTGGAGCAAGTTTGTGGCATGGTGCACAGCTAAGTCTGTGGATCCCCTTTCTGCCCCTCTTTCTGAGGTCCTTCTGTTCCTGCTCTCCTTGGCCCAGCAGGGCTCTGCTCTGGGCACTATCAAAGGTTATCTTTCGGCCATCTCCGCCTTTCTCAGGCTTCCAGATCAGCCTTCTCTCTTTAAGTCCCCGGTTGTTAACCGTTTCCTGAAAAACATTGCACACACGTTTCCTCCCGTGCCTTTCATAATGCCTCAATGGGACTTAAATCTTGTCTTGACCTATCATGTGCGCTCCCTTTGAGCCCCTTCATAACTGTCCTTTACGTCTTCTTACTCTCAAGACGGCTTTCCTGGTAGCCATCACCTCTGCCAGAAGAGTGAGTGAGCTCCAGGCTCTTTCTTCTAATCCTCCTTTCCTTTCTGTTCATCCGGACAAGGTGGTTTTAAGGACCCGTCCTTCTTTCTTGCCAAAGGTTGTCACGCCCTTCGACATCGGGCAGACCATCACTTTGCCCACCTTCTTTCCGCCTCCCCATCCTTCAAAAGAGGAAGAGAGGCTCCACCGTCTGGACCCAAAACGTGCGCTCTCGTTCTATCTGAAGCGCACACAATAGTTCCGGGTGGATGACCAGCTCTTTGTTGGCTACGTGGGCGCCAAAAAAGGTCGAGCCGTGCACAAACGAACCATCTCTCGGTGGGTCGTTTTGTGCATCAAAGCGTGTTACTCGTTGGCTAAGAAGGAGCCTCCTGTGGGGCTGCGTGCCCATTCTACCAGGGCGACGGCAGCCACTACTGCCTTGGGACACGGCGTTCCCTTGCAGGATATTTGTCAGGCAGCTACGTGGGCCTCGCTGCACACATTTACCAAGCATTACTGCCTTGACAGTCAAGTCCGGAGAGACGGCTTCTTTGGCCGTTCTGTTCTCCGTGACTTTCTGGTGTAATCTATTCGCAGACCCACCACCGGGGTTGGTATTGCTGGGGTATCTATTCTAAGGTAAGGAATCTATCACTAACGTGTCTCTTTCAGATGCACAAGTTACTACTTGTGTAACGATATATCTGTAAGAGACATTAGTCAGTGATAGATTCCTTACCGCCCCACCCATCCTCCCCGATCTGCGAACTGATTCTAGGGTTAAGGTCATCCCTTTCAGGGCCCTAGTTTCATGACACCAGTGGTCAGTTTCTTGCATGGCTCTGCGTTCCTGGCGCGGAAAGTCGTGTACAGAACTGACGTCAGGGCGCATGGGTGGCGCCTAAGTAGTCTCCGTGACGTCATCTCGGCGCTTACGACGCCAGCGACGAACGCGGAGCCGCACGACGCCACCTACCGACGCGCAGGGGTACTGCTGATGAAAAACTTTCCGGATCCAGTCTGACGCCTGGGGATATTCTAAGGTAAGGAATCTATCACTAACTAATGTCTCTTACAGATATATCATAACACAAGTAGTAACTTGTGCTTTAGGTGAATCATCTATCTAACCCCAGATTGCTCACCCCCCTTTTTCCTCCCCGTTCTTTGGAATGGACACTTTTTTCATCTAAAAAGGCATCAAATTAGACATCTGGCCACTGCTACGTCTGATTATTGTTGGACTGTTCGTCCGGGGATGGGTACAGTGTTAAGAAAGGAATTGTCGATGTGCTGGGGTAGCGCTCATGCAGCTCCAGCATCACTTCCAAGGTGGAATGAAGCCAACAAAGAGCCGCATGGTGCACCCTACCGGCATGTGGGATCAGTCCTTTTTAAATCTTCTGGATCCAGTCTGGCACCTGGGAATATTCCAAAGAAGTGAAATGGAGTAACTTCCAGAAAGAGCATTACTGAAGCATTACTGAAGGTAACTTGTTCATTATTGCCACACCCAAAATTATATATAACATGCATGTTGTTATTTCTGAGTGTGTAGTAATACCGTTGTATTCCAAGGTGGACCGTAGTTGTCCCCGGAAAAGTGGGGAATCGACATGCAAAATCATGTTTCCACATCAGATTCTTAAGGGAAATCCTCATGTTCGGGCTGTTTCCATCCCACCTACTTTTAGCAGGTGAAATATCCTGGTAAGTTGTTGGGGTTAGACACCAGGAATGCGTTTTGATGCATTAGTGGTAATCCCAGTTTGGTTTAGCGACCAAATCGAGATTACAACGGCTGTGGCTTGCAAAAATGTAATAGCACTCATCTGGTTAGGTTAGGAGCCCTCATCTAGTGCAGCAGAAAGCTCATTCACCATGTCACCCTCTTGGTAAAAGTGATAAAATCAACCCCACCTTATCCATCCAGCATTGTCAGTCCTCTCAAAACTAATAGTTCTATACTTTCTACACTGATTGCAAAGCATCAAGAACTTGTGTACCAATATTGTTTGCTGAAAATCACTCCTTCATAACACAAGCAGCAACACTGACACACCAGGGATTTGAAACAAGGTCCCTTCTCATACTAGGCTTGCACTTTCACATATGATTTCATAAAGGATTTAAAGACCTAGCCTTTCAAGGAGTTCAACGTCAATCCTTGATAAAAGCCCTTACAGCTCTTCTGGCTTGGCAGTTGTAATCGCCCTTCCCTCTAGTACATACTCTTCAGTTGTCCCTCCACTCCTTAGCATTGGTGTAAGGCTCTCTTACTGCTTGTAAAGAGCTCCTTTGCTCCTACCTAGGTTAACACTTTTGAACATTAATACAAAGCTAAGAATGCTAAAACCAGTCAGTCCCTGGCAAAATGTATCCACAAATAACATAACCCTGCTCAGTGCAAGCAAAATCATACAAATAATCACAGGGAGTCTAGCAATGGAAATCTAGAAGATGAGACAGTCAGAATAATGGAAGACACCGTAGAAGAAATACAATCCTCTACTCTCCATGGCTCTCTGAGCCCAACAGGAACAAAACAAATAAATCATAAACACTAAACGTGGCAGTCTTCAGCCATAGGTCAGCAATGTTAACTGCCAATCCAGAAACTGAAGAAAAAGGAAAGAAACCAAACTGTTAGAATACAGTTGTCCACAAACACGCTGAACGCTCCATGCCCTTCATAAACAGACACAAATGCACTCATGGTCCGGTTTATCACCACTTAGCCGTGCAGCCCTGAAGAGTACAGTGAATTAGCCAGTTTGATCGGCTACCTAACTATTCCATGTGTATCCTAGAACATCAAAGAATGCACATTCTACACCTGTAAAATCTCAAGTTCATAAAAACCTGCCTTAGATCTAGTGCCATCCCCAGCTTCTTAAAATATGACTCTGTTCTACGTGCTGATGGATCCCGCTCCTGTCCCGGCCAACTTTCAGAGCAATAGACCCATCCCTTTAGAATAATATGCGAGAAAGCACTTGCAATACAAACACAAGACAAATAAAGACAAAGAATCTCTGTGGCCCAAATCAATCTTGTTGGTAAAAATTGTGCCTCATGAAAACAGTCTTACTTCAAGTTTGGCTGATGGAATCCTACACTTAGGGCAGAATATCCACAACTTCAGTGGCTTTTGACTAGTGCACTGCTTTTAATACCATTGGGCTTCCTGCAGTCCGGAACGTATTCAAGATTGCACAGTTATAATTTGAAACACAGTTTACCATTTTTAATAAGAGTTTTTCAGAAGCCACTCACAAAAAGCATATTCTAAGGCCAACTCAAAGCCAATACCCACACCATTCAGTATCTACTGTATCCTCACTGTCACAATTCAGTTTAAATGGATGCCCTCGTCGAAGAGGTTGTCAGCTACATCAAAATGTACCATATGCTGATCATACATTACTGTATTTAACATACATTGGAGTGCTGCAGCCTAACAGGCTTTTTATCTGCTCCTTATGTTCTGTCTTTTGTCCAGATAGTTTTGTAAGAAGTTGTATTCTTTCTGGCTCTCTCTACTTGTTTTATGCCATCAACAGACCTTTACTAAAATTGTGTGGGTAAGCATATTTAACTTTTCTCAAGTTTCCTACCAAAATATTTTAAAAAGAAGGGTCTTGTAATGAACGCTTCATGTCTGGGTATCCATGTTTTTCTGTACTCAAAATGTGCCAAATAGAGAGAAAGTGCATTCAATAGAACATAAGATGCCTATGCTGTTTATTTGCAACTGTGTTTTAGCTCCTGTCATGAGCAATAAGGATAAAACTCAGTAGAATATACGCATCACAAGATTACTCTGACTGATCCGAAGGACATACTTTCTTTGTTGTGCCTTCTATCAGTCCTACCTCATGACCCCTGGGTGGTATAGAGCTATAGGGTTGAAACCTACTTCCACTCTGAACACTCTTAGTGGATCTCTGTTCACTTCTGTATAGCATATTTAGTTGGGATTAAAACTTCAGGACTAGTTTCTCTCAGACCTTTCTGTGACAACCTCTGTAGAGTTTGTCCGTCACTTAAGCACCCCACTTTTTCCATATCTTGGACATATTCCTAGATAAGCTGGGACAAATGTTTCCTCTATCTCCTACAGAACATGACAGTCTTCAGAACCTTTCTTCCTCACACGTTGCATCTGTACCCTTAAAAGTGATGTGAGAAGGTCCTTAAAATTTGCGAATGGCACCTTCTCTACCCCCGTTAATAACATAGAATGGACAGTAAGCTCACAATTTTTCTGCAGTTTCAACTTTCCTCTGGTCCAAAGTCTTATGTTTCATTATAGGAAATGGATATGGAGCACAGCAAATAACAGCCTTCAACTGATTACAGGCATTTATTGGGTACTGTTCTCCGATACTGCTGGAGGATGTGTGCTATATAGCAATCATTGGTCTATTTTAGCCTGTTGCTGCCTTGAATTTAGCAGTGGTGTCTAGGGCACTTGCACTCTTTAACTATTCCGAGACGCATGCCTGGAGTCTATAGTTTTCCCACACAAGGCTTGCTTTGAGATTCTGGATTTCCCCTTTGATGGTAGTTATTTTTTTATCTCGCTTGATCAGCTTCAACAAACCGGCTATTACAGCAGAGGGCCTGCAAAGTTATTCTTCAGTGGTTAGACTCCAGACATTCTCCCTATGTTTTCTCTCACAGATGAGTGAAAAAAAGTCCACCATAGTGCACAGTCCTCTGTTTTTGCATCTTTCCCCCAATTTAGAATGAATGACTTAGGTGGTTTTCTGTCAAAGATATAAGCCTGTTTTTATCCTCTTTCCATGATGATAAGTTGTTTAAAAATAAAAGGTCAGTGTTGATGGGTTTCCTTTCATTGGCACAATCTGTGAGGTTGGTCCAACACTTTAATTCTCCTCACTCATGTTAAATTTATTCCAACCTGTTGGCTCCTTCTTTTGAGTGTCACTATTGGGAGAACCTTTTTTTCATGTCTCATAACACTCATTAGTCTATTCCTGCTGCTTGCTGAATCTGCTGAATCTTTTCAATTTTTGTTTCAATACTACTTACTTTTTTGTATATCTGCCATTCTCGAGGAAACAATGGTTATCACCATCTTCCAGAAGGACACCACCTCTCTGTACTTTGTGTTTTGTGTTCATCTCTAGGCTCTGTGGCCTGTTGGTCTTAAATTACTTCTCTGTGGAGCTTGAGAGCTTCTCTGTCTCTTCTTGCCTACACTGTGAGGTTTGCAAACAGCTATTTGGGTCCCCATTAAAGTTCACTTGCCGCCTTGTCTTTCACTGAGCTTCTCCCCATTATATTCTCTCATGGAGTGGGCTGCTATTGTTTTATTCCTATGCCACAGCATTTTTTCTTGGATATGCTTTTTACTTCTACAATCAGTGTGGAGAAAGGGAAACTCAACATACAAGTATGTACAAGTTACTTGCTGTATTAACTTTTCTACTGGCATTCCAAAAACCTCCTTACCCTTCCCCGGGACACCCTATGCCCTTCCTTCTCCTGATTTAAGTGACATTTGGGCATGCTTTTGGCAGAGATTAGACTGGGTTTTGAAGTTGGTGAAAATGGTGCGTATGCAGAGTCTGGGTGCTGTTAAGTTGCACATGAGCCTATGATTATTTTGCAAACTATATTGTCATAGGTGAAAGGGTTCGCTATTTAAAGATGATATAACAGATCGTCCCTCAGTCTGGTAGGCACCATTTCTTAGAATGTCCAAAACCAGAGCTGCTATGGTGATTAAACTGTACTAATCACAAGACATTTACCTGATTTCAAAAGGTGAACCTGAACACATTGAAGTTCATTTCCAGAACCTGTCATGTCACTCTGCAAAACATTTCACATGGATACAGTCGGGAAGCAAAATTAGTTGGCTTCGCACTTGACAACATTCTACAACTAAAGGACCACATAGCAAAAGCAGTCATTGATTCTAACTTCTAGTTATTACTATCACTGAGACCTTCGTCCTCCAAAACATTTTCCGGACTTGGTTATGGGAAAGTCCTCCACAACAGTCTTCTCAGTTCCAAACTTGCACATATAAGAGGTTCCCTGTACAGACTGGCGAGGCCTTCAGGAATTAAGAAATATGAACTTGTAACCTCTATTGACTAAGAGTTAATTAGCTCCCCATCCATTAACGGTTTCTCTTTATACTTTTATCGTTTGTCAACAAATGCCTGTATGTAAACTTCCTTCGTGCATGGCACTTTAAGTTGAAGCTCTAAAGAGAAACCTGTCACATAGACAATACATCCTCATTTCGCCAAGACCCAATTACGATGAAGTCCAAAACCAAATTCTGTTGCTCCTCAACTGCTTAAGAGTAGGATCATGGAAGTGGTATTCCCTTTCCACTGCGTGTCTGTACCACCCCATAATGGTTTCATTTCTACAAGAATCTTAACCCTCTAAATACCTACCGCCAACTTTGAGCGAAGGCTGTTGGAATAACAGCAAAATTTGACAGTCATACCTCATCGTATGTTTTGCTTTATATCCTCCCTTCCTGGACTATGTTCAATTGGCTGGCTCTACTGACAGTCATTTCAGTGAACTATGAAACTTCACCAAAAAGATTAATTGCTAATTTGTCCTATTTGTGCTGAAGCTAAAATATCTAAGGGATCTTCTCTTATTGACGATAAAACTAGAATGTGAAAGGCTGGTATGCCATGTACAGTTCTCTGCTATCTGGTGATGAGCGTGGTTTGTGTGTGCTACTAAAACTTCTCAATAAAACTGCATATGAAATAAACTTAAATTACTACGCGTAAGCTTTAAAGAATAGCACTTGTAACATTGTAAAGTAATGGCAAATTAATAAATTAAGAACAACAAACTGTACCTTGTCTGACAGTTGACAAACACAATGTGTTATTCACCTGTGATCAAGAAATTTAATTGGCATGAACACATTATTTTCATAGTGTATATTCAAATCTTTTTTCCCCCTTATTTAACACATCAACACATATACTTTGGAAAACTACACCAATAGTCAAAATCTTAATAAATTTGGAAAACCACCACGTACACATAGACAAACATTATGAACAAAAATGTCTGAATTTGACAGTTTGTAACATGTTTACCAAATATTTAACAGTTTGTGTCAAATTAAAATGCTCATGTTCACTCTTTTTTACATACTTATTTATCTCAATTATCCATATTCCTGCATTGAAGCTGCACATGGGTTTGAAGTGCCTTATTTCTTTAAACCAAAGACAGGCACCTGTATTCACTAACAGGTTCCCTGTAACCAGTAGTCACTTCAACAACTCCCTAGTGCTAGATTGTTGATGTGTTTCGAACCCCGTGATTTTGGATTCTCCTCAGGACCAAGAACCGGATACAAAATTTGTGCTAAGTTGGAATTGCTTGTTCCTTCAATGTCAGGTTACTCCATTAAATATTTGTTTCATAGTGTGGAGCCTCAAATTCCTTCAGTGTTACTCGAGTGTACATATGGGCTCTTCTCTTTTATCTGAAGGTCTTCTCAAAAGGCTTCTGATGCACCACTGGAGTCCCGGTCATTTCCTTCCCAACTTTCACTAATCTAAGCTCCAGGTTATCATGCTGCAAGCTTTTGTCAGCCTTCAATTTATTCAGCGATGTTGTCTTCCAAATAATTTTCTAGTTAGTTAAGCACTTTCGGCATCTTTGAACTCTGAGATTTTGAAGATGGCAGTTTCATAGTCAGTAACATCCACAAGCGTCAGAGAAAATATCTGTGAAGCGCAGGTCTTATTTGTTTCTTTTTAAGTCGTAATAATTTTTCTACTTCATTTTGTTGTTTGGCCGAAGAGCTTAATGTATCTGAAGTGAAGGGAGATGGGGTAGAAATCAATTTTTGGATATGGTACTCAGTATATGATGATGTCTCTTTTTCAGACATCTTTCAGTGGTCTGCCAATCCCCACCAGGGCCACTGATTACCAAATCTTGAAACTTCTGATTCTTAATAAAACTGCATATTAAATAAAATTGAATAGCGCGTAAAGTAATGGCAAATTATGTTATGTTAATTGGATTTGTAGAGCGCAACTGTTACCCTAAGGTGTCCTGGCGCTATGTACTGCCTGAAGGTTAGCGGAGAGGGCGGTCATTGAGTGAACAGCCAGGTCTTCAGCCCCCTTCTAAAGGAAAGGAGGTCTGCGGAGTTCCTCAGGTGGAACGGCAGGTCGTTCCAGGCCTTGGAAGTGCAGGTAATAAAGCTCCTGCCTCCCCAGCTCGCTTTTTTAAAGGAAGGAACTTGAGCATTTTTTCCTCCTGTGGACCGAAGAGTCCTGCCAGGAGCATACCATTTAAGCCTTTGTTTCAAATGGTCTGGGCCTGTTCCGTTAAGGGCTTTATAGGCTGTGCAGAGGGCCTTAAAACGTACCCTCCGTTTCACTGGAAGCCAGTGTAGCTGAATTAATTCTTTTTTCACCGAGACAAATTTAGGGGTCCCCGACAACAGCCTTGCAGCAGCGTTCTGGGCAATCTGAAGTCTATTGATATGCTGATTTTGGGCATTCAAATAAAGACCATTGCAGTAATCCAGACGTGCCATAACAAGCATCGTCACCACAGTCCTGAGATCTCCTTCCGATAAGTAGGGCTTTATTTTCCTTAAAATTCTTAATATCAGAAAGCATGCCGACACCACTGAGCTTATGTGATCACTGAATGTCAGTCTATTGTCTACTAATACCCCCAAATTAGGCACTTGCACCCTCTTTCAGTGGGACCCAAAGTTCTGTGTTGTAGAAAAGGGTTATAAAAGCTGATGAATGGGATGTGCAATAGTGGTCACCCAGTGAGATCTAGATTTGTAATGTTGGTTGTTTTTCTCTTTTTAGGCTGGTCTGCCTGGATTCTATGATCCCTGTATAGGAGAAGAAAAAAGCTTGAAGGTGCTCTATCAGTTCCGAGGAGTTTTACACCAAGTGCTGTCAGCCGACCTGGAGGCACTTAGGATACCAAAGCAGTGTAAGTGTCTGATATCGGAGGCATTCCTTTCCTTTTCTAGATACGATTTTTATCATCTTGAGATCTAGAATACTGCGCACTCGCTGATTAGTCAGCAGGCTAGGCAGTGGGTAAACCTTGAAAAGTGGTACTGAAACCACCTGCAATGGTGTTCAGCACAATACAATGTTATGTTGTTATTAAACTTACAAGGTCTTAAAAATCCCATGCCGATTTAATTGAGGAACCTGCGCCTCAACGTGGTCACTGCCTAATTTGCAAAATTAATTGATGGAGAATTTCTTCTTTTGTTTAATACATACTAAGGTCATTCTGTGTATTTCACAGTATATTTCTACGTCTGAATTGGAGAGATTGCACGCCAGTCCAGGACATTCAGAATTTGGAGTGACTGGAATTATCATTGCTGTTCTGTTTTTACCATTTGAAGCAAGGCCAAAATCAATCATTCCAGTGACATGATAAAGTCAGAAGCGACTGAAACACTTTCTAAGTACCAGAATTATTAGAAGCAATAATAGCCTATGTGAAGACTCAGTCTTCTTTTTCTCATGGTAGGGAATACTTTCATGTAAGTTGGGTGTGATGGTATCTAGTGGCTAGAGCTGCTGACTTTAGAACATGGGGTGCCAGGTTCGAATCTCAGCTCAACATCTTTGTGTGCCAATCACTTAATCTCACTGTGCCAAAAAAAGTGTACTGTAGTAATGTTCTGTTGTAAAGCGTTTTAATGCCATGAACCAGGTTCACGCTATAAAAAAACTGCACAAAACAAGTTATGGTTAGGATTAATTATAGAAGTTTAACAAATTTAAAAAAAACTTTCAAATTCACTTAAACATCATTAAAGTTATGAGCACATATTAAAAGCAAAAACCCACTGAAATTCACAAGTTATGGTTATCCTTGTGACCCATAATTTGCACAAGAGCCATGTAGACTGTTAGTCCGTAATTCACACTCCAAATTTAGTATTTGATATATATATCCTAGAATACGAATGATCACAAGAAAACCAAACCATCCTCTCCCTTTTCTTGATGTGCTACTCACCATTCATGAACAAAAAATTATAACTGATCTGTACCACAAGCCTACAGATGCTCATTTTCATCTAAACTGGACTTCATGTCACTCACACCACACTAAACTCAGCATTATCTACAGCCAAGCACTCAGAGTAAGACACCTCTGCAGCAATGAGGACACCTGTAAAGACCATCGACAAGAGCTTGCTACATTATTTAAAATGTAAGGCTGTCCTCTGCATATCATACAGCAACAAATTGACAAGTCTTTGCAGTTACCCAGGGAAGCACTTATTTGGAATACCAACAGCAGAAACAAAAGGGACAGAACTCCATTTGTGGTTGACTATCATCCATCAGCTCCCAACTACAGAAATATAATGCAAAAAACATTTCCCTTACTGTTCACTTGTGAAACATTGCAAAAGGTTTTTCCAAAACTGCCAGTCCTTACTTAACGTAAAGCTCCCAATTTTCTATCTCTTATTGTGAGAGCTGAACTCAAGCAAGCTGTAACAAATACAGGGGTTCATTGCTGTGACTCTAAAAGTTGTGTCATAAGTGAATACCTTTTACAAACATCATCAGTAACTAGTTCTGTTACGAGAAGGACCTATGGAATAAGACAGCATTTTACATGTCGCTCAACATGCGTTAATTATGTGATTCAGTGCCAATGCCAAAGCTGTAAAAAAACAATATGTAGGCCAAATAGTGAATGGCCCCCATACACGATTTAGGAACCACAAATCGGCAATAATTTAAAAAAACTTGACCAGCCTGTAGCCAATCATTTTAACCTTGTGGGTCATTTACTATCAGATTTAAAGATTTTCCCTGTGCAATATGTCTTAAAGCAAGAACTACTGGACTGACAGAGAAACTTCTGGATGTACTGTTTAAAATCACTGCATCCAAATGGACTGAGCATCACTGACAATACCACCTAATTACTGCATATCTCAAGTGATCTCAGGACTGCATTGATTCCACATTCCAAACGGAATCTTCACTCATGATGCTTTTTGAAAATTCAGCAGTGTCATCTGTGCAGCCACTGAGCAAACCATCTTGTACTACCTGAGGGAGGGGGAAGCTGAAATGTTGTAGTGAAAATATATTTTTGTTCTTTTGTGAGTTCATCTGTTTGAGTCATTTCTTTCCTGGCAATATATACACACACACACACTAATAAATAATAGCACCTAAAACCCCAGCATCATTAAAAAAGACATACTCTAACCAGTGAATATTACTATAAGACTAGCTATCTAATTTGATAGCATTGTTGGTAATTTAACATGTAACTTAAAAGATCATTCATGGCATTTTTAATATGTCATTGTATCTTTTATGGCCGAGGTATTTTTTGAAGCCTGTAATGTTTGAACTCATGGATAAATCTGCACCAAATTTGGCAGTCGCTTGGCATAGTCATCAGAGAGGTGTGGCACACCAGTTTTTGTGCAGATCAGTGCAGGGGAAAAATGTTAATGGAAGTCTGAAAATGAAGTGTTTTTCCATTTTAGCTCCGAGAGGTGATTTTGATCGCATATCAAGCCAAAAATGCTGAGTGAATTTACACCAAGCTTGGCATTAAAGTAGAAGTTTACACAAAATATGCGCTTCTGTTGGTTAAGTGCAAACCTGTTCAGTAGTTTTTGAGATAAAAGCGTTTTAAAAAAGGTGCCATGTGGGCTTGAAAGGGTTAACACTTCTATATCTTTGCTGTTTAAAATCGTGAACCATTATTGGCAACTCTGGTGAATCACGTTTTGAATATTTTGATTAGAAGTGTGGTTGGCTAGAGCAGGGCTCTGAATTTTTTGCACCATCTTAAAAATCAATCATTTTTGTGCTGATGGAAAAAAAAATTGTAGGCATTTTGGGCACCCTCAGAGGTAACCGAGCCTAGGGGAATGTGTCAAGAAAAAACATATATACCAGCGTGCGAGTCACAAATCAAAAAGCATTTGCAATCCCTTGAGCAGCCATTTTAAGAACCGGATTCAACTGATATTTTTTGAAAGATTCACATATTCGGTTATGATTCACCTTTGTGGAAAGGTAAAAAAAAAATTACACACGTAAGGAGAGAGACTATAACTTGTCTGACTCCAGGTTACAAGTGATAGGGACCTATTGGCATGGAAAACATAAGGCTGTTGGCACCTGGTTGGGTGTAGGGTCTGGCCATAGCAGGGGTTGGCTGCGGGAACAGTGTAGGTCTGGGAACAGGCTCGGTGCCCAACCCTTGTTGCTCACTGCCAAAGGCCCAATCTACCCCACTGTGGCCTAGGTTTCGGAGTGTGCCTACTATACTCCCTTATATGGCCTTTCAATTTGTTTTCAAGGACATGGGGGCCGTGCCCAACATCATGAAATGGCTGCTACTAGAGAGGTTTTTTTCTTACAGCACCCAATCGGATCACTCTGATCTACTTTGAAATTAAGATTTCGAAATAGATAATGGGAGAAAAGGCTCCCTCAACCAATCGGATGCCCTTGTCTTTTTTAATTTCTTGACTCTCAGAGGATTTGCAACTCCTAAACAGCACCGATATATAAAAATGATAACTTTTTAAAGCCCAATCAGAAACCTTTTAAAAGACTTGTATTTAAAAAACCACTGAATGTATTTATGCCAAAGCAACAAAAGTATTTTTTCTGAGGAAAAGTTACTTTCTTGCCAAGCTTGGTGTAAATCTGTGCGGCTGTTTTGGCTTTAGGTACGAGCAAAAAATTCCAGTGGGAAAAAATTGAAAATCACATCTTTTTTTCACCACCCGTTAACTTCATTTTCACTTGCACAGAGCTGGATGAAAATGAGCTGGCTAGATCTTAGCTGGCTATGCCAATTGGTTGCCAAATTTTGTGCAGTTCCATTCACAGGGACAGAAGTTGTAGACAAATTAATAATATGCATTCTCAATGAAAAGTGGGATTGAACCTTAACTACACAGTGCCTAGCACCTTTGTTTAATGCATATAATGTATATGTGCATTTGCCATTTCTGCAGTGCCACCCTGAATTTTTGGCCTTTTTGCTGAACTCCATTTTTGATGGCTATAGAACTTTGTGCACTTTATCCCTGCTAACCAGTGGTGAAGTGCTTGTGTCCCCCCTTTCAGCATGTTGAAACTGATACCTCAAATAGGCATATTTAACTTGCCTATAAGTCCTTAATATATGGTACCTAAAGTGTACCCAAAGCCTGACAGTTAACTGTCACCATCAGGCTGCAGCACACATTGTGACTCCCACCTTCATAACAGGACAAATATGACTGTTGGCCTGCCATGTGTAGCACAGTGGTACAGGTTTAAACTGCAAAATTGACCTGTCAAAATAACCCCTTTTAACAGGCCTTAAACCCTCCTTTTAAATATGTTACCCCCAATTAAGCCTTACTGCTCATTGAGGCAGGGTACATGATATGTAAAAGTAGGACATGTAAATGCTAATGTCAAATGTGACTTCATGCACCTCAAAGCTGTGTTCACTGTAGTAGGGTTGGCTGATCCATAGGAGAGCTTCGGGATACAATATTAGGTCTAATAAATGTTATCTCCACCTTGAAAACAGCTACAGAAATATTTCAAGAACTCTTTTTAATAGCCAAACAAAATCTTATTTATGGTAAAGTCAAATTTTGTCTAACTGTTACAGAAAAATTTATGTTAGGAAATTTACCTTAAAGTATTCAGTTGTCCCCTTGCAGCTTGATAGCTACCCTGTGCTGAGGTGTGAACTGCTCCCAGGACAGGAGCAATGGGCCTTGGGTATGTGAAGGATTTGACCTCCCCTGACAGGATGAGTTGAGGGCTGAGCCCAAACCATTGGTGCACTTCAAAGGGGCCTCCACTGTAACATGCAGATGTAGCTCAACCTAGGCCTGCCTCTACTTTTGTCCTTCTCGTCAGCCAGGCACCAATCCCAGTGGGGAAGAGAGCTGCCCCAGAAACGGTTTAGAGTGACCACCGGGGTGGGGCTGTGAGTATTCTCTTTGACATTAGAGTGTCTTATCCAGCTTGAATGTCACACCCTGTTTGACATGTGAGCTGGGGTTTTACATTTAAGATTTGTATTTTAGTGTTAGATGAGGGAGGACACTAGAGTTACCCCATGCACCTCCTCATCCTTCAGAACCCAAGCTTAGTGTGTTGAAAATGACCAAACTGGGTACCGTTAGCCCAGGGATAATTTACCCCCGTTAGGGCATCCCCCTTGGACATTACCACCCGCTAGTTCATGCCAAGCATAAATGTGCCACTTCAGACACTCCTGGGCCTGTGGAAGAAGGAATGAGGAGTACACCTGCTGTCTGAGACCTAAGATAAGCCTAGAAGACTGGACCTGCTCGCTCTTTTGTACCCAGGACAAAGAAGTGAACTCCAAGAGCCAGAGTCCTGTTAAAGCTACAGGGGCACAATAATCTTTAAGAGGCCTTTTCCTGCAACATCCCAGGTGACTGGTGGCAACTGGACCTGGATGGGACACTGTTGTGCCACCTACCCGACAACCTGTGAGTCTTTAAGTTTCTCAGTTGAAGTCCTGGGGTGCTTTAGATGTGTGTACTCCTGTGGTGGATTAGGACCAAAGTCAAAAAGTAAAATCTTTGACCTGGACGAACCTGGTTAGTATATCAGGCCTGCGTTCCATCGCAGTCAGCATAAAATTGCGTCTAGGTCAATACTGACCGTGACCATTGACTGTCATTGGCACGTTGTGCTTCTTTACACTATTTCTACTTAAACTTTAAAAATTCAAACCTCTGGTTCTCCTTATTGGATTTTTAGTGTACTTTTGTTGATTGTTTAACTTTTTTTTTATAATCATTTAGGGATTTTTACTGTTTTGCATTCAACTTTATTACTGTTTAGTACTGTGTAATATACTTTGCACATTGCCTCGACGTTAAGCCTGCCTACTCTGTGCCATAGCTACCTAGGAGTTCAGCTCATGTTAATTTTGTGACTTTAAGAGCTCGCCCTGAGAAAAAATGTGAATATTACTTGTTGGGTACTTACCTCCCCTCAACTAATAACTCAATTTCTTACAGTATATATTTATATATATAACTAATTTCAATAACAGTCGCAGGTGTGACTCAAACAAACCACCAAAATCAGCTCAAGGATATTGTCTTAGAATAAGTGGAGTGTAAAGATAATGCATTACGCAGCATTTGAGCTGTTCAATATTGGACTAATGTGGCAGTTAAAGATAATTACACATTCAAATAAGTCTTTCAACAAATAAAATGACAGAAACAGAACATACTTAACATACCTCAAGATGACTGGATGTATATTAATTGCAGTATCCCACTCCTTGTATAATTAAGCCATGTGAATTATTATGCTGCTCTCTGATGTTACCCATTTATATAAATCTTTATCCATCAGACCGTCCCCTAAAAACCCTACGAAGGCCAGTGGTAAACCCAAAGAAATTAACTTGGTGCTCAATTTACTGTTTTCTTAACCAGCATTAGTTTCAGTTAACATGGTTTCATTGAAGGTGTCCGCATTGAGTCTTATCATGGAAAGAAAGATGACCACACTGTCCCAAAAATATCTAACAGCTCTACAAGACATCCATGTAAATTAATGAGTCTAGATATACTCAACGGGCAGCTCTCGCTATTGTTTTGGTTAATTCTGTGCATGATTTGTGTACAACATGTTTGGACATATATAATGTTTTGGTGTGAATTTGGCGATTCGAGCATACTGTTGCATATTTCCATCTCACTGTTTCATTGTGTGTCATCTAATGGTACCTATTCCCTGAGTCCATTTCTTAACCTTCCCATTACTTTCCTAATACATCCATCTTTCATATACATAAAGGGCCCAATTCCGATGCGGTTAGGAATGGCTCCGACCCTCGGTCTGAGCCATCCCAACAGCATCGGACCCACCCGTTCAGATTCCTTTCTGACTGAGCATTCCGATGGGCTCGGTCAGAAAGGAATCCGACTCGGTTTCCGGGATGGCTTCCGACGGGATCGGAGAGCCCGTCAGCTATTCGGAAACTCTTCAGTACTCCCCCGGCCGGCTCTTTCCCGCTGACGGAGTACGATGGCAGTTTCCCACTGCCTTTCTGTGCCGGCCTTTCAACACAGAAAGGCAGTGGGAAACTGTCTATAGGGGCTCCCAGGAGGGCCCCCCATGGGTGCGAGGCTGTCAAATGGTGGCCTAGGGGGCACCAATAGTGCCCCCCTGTTGATCCCTGCACCCGGTAGCAGGCACCTTGGGGTGCCTGCCACGGGGTGCAGGGATGAACTGCACCTCTGCACTTAACAATGCGAGCATGCATTCCGTTCGGAATGCATGCTTCCATTGTTGAGTATATGATTGCGAACAGGGTTCAGTCGCATCCTACTTGCAGGTGTGGAACCGACGACAAGAGGTCGTTCGGTTCCAGTTCCTGACCGATGTCGGACGGACTCCAGTCCGTCTGACTTCGGAATCGGCCCCTAAGTCTTGTAATTGCCCTCCACCCCTCCTCCTAACTGGGTAAGTAAAGTAGCAATGATCATGTGCTCTTTGGGTTCCCACAAAAAATGGACCAGGGCTCCCTAAATCTGGCAGCAGTTGCTATATATATGTTATGCATGTAGATATCTCATTTACTACAGAAGTCCGTGAACATTGTCTTTCTTCATATCATATAATTGCCTCATTTAGGCAAGGAGGGGATTTTAAGGAAAAGATATTGATGGAATCTAATCACTCTAATCCATATCATACCACTTTAGTAAATAGGTCATGGCCCACAGTAGACATTCAAGGATCAATTTACAGCAACTGGGAAGCAGCATAATATTATCAGAAATATCTTAATCGCATACACCCAAATCTCATGGCAATTCCAGAGTAGAAGGTATGATCTGAGCATCACGTCTGCTCTGTAGGTGGCACAGCAGAGTATGCCCAGTCGATTGTTCATAGTAGCTGGAAATTACATGGTATGCATTATACGATCTATAATATTCTTGGCAACATACTGATTTTAGACCATGTAATCTGCCCATCTTGGGACATTGAGAATGATAGCCAAAAATAAACTGCCCTCAAGTTTATTCAGCAGCTGAGCTATATATCAGTGACATGTCTCCATTCTAGGTAAATGTGAATGTGTAAATATATAACATTCAGAGGGTAACTCCCAAGCCCAAATGCATCATCACCCGGAAGTGGATAGAGCCGTATATCCAGTTTAGACCACATTATGTGAATGCCAGAAAACATGCAAATTGTTCTATGATTTCTGATACTTATGGGCAATCTGCCTAGTATTGTGAATGTATGATGAGATTGTGTCTATTAATGTAACCTGAGGCTGTCCACCCACCACGATCTTATCTTGGTCAAATGTTATTAAATGGGCTAGTGGTTCCAGGATTAGCACATCTGTAGGTGGAGACAAGAAGTACCTATATCTTGTAGTCACATCTCATTCCTGAAGGGCTCTTGTGACTAGCTGTAGCAAAAGCAATAGATATGAATACACACCACAAACCTATTTTAAACGTGTTGTTTTTTCCTGAACACCAAAGAGCGAATATGGTGTGAGATTTGACAGCAGGGTATTCAACAACTGGTTCTTTTATTTGTAAAGACTTTTCCCCCTACTCACTTAAATTTTCTTAAGGTTATCTAGCTACAAATCATCGGCGCATAAATAATTACAGTAGTATTCTTTGATATGCATGCTATGCCAAGGTTAGGATTGTGGTACTGTTCATTTTTAAGGTGTGCGTTTCCGCCGAGGAGATAATACCAATCAAGCTGTTAACCTGGCTGAAAATATTGAACCTATTTCAGTTTTGCTTTATTATGTTTTAAAGGCATTTGTCAGGTTAAAGAGTGGCTACACCGTTCACTATTTGTGTATGGAGGTACAAAAGTTATAATAATTTGAAGGTGGTGTGTAAATTACAAAATAATGCACTTAGAATTTCTTAATTTTTGTGTAGTTTACATTTGGTTTGTAGAGAAAGAGTAAGTAAAGTTTTAGTAATTTAAATGTGATGCATCAATTATAAATACATTTAAGGCATAACTATAACTTTAGAATTTCTAATGTTTGTGTAGCTTAATTTTGGTTTGTATAGAAATAATAAAGTTTTTCTAACTATTAACTGCGGTTTAACCTTTGGTTTTTTCATTGAATTTTAATGGGTTTGTCATACAGTGGAGTGGACTGGCATGTTCTAGAGTGTTGTAAAGTGTTGTAGAGTGGAGTATCACAAAGTGGAATGCAGTGTTGTATAGTAAACTGTAGAGTAGAGTGCGGTACAGTATGGAAGAAGGGATTGGCATAGTTGGTCGTAGAATTGAATGACATTGAGTAGCGTAAAGTGGAGTGACGTACAGTGCAGTAGTGGAGTAGTGTCTCGTAGAGTATAGTAAAGTGGTGTAGAGCGGCGTGGAGGGAGTTGCGTAGCGTGGGATAGAGTGTCAGACAGTGGCATAGAATAAAGTAGAGTGTTGTAGAATCGCATTGACAGGAGTACAGTGTTGTACAGTGGAGTGCTATAGAGTGTAGTATACTGTGGTAGAGTGGAGGGACGTAGACTGTCATTGAATAGAGTACAGTATGGACAAGGGGAGTACAGTTGAGTGTTGTAGAGTGGAGTGGCATATACTGAATGAATTTGAGTTCTATAAAGCGCATAGCTACTCCTATAAGGAGTGTCCCAGCGCTGAGAGGTCAGAATAGCAGACGAAGAGAAGAGCCTATCTGAAAAAGCCAAGTCTTCAGATTTTCTGAAACTGAGGTTCGTTCGGAGATTGCCTCAGCTGCAGCGGAAGGGAGTTCCAGAGTTTGGACGCAAGAAAGCTAAACGGTCTTCCGCCAGAGCGAGCTTTCTTGACTCTGGGAACCTGCATTAGCAGTGCCTCTGAAGACCTGAGGCACCTCCTAGGATAATAAGCAGTAAGAAGAGGATGCAGATAGGTCGCCCCAATCTTCCTATAAATCCTGTGACAGAAGCAAAGGGATTTGAAACAGGTGTTTCTCCACCGGGAGCCAGTGCAGTTTGTGAAGTGCCATACCCATAAATGCACGCTTAGGGAGGTTGAGCAAAAGGCGAGCTACCAAGTTTTGAGCACGCTGAAGTCTCTTAATCATAGCCTGAGAAGCTCCCAGATATAAGATGTAACAGTAGTCCAGCCGAGAAACCACTAAAGCTTGGATCACTGTCTGCTGGGCTGAGACAGGCAAAAGATGAATACAACTTTTGAGAGATTTAATAATGCCCAAACACTTGCCAGCTAAGGCTGTGATTTGAATTTCAAAAGTGCGTTTGTAGTCAAACCAAAAACCCAAGTTTTTAACCTTAGGTTTAGGCTGTGGAAAGGGACGCAGAGACTCCGGCCACCAGGCAGAGGACCATATCGAGGGCTGCTTGCCGAGGATCAGGACCTCCGTTTTTACCTGCATTTAACTTCAGGCAGTTGAGGTCCATTCAATAAGACACCTCTGAAAAGCAAGCCCTCAGAGTCTGCCGCAGCAGCAAAATTCTGTGACAAGGTACCTATCAACTGGGTATCGTCAGTGTATGATATTATTTCAAAGCAATGTCGCACAATGATATCTGACAGGGGACGTATGTACAAGATAAATAAGGTGGGGCTCAATTAGGAGCCCTGTGACAAAGGAACCACCTTAGAGCATAAAGGCTGCACTGGAATAACATAGAGTGGTATGGCATAGAGTGGAATGTGTAGAGTTGAGTATCATGGAGTGGAGTGGCATACAGTGGAGTGGTATTGACTGGAGTGGTGTGGAGTGGCATAGAGTGGAGTGTTAGTTGTGTGGCGTACACTTGAATAGCGTACAGAGGAGTTGTGTAGAGTGGAGTGACGTAAAGTGGAGTGTAAGTCGAGTGGCGTACACTGGAATAGCGTACAGTGGAGTGGTGTAGAGGGGAGTGGCATACAGTGGAATAGAGTAAAGTAGAGTGGCATACTGTGAAATAGCGTGGAGTGGCGTACGATGGAATAGTGTACAGTGGTGTGGCATACAGTGTAGATGCGTACAGTAGAATAGCGTAGTCTCAGTGACGTACTGTGGAGTGGTGTTGAGTGGAATAGGGAAGAGTGGAGTTGCGTACAGTGTAGTTGCATAAAGTGGAAAAGCACACAGTGGTGTGGCGTAGAGTGGGGTACAGTTGAGTGGCATACATTGGGGCGGCGTAGAGTAGAATAGCGTGGAGTGGCATAGCATGTAGTTTACAATGGAATAACATATAGTGGAGTGGTGTACAGTGAAGTGGAGTACAGTGGAGTCCAGTGGAATAGCGTATAGTGGTGTGGAGTGGTGTACAGAGTAATAGTGTACAGTCAAGTGTAGTAGAGTGGAGTGACATAGTAGAGTGGCATGCAGTGGAATAGTATACAGTGGCATAGACTGTAGTGCCATAGACTGTAGTTGCCTACAGTGGAATAGTGTGGAGTGGCATAGAGTGGAGGGGCGTAGAGTGAAATAACGTACTGGGGAGTGGCGCGGAGTGGCATACAGTGGACACCGTACAGTAGTGTGACGAACAGTGAAATAGTGTACAGTGGAGTGACGCACAGTGGAACAGCATATTTTGAAGTGGAGTGGCATAGACTGGAGTGGCGTACAGTGGAGTGGTATAGAGTGGAGTACAGTTGAATTTTATGGAGTGGCGTGGAATGGTATAGAGTATAGTTGTGTACAGTGTAATAGCGAGGTGTGGCATAGAGTGGAATAGCGTATAGTGGAGTGGGGTAGAGTGGAGTACAGTGTAATGAAGTGGCGTAGAGTGTAGTTGCTTGAAAAGCATATAGTGGAGTGACATTGAGTGGCGTACAGTGGAATAATGTACTGTGGCGTGGTACAGAGTGGCGTAGAGTGTAGTGTCATAGTTTAAACAGACATAAAGTGAAAGTGCGTGAACAGATGTAGATGTAATGAATCTGAAAGAGACACGTTAGTGACAGATTCCTTACCTTAGAATATCCCCAGGCGTCAGGCTGGATCCGGAAAGTTTTCTGCGTAGCAGTACCCTTGCGCGTCGGTAGGCGGCGTCGTGCGGCTCCGCGTCCGTCGTCGGCGTCGTGATCGCCGGGATGACGTCGCGGGCAGTACTTAGGCGCCGCCCCTGCGCGCTGACGTCAGTTCTTCTTTTTCCGCGCCAGCAAGCGCAGATCCGGGAAGAGCAGTGCCCTGGTCATTTTTTGACCATACTTTTTGGTGAATTTTTTCACTGTTTTTCTCTTCAAGGTGTCGTAGGGATGCCCGGTTTCAAACGTTGCGGCGCCTGTGCTCGGATGATGTCCGTCACCGACCCGCATTGGGAGTGTCTCTTCTGCCTCGGCCGAGGCCACGACACGGAGTCTTGTACCGACTGCCAGGCCCTCAACCCGAAAGCTTTGCAAGAGCGGTCTCGAAAGCTCCTCGAGGCCCGGCATTCGGCTCCGCGGAAGCCCCGGTCGCGTGAGAGGTCCAGGGGTCGATCGCGGAGTCCACACCGGTCGTCGGCATCGAAGTCTTCTTCGTCCGGTAAGTCGAAACACAAAAAGTCCAAAAAGCATCATCGCTCTAGGACTTCGCCTCGCCGGTCTCGCGACTCGGCTGAGGCCCCTCCCGGCACCGTCCCCGCCCCCGCGGCCCCGGACATGCCTGTGGAGTCGCCCCCGCAATACCCGCCCTTCCCGGGTTCGGGGGCGGATCCGGCCCAAGTGCAGGAATTCCTGTCGGCCATGGCCCGCCTCTTCGGGCCTCCAGGTCCCTCCGGTGCGCCTTCGGGCCCCGCGGGCCCTGATGGGGTTGCTCCAGCGTCGCCGACGGCTCCGGCCCCGGCGTCGCACGTGCCTCCAGCCTCGATCCCGGCTCCGCAACCCCCATCGACGCCGGTCGACCTAACGACACCTCCGCCGGCGCCGATGTCTCCGGTGCCGTTCTCGACGCCGCCTGGGGCTCCGGGCGGCGTCGTTCCCCAGTTCCTTCCGGCTCCGGACATGGACCCGGACCGACGTCGCTCGACGCCGGTTCCGGCGCCGATGAGACCTTAGGTCCCATATGTCCCTCCTCCCCCTTATTTTGAACCGGAGGAGGACTGGGAGGGGTCTGATGACCCTCTGACACAACAGTGTCAGTACGATGAGGACTGGACAGAGGGTCTAGGGGATGCCAGTGGTCTAGATACTTCCCCTGACACTGGCATGCTGTCTCCTCCCGTGGCTACGGAGGAGGGAGCCAATTTTGCAACGGTGTTGCGTAGGGGGGCTGGAGCCTTACATCTCCAACTCCCTGCTGTGGCGGTCAAGGTTAATCTCTTGACAGAGGTGCTTCAGCCGGCAGCCTCCTCTATGGAGACTGTGCTGCCGTTTAACGACGCCCTCACTGACGTTCTTTTGGGCGCCTGGTCCAAGCCCAACACAGGGGCTCCTGTGGATAGGAACGTGTCCCGACGCCATCGCCCGGCTCCTGGCAACCCCCTGTTTCTCTCTGTCCACCCCACCCCTGAGAGCTTGGTTGTCCAAGCCTCCGCTTCCCAAACCGCCTTCCCTACCGCCCCTCCGGATAGGGAATCCAAACGCCTGGATCAATTTGGGAAGAAGGGTTTTTCTTCCTCCAGTGCTGGCTTGCGGTCCATCAACACCGCTTGCCTTTTGGGCCGATATAGCCACTCCTTGTGGGATTCGGTGGCGAATGTTTTGCCCCAGTGTTCTGAGGAGGTCCAGACACTGCTTTCCCGCGCCATTGCGGAAGGAAGGGATGCGGCCAAGTTCACAATCCGATGTGGCCTTGATACCGCCGACTCGCTGGGCAGGTCTATTGCAACGACGGTGGCGCTACGACGCCACGCCTGGCTGAGAACCACTGGTTTTTCAGGGGATGTCCAGAATACTCTCATGGACATGCCCTTTGATGGAGTCGGTCTTTTTGGGTCCAAAGCAGACCATGCGTTGGAGCGCTTTAAGGACTCACGGGCTACTGCAAAGTCCCTGGGCCTTTCTGCTACACGCCCTCCGCTGACTTCTGCTTTTCGCCCCTATCGTGGCCACGGTAGGGGCGCCCTTCACGTCAGCAGCCCAGCCACCGGCCCGCGCAGCAGGCGTCTTCGCGTGGCCGAGGACGTGGATTCCGCCGTGGCGGATCGGGCAACCAGCGTGCGGGTCAGGCCACCACCTCCAACCCGTCCGCGGCCTCCAAACCCTCCTAGTCCCTCCTTTCAGGTGCACAGCACGCCAGTAGGGGGCAGGGTCCGCCATCACCTTCCCCACTGGCGTACCATCACCTCGGACAGGTGGGTCTTGGACATTGTCCGAAGGGGCTACTCCCTCCCCTTCGAGACCACCCCCAGCCATGCCACCTCAATTCCACCGCATGTCAGGGGATCACTTGGTACTTCTGCAGAAGGAAGTCACGGCCCTCTTGGCCAAGAGGGCCATCGAGCATGTTCCGACCCCAGAAGTAGGGCGTGGTTGCTACTCCCACTACTTCCTGGTGCCCAAAAAGGACAAGGAGGACATGCGTCCTATCTTGGACCTCCGGAACGTCAATCGCTTCCTCCGGAAGGAGAAGTTCAAGATGCTCACCCTAGCTCAGGTCTTGACTGCCCTCGACCCTGGAGACTGGTTGGTAGCGTTGGACTTGCAGGACGCATATTTCCACATCCCCGTCCTGCCGGCCCACCGGCGTTACCTTCGGTTCACGGTAGGCCCGAGCATTTTCAGTTCACCGTGCTCCCCTTTGGCCTTACCAGTGCCCCTCGGGTGTTCACGAAAGTGATGGCGGTGGTCGCAGCTCATCTGCGCCGGGCAGGGGTTTCAGTCTTCCCCCTACCTCGACGACTGGCTGCTGAAGGCGGGCTCGTCCCAGGCAGTCGTCTCCCACCTCCAGACTACGGCCGAACTCCTGCACTCGCTGGGGTTCTCCATCAATGTGCCGAAGTCGCATCTGATTCCTTCTCCACAGCTCCTTTTCATCGGAGCAGTTCTGGACACGACGCAGTTTCGGGCCTATCCTCCCGAACGGCGAGTCCAGGATATTCAGGCTATGATTCCGATCTTTCAGCCTTTATCCTGGGTTTCGGTACGGATGACCCTGAGGCTGCTGGGCCTCATGACCTCCTGCATCCTGCTGGTCAATCATGCCAGATGGCATATGCGGGCTCTGCAGTGGGACCTGAAGTTCCAGTGGGCGCAGCACCAGGGCAACCTGTCCGATCACGTCCAGATCTCGGAGGGGACTGCAAAACAGTTGCAGTGGTGGCTCTCGAACCGGCAATGGGTCATGGGCAGATCCCTCTCCCTTCCCCAGCCAGAGCACACAGTTGTGACGGACGCGTCCCTTCTGGGATGGGGCGGTCACATGGGAGAGGCGGAGATCAGAGGCCTCTGGTCTCCGGCGGAGTCCCGGCTCCATATCAACCTTCTGGAGCTCCGGGCGATCCGACTTGCACTCACGGCATTCCTTCCCTCTGTCAAAGGGAAGGTAGTGCAGGTGTTCACAGACCACACCACCGCCATGTGGTACTGCAACAAACAAGGCGGGGTGGGGTCGTGGACCCTTTGTCAGGAGGCTCTGCGCCTCTGGACATGGCTGGAACATCAGGGCATGTTCCTGATGGTTCAACACCTGGCAAGTTCCCTGAACGCCAGGGCGGACGAACTCAGCCGCAGGTGCATGATGGATCACGAATGGCGTCTTCACTCGGAAGTGGCGCAAGGACTCTTTCTACAGTGGGGAGAGCCTTGGTTAGATCTATTCGCCACCGAAGAGAACGCGCAATGTCATCAGTTCTGCGCGTTGGAATTTCCAAGGCGGCACTCGCTCGGCGACGCTTTTCGTCACGAGTGGAGTTGCGGTCTATTGTACGCCTTTCCGCCTATAACACTTCTACCCAGAGTGTTGAAGAAGATTCGGCACGACCGGGCCCAAGTCATTCTTGTGGCTCCGGACTGGGCTCGAAGAGTTTGGTATCCCGAGCTACTCAATATGAGCGTAGATCCCCCGATCCGTCTGCCTCTTCGGGAGGATCTTCTGTCGCAGCAGCAGGGGACGGTCCTCCACCCGAACCTGTCCAGTCTACACCTGCTTGCGTGGAGATTGAGCGGCGGCAGTTGATTCCTTTCGACTTGCCTCCCGAAGTTTGTGATGTGATTCTGGCAGCCAGGCGTCCCTCCACTAAGGTGGTATACGCCTGCAGGTGGAACAAATTTGTGGCATGGTGCACAGCAAAGGCTGTGAATCCCCTTTCTGCCCCTCTTTCTGAGGTCCTTCTGTTCCTTCTCTCTCTGGCCCAACAGGGTTCTGCCCTGGGTACCATCAAGGGTTATCTTTGCGCTATCTCGGCCTTCCTCAGGCTCCCTGATCAGCCCTCCCTTTTCAAGTCCCCTGTTGTTAACAGGTTCTTAAAAGGCATTACTCACCTCTTCCCTCCTGTTCCGTTTGTGATGCCTCAGTGGGACTTGAACTTGGTTCTTACCTTTTAATGTGCGCTCCCTTTGAGCCTCTACATAACTGTCCTCTTCGTCTTCTGACTCTGAAGACAGCCTTTCTGGTGGCCATCACCTCCGCTCGGCGGGTGAGTGAGCTCCAGGCTCTATCTTGCAAACCTCCCTTTCTGTCTGTTCATCCAGACAAGGTTGTTCTTCGGACGCGTCCGTCGTCCTTGCCAAAGGTGGTTACTGCTTTCCACATTGGGCAGACCATCACTTTGCCCACCTTCTTTCCGCCTCCGCATCCTTCCAGAGAGGAAGAGAGGCTCCACCGTCTGGACCCAAAACGTGCGCTCTCCTTCTATATTGACCGCACAAAACACTTCCGGGTGGATGACCAGCTCTTTGTTGGCTACGTGGGCGCCAAAAAGGTCGGGCGGTGCACAAGAGGACCATCTCCCGCTGGGTTACCTTGTGCATCAAGACCTGCTCTTCTTTGGCTAAGAAGGAGCCTCCTGTTGGGCTGCGTGCCCATTCCACCAGGGCAACGGCTGCTACCACGGCCTTGGGCCGCGGTGTTCCGCTGCCGGTTATCTGTCAGGCAGCTACGTGGGCCTCGCTGCACACGTTTACAAAGCATTACTGCCTTGACAGTCAGGTCCGGAGGGACGGCTTCTTTGGCCGTTCTGTCCTCCAGGACTTCCTTGTCTGATCTTTGTTCGCAGACCCACCACCGGGGTTGGTATTGCTGGGGTATCTATTCTAAGGTAAGGAATCTGTCACTAACGTGTCTCTTTCAGATGCACAAGTTACTAACTTGTGTAACGATATATCTGTAAGAGACAGTAGTTAGTGACAGATTCCTTACCGCCCACCCATCCTCCCCGTTCTGCGAACTGATTTCTAGGGTTAAGGACATCCCTTTCAGGGCCCTAGTATTTTTCAGACACCTGTGTCAGCTTCTTGCATGGCTCTGCGTTCCTGGCGCGGAAAGTCATGTACAGAACTGACGTCAGCGCGCAGGGGCGGCGCCTAAGTACTGCCCGCGACGTCATCCCGGCGATCACGACGCCGACGACGGACGCGGAGCCGCACGACGCCGCCTACCGACGCGCAAGGGTACTGCTACGCAGAAAACTTTCCGGATCCAGCCTGACGCCTGGGGATATTCTAAGGTAAGGAATCTGTCACTAACTACTGTCTCTTACAGATATATCGTTACACAAGTTAGTAACTTGTGCGTCAGGAATATAGATTATGGAGTGTAAATGGTAATTTTTGGTAGTAGGTGAAAATAGTTTAATTGGTGTTAGTTATAAGTGTCAAAATTCTTAGTTATATTTTTTGCCATGGTATATGATTGGGAAATGGCTGTTTTTACAAAACGTAAAAGGCAGCCATGTAGTTTTAGTCACACTTTGGCTGTGTTTTGGGATAGGGCCCTAGATATAGGGTAATGGTAAGTTATATTGCTGTAGCCTACCTATTACCACTTTCATAAAGTGTTAATAGGTAGTGAAAGAGGTGGCGACAATGGAGTGAGCCCGAGAACAGCAATCTCCCACCGTTCAGTTGTCTTCTGAGGGGGATCCACTGGCACTCCATGACCTCATGGCTGCAAACCAGTGTAAGCGCTCGTCGATGGAAGCTACAATCGATTCAATCACGACGAAGGTCTCGTTGATGAGAGCAGACCTCCGCAACATGGGCGCCAGAGTGTAGGAGGTGGAGGACTCAGCGGTGGTTCTTATGGCAGATACAGCAACTTTGAAGGCCCAGGTCAGCGAATTACGTGCTACAACCAAAACTTTGGAAGCTCATGTGGATGATTACTAAGGCAGTTCGGGGCATTACAACATCCAGATCATTGAAGTCCCGGAGCCTGGGGATTGGCCAGCAGTGGACCTGTTCGTGGAAGACCTCACCCTTAAGAAACTGCAACTCCGGGGCCTTTCCAAGTACTTTTCGGTGGAGAGGGCCAACCGGGGCCCGGGTACATGACCTATGCCCGGGTCCCCACCTTGCTCCATTGTAACTCGTCTTTTCAGCTATCACTGTGTGGTGCTTCAGATGTCCCGCAGCGCTCTTCCGCTGACCTGCGAAAATGCCAATATAACCTTTTTCCGCGTTTTACTCTTCAAGTCCAAACGCAACGTCGTAGCCTCAGCGGAAGGAAAGACTTGGTTCTTGGCTCGATGGATGGAGAACAGTGAGCGGCTCTGTGTGATAATTGGGCCCGGGAGGGCAGAGGCGATGACCAGATCAGACAACCTGACGTGAAGCAGCAGAAGGCAGTCAGGAACGGTACGAATCCCCAAACAGCCAAGCTCCTTGAACTTCTGCATTCTACATTTGGTGGTCCCTTTGGCACTGGCTCATGGCGTAAACTGCCCCAGAGTCAATGAAGTGGCCCTGGCTGATAGTGTCTGACTGAATGACTCACCTCCTGGCCGGGTCTGCTGTGCCTGGAAAGCGGGGCAGGCTCAGGCGATACTGCTAGGACCAGGGACCTGTTGGTGCTGACAATCCAGAGGCACTCAATGGACTATCAACAGTTGCCGTTGGTTGATCATCGTACCTGGTCCGACACACATGGCAGATATGCGGCCCTCTCGGGGACATGGGAGAGGGTCACAGTGAACATACTCTCCGCTTACATTCCGCCCACTTAACACAACAGCACGCTCCCTGACCTTACTTCTCTTCTATTGAGCCTGCCTGAAGGGGAACTCCTAATGGAAGGTGACCTCAATAAGACACTGCGACTCCTGTGATCGTTTACCCCTGGGACAGCGGGCATCCTCTGGCCACCTATTGGCGGATAACCTCTCTACGGTGGGCCTAGTTGATGTATGGCGATGCCCATGGCAGTCTCTCGCGGATAGATTACATCCTTACCCTGGCCGATCGCTTTTCCATAGGCATCTGGCTTGGGGCATCTCTGACCATTCCCTGCTTAGGACAGTCTTCAGTCTGAGCGGGCGGCGGGACTGCATGACCATCGCGTTCAATCCATGGTATTTTAAAATCCCTAGTGTTAGAAAGGGCCTCGTGGATGCCACTGAATGTTATTTTACCGAAAATGAATCCTCCGTCACCTCCAACCAGACCCTGTGGGATGCATTCAATACAGTCATCAAGGGGCAAGCACTCTCCCTGATATTGGGGCACAGAAGGGACAAAAAAGCCGGAATAGAGGCAATGGAGCGTGAGATACTCGACCTTGAGGCTAGCATCACTCATAAAGATGAGAAATGATAAAACACACCTTGAATCTTAAGCAAAGAGAATATAGAGATACTGTAACAGAACCTGCTAAGGCCCAACACCTGGCAATGAGGCATCGCCTACACGAGGTAGCAACAAAGCATGGAACAAAGCATGGCTGAGGAGGCGTGAAAGGGCGAGCCATTGGATAGTTGAGATCAACAGTGATGAAGGGGAGCACATTAGAGACACTCAAGCCATAGCCAACGCTTTCACCATATACTACAAGCCACTTTACTCCCCTGCGCGTACCACTACTGCGGAGGATTCCAGCGAACTACTAGCAGATGTTCATCTTCCAACCGTCTCAGGGGAAGATTCAACACTTATGGAGGGCGATCCGACAGAAGATGAGGTTGCCCGGGCAGTATGAGATTTGAGTGCGGGAAAGACAATGGGCCTCAATGGCCTTCCAATAGAATTTTATAAACTCACTACCACCACTATAATGGCACATCTGTTTCGAATATACAAAGAAAGTCAGGACAGAGGCACCCTCCCCCGAGACCAACAATTGGCTTCAATAGTAGTCATTCACAAAGAGGGAAAGCCCCCCTGATAGCTGTGCTTCATATAGGCCTATTTCACTCTTAAACATGGAAGTAAAAATCCTGGCTAAGCTCTTGACATCCCGACTTATCCAAATCATCTCCAAGTTAATACACTCTGATTAGTCTGGCTTTATGCCAGGGCGCAATACAGCGCTCAATTTGCGACTTTCCCATGGGGTGTTGGGGCGGATTGATGGTATTCGCGAGGATGCGGTGTTGGGGCGGATTGATGGTATTCGCGAGGATGCTCTTGTCCTCTCGCTAGACGCTCGCAAGGCCTTTGATAAAGTTGAATTGCCGTAACTTTTCGAAGTATTAGCCCGAATGGGCTATGGTCCGAACGGTCTATCCTGGCTGAGGCTCTTATACACCGAACCTCTAGCCCATTTCGTGGTCAGTGGCAGGGCATCCCGAATCATCCATCTCCAATGGAGAACTAGACAGTGATGTCCGCTCTCGCCGCTCCTCTTTGCTCTCAAACTGAAGCCCCTGGGGGCGTGGATCCAAACGGATCCGCTGATTAGAGGGCTGTGTTGGACTGAGCAATGAGAGGACAGAATATCCCTTTACGCGGATGCCAGACTCCTCTATGTCACTGACCCACCTTTCTCCCTTGACAGGATTATGAACATATTTACTCTCTTTGGCCGATATTTAGGGTACATGATTAATGGGTCCAAATCCATAATTTATGTCCTGCATGGCCAGGCTCCGGACCTGCCCAATGAATGCAAAACACACAAGATGATGGACGGAATGCTGCACATTGGCAAACATTCACCCCCAGTCACAGATCTGAGTTTAATCCATCGTTATTTTGCTTCACCACGCCACCCCAGTTCAGACATAGCCATATGCAAATCAGTCTTGACCCTGTGCCTCATGGGAACAGTCCAGACCGAACTGCCAAGCCATGTCTTCCCTGGACCGGAATCAAGCATCCTAGGACCGGTTTCAGGCTATCAGCCTTCATCAGCCAGGATAGCTTGACTCCAGTGGCGTAGTGAGCACGGGACCCACGTCTGGGCATACCCTTCCCACAATAGGCAAAATGCAAAACACACAAGATGATGGACGGAATGCTGCACATTGGCAAACATTCACCCCCAGTCACAGATCTGGGTTTAATCCATCGTTATTTTGCTTCACCACGCCACCCCAGTTCAGACATAGCCATCTTGTGTGTTTTGCAATGAATGCAAGGCACTGGTGGCGTTGGATTGGTTCCGCAATCTTGGGATTTATGTCACTGCGAGCCCCGTCCTGTTCTGTGCCCATAATTTGCAGGTACCACTGGCACGCCTCAAGAGCAACTTCCAACACTGGCACTCATTCCCATTGTCGCTGCTGGGCAGGGCGGCACTGTTCAAAATGATGACCTTGCCGCACGATTTATATATTATGGAATACGCCCTTCCCGGTCTCGCCAGACACTTCAAGGCCATTGCTGGTGAAGTCAGGTTGTTACTATGGGATGGGGGCAATGAGCCGGCATATAGTATGGATCTCAGGGTTCTACTACAGGGAGAATATCTACGTGTGCTCTATACCAAACCGCTCCTCCAGCCACTTCAGGCGCCCACGGCTATCAAGGTCTGACTCTGGCATTCCACACTTAAATAACTAGGTTGGGAGGACAAGATGCTCCACTGTGGGAGTCCGAGAAGTTGGGCGCACTGGGAAGGTGACCTGGTTTTGACAAGTGGGATCTTATTGGCATTTCCATGTTTTGGGGACCTATGAGCACTGGGAGATGTTATCCCTTACTCTGACTTACTACAGATAAGCACACCCTCCAGGCGGTCATCCCCCGGGGAATAGATTTCCCGGAGTCATCTCTCCTAGAGAATAGGCTGCTTGATGATCATGTGTGTCGTAAGGCAATTTCCCTCACTTACAGAAAGTTGATTAACAACACTCCTGACACACTCCTACACTTGCAGGAAAGCTGGAGTCAAGACCTAGGGGGTTTGAGGATGATGAGTGACCGGACGCTCTGGCCTCCCCTAGGGAGGTGGCCATGAAGGCCGGGTTTCGGCTGGTGCATCTTAAAATACTGCACAGGTCTTATCTGGCATGCACCTCAGCGGCCAAGATGGGTAGGGCAGCAGATGCAGGTTGTCGTCAACAATGTGGTCAAAAAGGGATTTTTTTCCACATCATTTGGGATTGCTCAGTTGTCCAAATATTTTGGATGGAGGTGGTGGAATGTTTGAATGCTGTGTGCGAGAGTGAAATGCTGATCTCTGCCAAGTGATGTCTTCTTAATGTATGGGAGGCAACTGACCTGACTTTGGCGAAACAGACATGGAAAACTCTGGGCCTGGCAATAGCCAAACGTAACATTGCACGTCTATGGGGGGGGGGGGGGGTGGCGCAGCTCTTGCTCCCCTCATGGGAGATTGGAAGCAGGATATGGACTGGTGCATGGTGGCAGGGAAAGTAGTCTATGAAAGTCGGGGCTGCCCCAAAAAGTGGGAGAAAATCTGGGGCAGTTGGAATTCCTACAGGGGGAGCCCCTGCACCTCCATTAACCCAGCGATTGTCATGGACACTGACCCCCAGAACTACACCCACGATGCAGTATTGGGGGTTGTGGAAGCGGGAGAAGGGATCGGGACATGTGCTCACTGAGATGCAATCCTTATATCAACCATATAAGTGTATCCTTCAATGTGGTATTTCCGCTGGTGATTTACTTGCTGTGAATTCAATAAAAAGATGTTTAAAAAAAATAATGTCCCTACCTATTACCACTATAATAAAGTGGTAAAAGGGTAAAAATATAAAACCTAATACTTACCTATATCTAAGGCCCTATTGAAGAACACAGCCAAAGTGTACTTAAAACAACATGGCTGCTTTTAACTTTTGTAGAGGCAGTCACTAGCCAATCACATAATGCCTTGTCATCGGCATCTACCACAGTATTTTTGTGAAATTTTGCGAAACTACTATGGTCACAAATATCAGGAAGTTAAATGCCTTATAACTTAAAAAAATACGCACCCTACTTTCCTGTAACACCAAAACGGATCATCTGCACACCATAATCTAATCCTGGCAAGTTTCTTGCGAATCCCACTGTCTGTTTTCATGCTACTTCCAATACAAGAGTCTATAGAAAATGCATTGGGAGAAAAACACGTTTGGCAACCCCATTTTTTTAGGTCTCGCCTACGCAGCGCGCATGCGCTGCATAGGAGGGCCTTTAGCCGTCGCTCTGCTCATTTTCAAGCACACACTCGTGCTTGTGCCGGCATCCACCTTGCGGGAGCGAGCAGGGGCGCGCCACAAGCACGAGTGCAGTGCTTGAAAAAGAGCAGACTGCTCTCTAAAGCGCGCGCACGCGCCTCTCTCCTCGCCCACACGTCCCGGCCACTCACTCGCTCCGCCCTCTCCGTCTCCTTTTTGCTCGCGCTTCTTGTTGTCTATTAGAGGCTGCTGTGCTTGTAACTAGTGACCAAATCCATATACTCTTTATCGCCACTAATGATTATCGTTGCCGACCACAAAAGTGAACACACTAAAAAGAGGTGCATGCTTTTTGTAAAGGCGAGTTTAAAAACTTCCTTCATATCATTGTTCTCGGTGCGGCTGCTGCCCGTGACACACTTGCTGTAACTAGTGGGCGCTAGTTTGGTTTTCGTTTTCACTGCCTCCGTCCCACCTGAAACCAAAACAGTAAACACGGCTTTGTTTCTTGTGCGGACAGACCTGACTTGCCGGAGCAGAGCCTTTCAGAACCTGTTCTGTCACACAAGGATGGAGAGACATGTTACCCCTGCACTCTGTGTCCAACACATCTCGGCTAGAGACGTGTCACAACAAGACTGTGCAACCACTCCGGGCTAGAAGGCACGTCACACATGTACTCTGTGTCCAGGATGCCTTGTCCAGAGGAGGCCTCTCACACCAGTACTTGGCGGCCGGCTCATCTCATACGAGATACATGTCGCACCAATGCTCGATGCAATACATCTCAGCTATAGAACTGTAACCTCAAAACTCGGGGCTGTTTTTTAAAAATATATATTTATATAAAGTTGCCAACATTTGCAGGCTAAAAGTGACTTGATCGCTTCCTTTGTTTTCAAAATAAATATTAATCGCTCGGAAAGTAAAGGTCAGCCTATTACACCAATGAGTGTATAGATTAACAGCCTGCTGCCCGCTCATAAATCGCCTACGGGTTTCAATACTTTGTCATAAATAGACTTGGTTAATAGATTATGTTCTGTTTTTGCTGATACATTATACATCACTGAAACTGTGAACATTCACTGTGTAGGATGGAAATAGACATGCAGAAGTTCTGCCTGTCATACATACCCTCTCACTGGTAAGTATGAGGCTTGGTGCCTAACCTCCTTGGAATCTCTGATTGAAACATTCTCAGCTACCATCCTAGGTGCCAATCTCACTGAACTCCCACCTGACTTGACTTTTGTAGAGGGTGTGTCGTTTTGGATTTGTTGTCTCTGTTCAAGCAGCCAAAATCCTGAACCATCTCCCATGTACCCAGAGTTCTCTGGGTGACCTCCGTCAGCCCCACCTCCCACCCCCCTCCTCTGGGGTAACTTCTTTCTACTTTTCTCCACGACACCATGTTTCCTGTACATGTTTATCATTTGATAGCCCACTGCGTTCCAGGGGTGGTAGTGTGGGTTTGCTTAGATTGAGCTGATTGGATTGGCACGCATGAAAATGGACTGTAGCAAAAATGCAAGGGGATAAAACCAGGTTCTCTGACATGGAGTTAGGAAGTGGATCACAGAACCCTTAAGAGCTGCCTTACTCCAGCTAACTCAACAGCCTCATCTGAGTAAAAGCTAAACACGTAGAGGCCATGTGTGGCATAAGTTAAACTTTAATAAATTTGATTAAAATTCTATTTTGCAAGCTTTTTTCAGGTTGCTCTGAGAGGCCATGCCTAGCTCCCAGCTCTTCCTCTCACACCCCATATTATCCCAGAAAACAAACATTTCTCCTCGCAGATTATAATCTGTTTATTTTACGCTTGCCCTTCTATCCCCCCCTTCACCGGTCTGCTTCGCTCCTTTACCACGCTCTGCAAAATGTTAACTTTAATTGCGCGCGCCCGGGATCGCAGCCCTTCATTTGAAATTTCTATGCTTCGAAAAATGTGGCTGCGCTTAAATAAGATTAAACATCTCTTCGAGAGCATTGTGAATTGGATCAGAAACGGCTGCACGGGTGGGAGCCGGGGTGGGGGAGGGGCCTGTAGGATGGGGGAGCGGACCATCTCTGCAGTGGTGTGCGCGGATCAGAGAAAGTGTCGAGGGGTGGGGGTGTGTGTGTGGTTGCGCCAGGACTTTGCAAGGCACGAATGAATTGCTAACCCATCCGTGAAGTTGGAACCCCTACAATGAACACCTGCTATTCATTTAAATAATTATTTTCGAATTTGGCATTTCTGCCAGAAATGGTGTACATAAAAACATGTTGGTGCTGCTGAAAGGTTACACAGGTATGGGGTGGTAGGTGATTGCTAGTAACAGGGCCACTGGAATTTGGGCATAATTACAGATTGGCCGCATCTGCCACTTAATTTATTATTTTCTTTATAATCTGAAGTTTTAAAAAAAAATTGGTTCCAGCTCAAACGGAGGAAAAGTTACTACAAACGCAGCGACGGGTGTTTCCGCGCAGTGGGAGGCCCTTTGCAAAGGTTGACGGGTCACCTTTCTGTTGCTTATTGCTGTAGTCCGGTGTTAAGCTGGTACTCGTGAGGTGAAACCTTTATCCGGATTGTGTTAATATGTGTAACAAGCATTGGCATAGCCAATAGGTCTCGCCTTTGGGACCTGCTGCATAACTAAATACTTATAAGGTCCCAAAGGCGAGACCTATTGGCTATGCCAATGCTTGTCTTTGTGCTCCCTTGACGAAATCACCACAAAACTTAGCATCATCCTCCAATGTAGAAAAGGCTACAGGTCTGTAACGTTTTGTGGCGATTCGTCAAAAGAGCGTAAAGTTATTAACGGTCAAAACTTCGAGGAATTCCTGTCTCTGGGAATCCTAACTATAAGTACAGAGTGGCTAGTGCCACTCTGTAAGATATGATGTGTAAAATCACCATGGTGTATTCAGAGGAGTGCCAGAACAGGGCTGATGCATAACAGTTGCAGGGATTGCACAAATCTGTGTGCTTCAATCCAAACAACACACTGCTCTTCAGATCCTGGATAAGCAGATGCCTGCACTCCATGAGTGATGATTCAAAAAAAATTATTTAAAAAAAGCACACCATAGTGAAAGCAAAGATGACACAATTTAGTCCACCCAGGACCTTGTTCACATAAAGTCGTAAATGGTAGAGTAGATGTTTTATTTACACAGAGTAAGCTTTTTCCCATCATGTGATCCCAATTGAAAAAGAAAGAAATATTTTTATTCAGGATTTGTGTGAAGTCATTTTCAAAAATGTTTACACTGCGAAGGAAAATATCATAAGATATAGAGTTGTTTTAAAAAAAATGTTTTACATAGAAATAAATTAGGAAATATCTTCATTTTTTTTAGGTATGTCCAACATTAATCATGGACACAGAAGACATATGATATCTTTTTATCATGAGTTTAAACTTTGTCATTAGGTTATTATCGTTGTAATAAGGAAAAGGGTTGTTCTAGGGTCAAGTTTGGGATTAGAGGGGGTGATTTATATGTTGTATGTTGGCGGTATGTATACTCGGTCGCAACGGTGACGGAGTATACATACCGCCAACATGAAGGGCCTCCCGCCCAATTTAAATCGGGCGGACCTTCTGTTTGGACACGGCAGAGTCTTCTCTCTCTTCACTATGGCCAAACTTCTAGGACGGCCATGGGTAGTAAGGGCCATCGGAGAAATGGCTACATGTCTGCTCGCCCAATTTTGATCGGTGGATATGTATTCATTTTCTTACTGTTTCTGGTGGTAGGGAACAGTAAAATCACCCAGTGCTTTATTTGGAAATATTATATTCTTTCAGATTGCAGGGTAGAAAGAATTTTAGCCCACTACATATCAAACCTGTTGCCTTTTGTTAGACAGCTTAAATTTCTGAAACAAATTCACATTTATTGCTAATGTAATATGGGGTATCAAATGAGTGGGCGCATAGGCCAAAGAGTCCTCTCTGTGACAGTTCAAAAATGATAAACATCGGGAAGTCAGGCATTGCAATGCCTCTGCTGGATCTAAAGGCAGTTAGCATCTTTTTAGATTTGTGCTGGCCCACCTCTTCTTCTCCCTAGCAAACGTAGTGCCAGCTGTTGTAGTTAGGTTAGGTACTGTTCATAAATCTGTTTTGGTAAGGGCTGTTGATATATAAAAGTAATGATAAGATATGTATTTTATTTACCACTTACCTACCTAACCATAAGCTGTCAGTTCTGATCTGTTCATTGAGGTCCTCATTAATTTGTGCTATTTTAACAGGACAAACCAATCTTTTATTCCCACTTTGAAGTTTCTTATATCCAGTTTGCTTTGTTATTGTATATAGGTCTAGAAAAAATTTGATTTGATAAAATTGGTCCTAAATCCAAGATCCTCTGGAAGTGAGCAGTTCACTGAGCAAATATCAATATTTGGAAATAACAATATATCATCAGTGAATACGTACAACCTGTGTTCATCATGCCCAAATACGCTTCTCTTGATTTTATTGTTAAGCTTAATTTTGTGGGCTGTCGAGCATTCATTGAGAAAGTAAAAAGTAGGATATTATCGGATGTGTTTTCTTTCCATTGATCCGGGCATGCATAGTTGGCCGGGGTTAGTTTAGTTATGTTCCAAGCCAAGTTGTTTTCGGCACTCTCCTGAGGATCACCAACTAACACTGTTAGAGGTATTCTCAGCCCTGAGAAATATTACGGCCATGGGTTTCTCAATTCTACACACAGAGGTTTTTACATTAGCACATCCCTAGCGTACTGTTCTTTAAACTGAAAGAAAGTGAATTTTGTAACAATGTCTCTAAGTTTAGAGTCGATGCCTTTTGACACCCTACCCACTCTGGACTTTTTCTATACCTATGGCAAACATATCTAATTCCTGTTTGCTTTATCTTAAGAGTTTGTCATTATGTTTTGGCACCAGTGACTCTATTAGGGAAAAGGCACACTATTGCAACTCAAGCAGTAGGTTAGAAACATCTAAACTAACTATGAGAAAAGAAAACCGCATAGGTGTATCTTGTCATACTTTTACCTATTTCGAGCAAGTACATTTGAACAAGACATTTTCTACCTGCCAGAGATTCACAGGTTATCATGTGAGCAAACTCAGAAAGGACAACTCTGGAAATAAGTGCGCAAACCATCAAAGGTATATATTTATAACAGGATTCTGCAATCCCTTTATAAATGCATGTCCCTAATTTCTTTATAAGTGGTGACTTGTGACGCACCCAGTCGCAGATTCAGAAAAGGATTCAGAACTTATCTGTAATATGTTATTGCAGTCAAGTTCTGACGTCACAATGCCTGCTGTTAGCCAGCAGCCGAGGTGAAAGGCTGGTCAGTCATAGATCAGCTGTTTAAAGCTAAGAGAATAAAACATTGCTTTTGTTTCTTCTGCTCTATTTTTTTAGCCGACAGTGACAAGCAGAAAGACCATGTTTATTTTTTGCACTCCTTTGATAACTATAGAAAAGTTAGAATCTTTCTGCATGTTCTTAACATTCCATGCTAGTGCAGCATTTTTTTTAAACTGACTTGTGTTGAACTGTTTATAGTATCTTTTTGCAACAAATCTCCAACAGGTTTTTGATATGTTTAATTTTGCATTAGAGGTTCTATTTATTGTCTTCATGTTTGCAAACATGCTCCCTCTTTCGTATGAAAAAGCTACGCAGCAACGTTTTAAGTGCTGTATGCGAAAGGTGATGGCATGAACATGCATAATATGGTATAAAGATATTGCAAGTCACCTCGGAATTCCATAACTTTATAAAGGAACTCTGCTTTCGGCCTCATTCCTCTATTTGGTTATGGAACTCCTCTGTGACTTGCCATATCCTTGTAATATATGGCAGGGTGTACTTTATGCCTTATTTATTACCACATTGTCTAGTGATATTAGACACCATTTGTAATGTCTTTTGCTGTATCAGGATAATAGCAAACATCAGTTAGACATTAACCAAAATTAGGCAAAAATAGAAATAAAACGAGTGATGAAGATATTGTACTTGTCATCATTTAGATACAAAAACCTTACAGTGGTTGGTTTTATCTCAAAATACTAATTCCTAATCTAACCAGACTCTTATCCAGTTACATTAGTAATATTAAACCAGTGCAAGAAACACTAAAAGAGAGAGACACGTTTTAGAAGTAAAAACAGCTATGTCATAGAGAGCCATCATTCCTGCTCTTTTGATTCCATAAGAGGACCAGAATCACTCTGCTGCTAGGTTCCAGCCTTGAATCCAGCTGAATGAAGATGCTAGCACAGGATATAGGCATCTGCATTTTTTTTTGCTTCTGCCCAGCAACATCTAAGCACTCTCCCTCTGCTTATAAAAGCATGAATTTGTATAGGAGACTCTACCATTCCTCTAATTATGGATGGAACACCACCTGCCCCCAGATATTCTCATTGATTCAAATCCAGTTTTATAGATCTCATTTTAGATCCGAACTAATTATAAATTAAATTAAATCCCCCTATCATCTGTACAAGTCTTAGAATGTTTCAGTTTGTCTTAGACCAATAGAGACCTTTATATAATATAATCTAGTTCATACTAAGGGCATAAGCTGATGTTGCCACTGTTCTGGTGTCTTGACATTAACTGATATATCTAGATTACATCATTATTGAAATATATTCCAGACGTATAAGATTTGCTTCGTACCAAAAGATGCTTTCAGCTTTAGCATATGCTCTGAAAATATTTTTTGAGCCTGTTTTGCTTTGAAAACATTGGCAGAGGTCCCAGGGCTCTGGGGCTCTAAAAACTTTGGATGCCAGCCAAAGTATCAGGCAGTGCAGGGAGGATGGATGCTGTGTGGAGAATGCTCTCCACTCAGCATCCACAGATTTTTAGAGCTTTTTCTGAATCACCTGTTCTAACACATCTTAATTACTCAATTTATTAGATTAGTAGCAATATAACATGAGAAGAACATGCCTTGCTTGCTAAAAACACAAGGTGTTAAATGTTAATACTACAAGTGTAATAGCTTTAGCTTATCAATAATAGCTGCACCATGCTATGATAATGCTAATTTCACTACAAGGTGTAGTGTGCAAGCTTGGAATTCTGACCCTCCTTGTCTTCTTTTATGTTTATAAACATAATATTTTCTTTTTGTAAACAATCTTAAAAGTTGCCTTGTTTGTCCTACACAAATCTTGTACACTCTTCAAAGGTCTGTACATAGAGCTTTCATTTGTCAGCTTTTCTTGGTAGTTCCTACAGAGAGGATCCTTTTGTGACCACTCCATTCTCATTTGGCTGCATGCCCCTTCTAATCTCCAAGACTAGTCCTGGCACATCATCTTTCAGAAGCTGAAACCCTATGGTACATTCACTTTTCTATAGTAATGCAAATCTTTAAGTGGTTGCCTAGATATTCTTTACTGATAGTGACACAGCCAGCTTTCATTTACAAAGATAGAGGAAAAACAGTAAATCGCTCTTGCTCTTAAATGTTTTTTTCAAAAGTAACTTTTCTCTGTCAAACCTATTCAGGCATCAGAATTATCAAAGAAAGCGAAATGATGAACATTTGATTTGGAATCTGTTGGGTACTCGGAGCGTGGC
The DNA here is from genome assembly GCA_963921515.1 of Calotriton arnoldi. Classification (NCBI taxonomy): domain Eukaryota; kingdom Metazoa; phylum Chordata; class Amphibia; order Caudata; family Salamandridae; genus Calotriton; species Calotriton arnoldi. Next base: position 941,337 of record CAWUFW010007100.1, read on the forward strand.
TGTCACGAGCGTGATCTTGTCACAGCTCGTGGCTGTCTCGCTCAGTGCCGTGTGTCTTTGCGTTCCTTGCCTTGAGGCATCTTTTAAGTGATAGCGGTTGGGCGAGGGGTGAAGGGAAAAGCGGTTGAGGCATGGTGAGACTGGAGCCTAACTTGTACGCACGGAATAAACGTCTCCGCTATCCAACCCCTGCGTGTGCCTCCTGATTATTACATCCGTGATTTTCCTACACTGGCGACGAGCGGGCACGAATTTACTGCCTCTACATCGTGCTATCTTGGATTATCAAGCTACTTTATCTTCCTTCGAATAACTTTCAAGTGAGGAGATTGAATTTTTTTTTCATTTTAATTTTAACTGACCAACTTTCGGTTGCTTTTCGCCTCGCCTGCATCGAGGGATTTAAACTGTGCACACTCGCACATACTGACCTTCGTCGATCCCCATCGAACCGCCATCGGAACCTGAAACGTAAGTCTCCTTGGAGCCATCACAAGTTTCGCAACACTGCGCATGCTTCGCATCGACGTATGACGTCATCGCGTTTAAACACGCCCTTGCGTGCATCGTAAAAAAAAAAAAGTCATTTTTCAAGTGGGATCGGAGGTCTGATTTCAGGTCCCATTTCAAGCCGGATCTGAGTATTCACAGAGAGATTACATCAGCGCTTGCACATCGGTGACAAGCACACCTTTCAAGGTACTGTTATACTCCAATAACTGCATCATTTGCACATTTTGTACAAGCACTGTTTAAGTCAAAATTTTTGGAGGAAAGGCTTGTGATAGTTACTATTATTTTACTATATTTTCTTCTATAAGTTACTCTTTCTGTGAGGCACACACCGCGCTATTACTTTTGAACCATCTGGGTCCACTATGTCAGGTATACTACCTCCTCCTTCTTTTCTCAACGCTCCAGGTGAACCTCCCATGGCATGGGAAATTTGGGAACCAGTGTTTTTGGCTTACGTGGAAGTGTTAGAAGGTAATGAGTGTGAACCAGAAAGAAAACTTTCTCTTTTAAAACATTGCTTAGGGGGATTGGATTAAAAGAATTTGCTACGTTACCTTCCTTACTCAATCCTGGCAATATTAATGTTTACCAATATGCTTCTTTACAACTCAACATTCGTTTTGGTAAGAAGAAAAATATAGTTATGGAGAGATTTATATTTTACTCACGCAAACAACATACCGATGAGTCAATTGAAGACTTTGTTTCTGCACTTAGGTCTCTAGCTGTTTCCTGTGATTTTGAACATATATCGTATGAACAAGTTCTTAGAGACCAAATTCTTATGAGAACTAATAACAAAAAGGTACAAGAAAGATTATGGACTACGTCTGATTTATCTCTCAACTCAGCTATTGACATAGCTAAATCTATTGAACATTCGGAAAAATTTGTTAAGGAAATAAGAGGAAACGATAAAGGAGATGTTTTTAATGTCAACAAGGATACTAAGGAATATGACAAACAAAAAAATTTAATTTTCGTAAAAATGATTTCATCACAAGATCCGAAAATAGACCCAGGTATCCAAATGGTGAGAGAAATAATTCACAACTGCTCTGTTACAGGTGTGGAAGTAATAGGCATCTAGCTAATTTCAAAATGTGTCCTGCCATGAAAAAAATGTGCACCAAATGTAACAAGAAAGGGCATTTCTCCAAGTTTTGTAAGTTTCCTCCCAAAAAAGTCAATTACATACAACACCTGGAAGACGGCGATGACCCATATGATACTGGAGAGAATGAAATTAATACTGTCATCAATATGTGTGATCATACAGGTTTCTCTAAATTGCCATCCTGCTCCATTTCGGTGGATAACGTAAATTTGCAATTTTTAGTAGATTCATGTTCATGGTACACTATTATATCTTCTAGCGTTTTCCATAATAACTGGCCTGATAGAACACTTTTAACACCTGATGTATCACCTAGTGGCTATACGGGAGATAAAATTGAATTAACGGGTTTTTTTAAAGCCCACTTAATCTTTGCAGGACGTCATGCATTCAGCAAAGTTTATGTTGCCAAGTCTGGACATTCTCTATTAGGATGGCCCGACCAAGAGAAGTTAGGAATTAAACTTGATCCCAATGCTGATCCACCTGTTTACTCCATCTCCCCTCAAAAACTTACTGATCAACTTCATGGGAACTACATTAAACAATTAATGGAACAATTTCCTAATGTATTTAGTGGGAAACTTGGAAAATATCAAGGGTTTGAGCATGTAATAAAGCTAAATGAGAATGCAATACCAGTTCGCCATAAAGTAAGAAATGTACCTCTATCATACAGACACAAATTAAAGGATATGCTTAAAGAATTATGTGAGAAGAGCATCATTGAACCCATTGAGTCATCCCCTTGGGTTTCTCCCATTGTTATTTCTGTTAAACCTTCTGGCGAACTGAGACTCTGTGTGGACTTGCGCAGTTTAAACAATGCCATTTGGGTGGATGCCCATCCCCTGCCCAACTTACACGAACTGGTATCCACTTTAGCAGGTGCCCAAGTATTTTCATGCATTGACCTGGCAAGTGCATATCATCAAGTTGTATTAGCTGAGGAATCCAAGAACTTGACAGCCTTTATCACTCCTGAAGGTCTTTTTAGGTTCTGTCGTATGCCCTTCGGCCTGGCCAGTGCAGCCTCTGTCTTCCAGAGATTAATGAAAGACACCTTGGAAGGCCTCACGGGAGCAATAGCTTTCCAAGACGACATTTTAGTATACGGCAAGGACAATGATGAACATGATCTTAATCTGAGAAAAGTCATAGCTGCCTTGTCTCAAAAGGGTCTTACTCTCCGTCTAGATAAATGCAAAATTAAAGCATTGGAAGTAGAATATCTTGGACATACCATCAATAGAATGGGAATCAAACCAAAACAGAAACATGTTGAAAGCATTGTCAATGCTCCTGTTCCGGTTTCAAAAGATCAGCTTATAGCTTTCCTGGGTTTAATTGAATTTTATGCAAAATTCATTCCTAATTATTCTTCAAAAATTGATCCTTTCAGATGTCTTCTTAAAAAGAATGCTAAGTTTTGTTGGTCTAATGAGATGTCCCATGCTTTTGACAAATTGAAAAGTTTTATTGTTAATGCTCCATGTCTTAAACCATTTGTATCTGGGAAAAGATGTATTATTATGGTGGATGCCAGCAACACAGGACTTGGGGGTGTGCTATTACATAGAGATAATGGTAAGGAATGGATTGTTGCATATGCATCTAGAGTGTTAAAAGATTCGGAGAAAAACTACTCTGTTATTGAAAGAGAACTCCTAGCTTGTGTGTGGGGGGCTGAACATTTTAGAACATTTTTATGGGGAACGAAATTCACTATCAAAATTGATCACAAGCCTCTAGTTTTCCTCATGTCTCCAGGAGGAGGACGTTCAATGTCACCACGTTTGGCTAGATTGGCCTCAAGGTTGCAATCATTTCAGTACAAGATAGAGTATGTACAGGGAAAAGCCAATATACATGCTGATTGCATGTCCAGATTACCTGTGGTAAGTGAGATAGATACTAGTGAGGATGAGTGTGAAGTTGCCTTTACCACTTCTGACATGAATCTGTTATATGGTGAACAACCCAATTTGAGTGAAGATTTTTGGATTTCAGAGATGGAAAAGGATGTAGAATTAAAAAAAATAAGGGATTATATAGTCCATGGATGGCCAGATCAAAGAAGGGTGTCAGGAGATATGATGAGCTATTCTAAGATTCAAGATGAGTTGGGTATTGAGAATGGTCTCATTATGAGAGGTGATAAAGTTATACCACCTTGGGGCTTAAGAAGCAAGATTATGGAGATTGCCCATGAAGGACATATGGGTATATCGTTCACCAGGAGACGCATCAGAGAAACTTTTTGGTGGCCTGGCATTGATTTGTCTGTTGAACGTTTTGTACGCACTTGTGACAAATGCGCAAATAGTGACAAATCAGCAGTTGTGATGCGAGCTGAACCCCGGTGGATTTTCCTTCTGGTCCATGGGTAAAATTAGGGTTAGACATCATTGGTCCTTTTGGGGTTCTACCAAGGCAAGAGAGTTTTGGTATTGTTTTGATAGACTACTACTCTAAATGGCCAGAGGTTAAAATGGTCAAGGAGGTAACTTCACGCAGTGTCATAGAATTTCTTGACGAAGTGTTTTGCAGAGAAGGTATTCCCCAAGAAATCGTTACAGATAATGGACCTCAGTTTGTGAGTAAAGAAATGAGTCTATTTTTTGAGAGATGTGGTATTATCCATAGGAAAATAGCTGTCTTCCATCCCGAAGCCAATGGTCAAGTGGAGCGCTTTAATAGAGTAGTTAAGGAGGCCATTCAGTTATCAGTTAAGGGAGAATTAAACTGGCGTAATGCCCTACAATCCATGCTTTTGGCTTACAGAACTTCACCCAATTCGGTTACATTAGTTAGTCCTTTTGAACTTTTAAGGGGCGTAAACCAAGCACCAAATTAGTTCCTTGGTGGTTAAAAAAAGTATGGGTGAGGATAAAAATTCGTCTTGTGTAGATTATGATTTGATTCGCAACAGGGTTGATGATTACAAAATGAGAATGAAGGAACTCTTGGAGAGAAAACTAGGCGGTGTGAGTAAACGAAGAGTGGTCATTGGTGATCTCATACGCATAAAAAAAAAGGAAGGAGTTTGTAAGGGCTCTCCCATATGGTCAGCTCCCAAAAGGGTCATAGAAACATTTAGGAATGCTGTCAGAATTGAGGGTGGGAGTGTTTGGAATCTCAACAGGATATCCTTGTTTAAGAATGCGATAACTACGCATGAGGATTCAAATAGTAATGTGTTTCTTGATGTTGGGGCCAGTGATGAGGTGAGAAAACATAATCTTGCTCTGACTAACCATGATTTTGTTCCCACCAGAGTCACGCGTGATCATCGCCTTCCTGCCAGATTCAAAGATTTTATTATGAAGTAATGTGTTTTTTTTTTTGGGTGTTTCTTTTGCTTCTGTTTTGTTTTTATTTACTTATTCGTTGGGCTAATTTGATGCTGTATTATATTACCTCTGTTCTGTACTATATTACTTCCTTTCTTCTTTTAAAAGGGGGGAGGTGTGTTGGGTACTCGGAGCGTGGCTGTCACGAGCGTGATCTTGTCACAGCTCGTGGCTGTCTCGCTCAGTGCCGTGTGTCTTTGCGTTCCTTGCCTTGAGGCATCTTTTAAGTGATAGCGGTTGGGCGAGGGGTGACGGGAAAAGCGGTTGAGGCATGGTGAGACTGGAGCCTAACTTGTACGCACGGAATAAACGTCTCCGCTATCCAACCCCTGCGTGTGCCTCCTGATTATTACATCCGTGATTTTCCTACAGAATCCATGATGTTTTAAATCAAATTTCTATGTTCTCCTCTACTTATCGAAGACAAATCAGTTTAATTAACATAGCCTTTAAATAAATCAGTTGCACAAACATATGGGTGAAGTGTGCCTTATCCTTAGAGCCACTTCTTCAGGGCTACAAATAAAATCAAATAAATCACGGACTCTCTAAAAAAAAAAATTATTAGAGGGATACTATTTACAATTTAAAGATTAAAAACTTTGAACAAATACTAAGGGCCAGAAGCATCAAAAAAATGTTTTGCGATTCACTAATTGCACATCTTTGCGATTCGCAATTAGGGAATCGCAAAACGGCATGCATGAAAGTGTGCAGTACACTTTCTGCGATTCCTAAGGGGTCGCAAATGACCTACGTCATGAATATTAATGAGGTAGGTCGCAATTTGCGACCCCCTAGGAATCGCAAAAATCACAAGGATGGTGGCCTGCTGAGATCAGCAGACCACCATGTCTGTGATTGCTTTTAAATAAAGCAATCGTTTTTTTGTAAAGCAGCCCATTTTCCTTAAAGGAAAACGAGATGCTTTACAATAAGAAAAATGAAAAGTTTTCTTTTCATTTTTTAAGACCAGGCAGTGGTCCGTGAGACCACTGCCTGCTCTTAGAAATGCTTTTACAAACATTCACAAAGGGGAAGGGGTCCCTTAGGGACCCCTTCCCATTTGCGAATGTCTTGCCACCTACTTGAAGTAGGTGGTAATATGCAAATGTTTTGCGACCGCATTCACGGTCACAAAACATTTATGCATACTGTTAGGATTCGCTATTTGGCAGGGACGCCCTAACCACGCTTCTTCCAAATAGCGAATCGCAAAATTGGGTTTGATGCAGCGCAAAAGCATTTTTTGCGATCGCAAACGGCCCGATTAGCAGAGGAGAAAAGTGCTTGATGCATCTGGCCCTAAAATTCTTTGTATGTTTTTCCAAACATTTTACATTGTAGAGTAAAGACTACATATCAAGATGGCATATGTGTGACTAAGTGACATAACTGATATAACTCAAAAATAGTAGGGAGCACCACAAAAAGGCAGGTAAGAAAAGCAACAAAAAAATAGATATCAATGGGCAGAATGCAGTCATTCATCTGAAGTAGTAAAAGGACAAAATTTAGAAGAAACCCTTTAAGATTTTTCTACATGTGTTTTTGCACCAAAGACAATAAAAAATGTCTCTTCATTACATAAGTATTGGATTAGATAAGTAATGAAAAGCTAAGCATAAAATACTTTATGTAAGGCTGATCAAGCTTATAATAAACCAGATCTTAAAAAGAAATTTCAAATGAAATTTAGACATTTGAAACAAATACAAAGATTGCTTTGCATTTAGGTATAATTCAGAATCGGGTATATTTAGAATACCGTTAAGATGAATTCAGAACTTGATTTGTGATAATAAAAATCTGTGATTTTAAACATCTATCAAATTTTACACCTTCTGTGAACAAGGATCTGCTGAGATGGTGTTGCCATCATTACAAATATGTTTTTCACAACCTCTATTATGACCGCTCGTAACTTCATGGAGCAATGCTAATCGTTTATATTGCCTCTGTCTGAATTTGAGCAGTCTGTTCCCATTCTTGGGTTCAAAAGATAAGTGATCTGTGACCACAAGTCTGAAATACAAAATGGTAGTGATATTTTGCAGTGCACTCCGATGGATATTTTGTGGCATTCTTAATCTCATAGAGAAGTTTGGTTATCCGTATGTGCAATGGTCTCTAATGATGCGCAGACGTGGGTCCCGTGCTCACTGCGCCGCCGGATTCAAGCTAGCCTGGCTGATATGGGTTGATGCCCTGAAACCGGTCCCAGAATGCTTGTTTCCGGTCCAGGGAGGACCTGGCTTGGCAGTTCAGGCTGGACTGTTCCCATGAGAAATAGGGTCAAGACTGATTTGCATATGGCTGAGTCCAAACTGGGGTGGCGTGGTGAGCAAAAGGACGATCGATTAAACCCAGATCCTTGTGACTGGGGAGGTGAATGTTTACATTGTTCAGCATTCCGTCTGTCAATTGTTTGTTTTTCTTTTGTCACCCTAAGTGGGTAGGGTATGCCCAGACGTGGGTCCCGTGCTCACTGCTCCGCTGGATTCAAGCTAGCCAGGCTGGTGATGCCCCGAAACCAGTCCCGAGATGCTGGTTACCGGTCCAGAGAGGACCTGGCTTGGCAGTTCAGGCTGGACTGTTCCCATGAGGCACAAGGTCAAGACTGATTTGCATATGGCTGGGTCTAAACTGGGGTGGCATGGTGAGCAAAAGAACAATGGTTTTAACCCAGATCTATTGACTGGGGTGAATGTTTGATTTGCTCTGCATTCCGTCCATCATAGGTGTGTCCATTCTCCGAAGCATAGGGTTTGTACTGGAAGCTGTGCCTTCCAGTACAAAAGCTATGCTTTAAGTCTTATCCCTCTTTGTATGTGTGCTGTACATTGCAGCACACATTAAAAGTTGGAAAAACGAGGAGAAATAAAAACATTTTCCTTGTTACAGCTGCCTCGAAGGGGTGTAAGATTTTGGCACAAATCCCTGTCTGCCAATGTTTATAGACTGGGATTTGCATCAAAACATATGGGTGGTTGCATGTCAGTACCCATGCACCACCCACAGAACGCTACCCTGACACAAAGTAATGCAAAGCAGTGCATAGCATAACTGTTGCCTAGTTTTTTCTGCACTTGTTCCTCAGACTGATGGGGCCTTTGTTGCGGGTGTGCAGCTTGTGCGACAGATGGACAAGGGTACTGGTCGCTTTGTAGATGATTAAAATGATTTGCAGAGGGATAAAAGGATATAACTTGTCCCTGTTTAGGGCCATGATGGCTGTATAATTAAGGGAATTCTTACAGGAGCTTATTTCGAGAGCACCATTGGAATCTAGATTCAACAGCCTGGCATGCCCAGAGCACCCTCTCGCACCTGTAGACTGCCATGCTTAAGTGCGCCTTGTGCACTTATGTAATCCTTGCGAAGTCCGATACTATGCAGAACTGTAGCATTGAGAACTTAGACCTCATTAGAATGCTTAGAGCTCTACTTCCTCTATCTAAATGGTAGGTCTGGTTCTTTCCCTGCAGCTAGAAGTTTCATTCCCAAACAATGTCTGGTTTCCGATAGATCTACAAAGGAAGGACAAGGAAGCATTTAAAAAAAAAATTTTTTTATAAAGTAGATACGCCATCTGATACCTTGGAAGGCATGCAACTTTTATAGAAGAGTAGATGATCGGGGCATATTTTTTTAAAGGCAACATTATTGCAAGGAGGATATTTTAAAGTACTTATGTACAACAGGGAGTCTTTCGAGATCTGATTGATAGCATTTTATATAGAAATTGTTTTTACATTTTGAGGGCGCATATGGAACATTGATGGCCATGTGGATCGATGGTTCACGTTCAGTTAAATAGAGAAACCAGGAGGAAGGAATCTTTTCAATGCAGAATTAGACAAGCAGCCCATCATCCTTGGTCAGAAACAGAAGTTTGAAATTACTGATTCCAGTCTAGAGTCAACACATGTGATATTGGGGTGTTCTCAGCTGTTATATAATTATAGCATAGTGTTATGAAAATTGCCTATATTATGCTCAATTGTAATATCTTATTGCAGTTGATTTGTGATGTCATAATGCCAACTGCCAGAGCCAGCAACCAAATTGAAAGAAAGGTCACGGAGCATCACTAAAGCTGCAGTTTAAACCAATAGAAAGAAAACAGCCTTTTCATTCTTATGTTCTGATTTTCTAGAATGATCCTTAATCTGCAGACAGGAGAGATTTATGGCAATATGTTTATTTTTTTTGCACAGGTTTCGTTACAGTGAGGAAATAATGTCTCCTCATTTTACCATTCATTCTGTGCTACAGCCCCTTTTAAATCTTATTTACATTCAACCAATGTTTTTATTTTTAAACAAATTACTAGCTGCTTTTTGGTTTGGTTAATTTTACATTACTTATCCAGATCTTATTCTTTATGTCTGCAACCACACTATCTCTTTTATATGAAGGAGAAAGACCCCAAGAGAGGATGGACTGGCCATGTATTATAAGGAATAAAATACCCTCTGCCCCACTCTACAAGGACATTGGCACCTCAGTGTTCCGTGACCTTATAAAAGAACTTGGCCTTCATCCTCATTTCTCTCTATTGTATTAAAACTCCTCAGTGACTTGCAGTATCCTTGTAATGTACAACATGGGCACTGTATCCCATAAATGAATCTGACAGTCAATACAGCACAATCTGCTGACTTAAGTGATTGGACTGAGAGATAATTGAGAGTGAAATGTCTATAAGATAGTTCTCTTCTCTTAGTTCTGATCAAGTGCATTGATTACAATTTGGACCGCTTTTTCACACTGCTGATGACCCTCTAATTTATTCTTTGATCTGGGCTTCCCTCTATTACACACTTAAACATCAAAGCATTCAAAAGCCAGTTAACTAATAGCTCTAAAAAGAGAGCCGATTTTATTCCAGTCGAGGCCAGACTTGATGGAGAGAGCTCTGCCTCCACTGTGGGGCACCTTGGTCTTAGACGCTGCCCTGAGAGTTTAGCATCTTGCGTTTAGCACACCGAGAATAAGAACTTGAAATGGTAACACAATTGATTTGTTGTGAGAGAAAGGTTGAACATATACTGTGAATAGCATATGGCCTTAATTTAAGTGTGTTTCAGCACAAGAAGCCTGTGTAGACTTGTTAAGGGCGGGGTTATGTGATCCTCACCACAAAAGCTGACCCCCGCGTGCTGACCAGCTCTGTTAAATATACTGACCTTGGCATGGGATAAGGGGCTCAAAAGAAAGAAGGAACAAGCAGTGATGTAACAGCTGAAACTAGAGATGGTTATTTGAGATAATAAAATAGCTTTTTTAGTGCTGTGATTGAAAAACTAGGATGTTTGCTCCCTGGCACTAAGTAATGCTTTGCATTGATATTGGCTGGGGAGTGCGGAGTTAGTGATGTTGGAGTTTATCTTACATTTTGGATATTTCCTATACTGAAATACATCATGGAACCAAGAAATAATGATCAGTCTCGCCTCAAAGTGCCTCTCCCTCATACTAGTGGTTTAAGCGCTTCAATTACAGCGTTTCAAAGTAAGAAATTTCGAATATTTGTAACTTTGTGAATTTAGTTAAACTCATTAAATGACAATATGGCATATCTAAGCGCGTCTTAAAATAGAAGGCTTAAAAAGGTAAATAAAGCTGTGTATTTGACTTTATTTGCAATGAGTTAAAACTATCAGCTTGATACATATAGCCCGAAGAAAAAAACAGTGTACTAAAATTAGTGCGCAGCTGAAATTGTGTTATCGAGAAGGATAAAAGATCAATTCTAATTGGACATTATGAATGGAAAATGTGAAGATAAGTAATTAAGAAACCTTTTATGAATTTGCATATGAGTTGTATTGAGGAAAGTCTTTTTGAGGCTAATTGTTTTCATGTTGTGCCATGATTCACTGTTCTTGCGACCATGATTGCCTTACTGTCCTGTGAGCTAAGCTTACCCATGCATTGTTATACACTTTTAATTGACACTTTGACAACTTCATTCCCATATTAAGAGATATGATATATAAACGGGTTCTCTGAACTTTTGTCTTCTTCAGCTCACAAGATTGACGCAGATTGTTAATATCCGCCAGAAGTTAATGAGGATGTCGTAGCCCGAACCAACGGAGGATGCAAACACTCTTCCCAAGATTTTCCATGTTTTAAGAGAAACTCAAGAAATCCAAAAGACATTTTTATTTTTTATTATATAGAGTGTGGTCACAGACCAATTATGTTGACTGTACACAAATCCTGCTGCTACAGGTAGTAAATCTGGCAATACTGCACTGTACCGGTGTGTGGTGAGGGAAGGAAGTTCACATTTTAGAACTGCTACATTTGCCTTTTTTTGGCAAAAGCGTATTCTAATGTTAAACTAATTAGTATTTATACACCGCAGTTGTTCCTGTGGGTGTGTTTGCTGTGGGTGTTGAAGCCCATACTTTGTAGTCTAGCCCAGGGCGCCTACAAACTTTAAGCCATGTTGGCATTTGGAAACTGAACAGAGGTGACTGCATGAACAGCTACCCTTCTCAAGGTCTCTTGTGACTGCATCCACTGAAAACAATCACTGGGCTGAAAAGGTTCCACTCTCAAGTGCAAATGTAAGCAGGTTCTGCGACATGTAGCTGAATGGATAATATTACAAGTTGGCCTCCACCCCACCCCATCATCATCAAAAGTCTTTGTGAAAACATTGTCAAATCTGTCTAAAGGGCCTGGCTGTTCACCTGGATGGATCTTTCATGTCAAGCAAAATTAAATATTTTTACCGTGTTTTCACTGAATAGTTTTGCACATTTTTGAAGCTTGTGATTGAATGGGAGAATGACCTTTACCCAACCCATCTGCTTCCCATCCAAATACCACAATTCTAGGAAGTTAAGTAGAAGTTCACAGCACTATGTTTTTTTTAGATCTGTCTTAATATTTACCGTTATACTGTTCACAATGTTGACAGCTTAGTAGATTTTGACCCACATGGTGAATTATTTGGTTTCTATTTATACACAGATTGTAATTTAGAAGTTGTCCTCAGCCTGGAATGTATGTTTCTTATGGTTTATAGTCCTCAAACGTCTTTTTTATGTATTCAGTTTCCATTGTGATCTATGCGCCCTGAAAGAAGTTAATAGAGCCAATCCTAATATGGATATCAAGTAATTAGCCCAATGTGTTTCTGACTCAACTCTACCTATTGCCTTTCAGAAGCTGTCCACCTAAAATATCTGTTAACCAAATGCAAGCATGGAATTGATCAGTCTGCCTGGAAAAATAAAAATGTGAATTGCCTTCAAAGTGAACCCCTGAGCCTGCATGATTTTATTGATTGTTCATATGTTGATAGTCTAGTAGATAACGTGAGTCAATGCTGATCCTTATTGAACTAACGTGTTAAGCAGAACAATTCAGTATATAGTGATGACCTACTCAATGCTTGTCCCATTCCCCCCAGCTGGCCACTGCACAGGATTATTACTGTTCGATTGACCTTGAGAAATTGTTAACAAAGTGGACAGAGAAATTAGACACCTAGCAGCAATCTAACATTAAAAGTTGGACCCAGTCACCAAACCACTTTTTACCCTGTAATACCCTATAAACCCATTTAAAGTCCGGTTCTAGAAAATGCATTTGTCATAGCTATGCCTTTGATGTGCATTTCACAAAAGTTTATCACGAAATCATTGTAAGCAGGTTATGCAAAACTGTCCAGTCCTGGTTTCCTGGACTAAGGACATAAATAGCACACTAAGAGCTAGATGTACGAAGCCTTTTTTAGGTCGCAAACGGCCCGATTCACAGAATCGGGACGTTTGTAAACACAAAAGGCATTCCAAATGTACGAAGCCCAAATTGTGAATCATAAAACCTGTTACCGAATCACAATTTGGGTTTGTGAATCGGTATTTGGAAGGGGGCATATTTAGGGCGTCCCTTCCAAATACCGATTCGCATTGGTATGTACAAATGTATCTGAAAGAGACAATTAGTTATAGATTCCTTACCTATAGAATTACCCCCAGGCGTCAGACTGGATCCGGAGAATTTTTCATCAGCATTACCCCTGCGCGTCGAAAGGTGGCGTCTGTCAGCTCCGCGTTCGTCGTTGGCGTCGTGGTCGCCGGGATGACGTCGCGGCAGCTACTTAGACGCCGCCCTCGCGCGCTGACGTCAGTTCTTTCTTTTTCCGCGCCAGCCAGCGCAGATCCGGAGAGAGCGGTACCTCGAGTCACTTTTTGACTCTCTTTTTGCGACTTTTGTCGACTTCTTTTTTCGAGTCTCCGACTCCTGGTGCACAGGGATGTCATCTCGGCGGACCGGCTTGAAGCCTTGTGGCTCCTGCCACAAGCTGATGTCGGTGACAGACCCCCATCTTGTGTGCCTTTGATGCCTGGAGCGCGACCACGACCCGAAGTCGTGCTCCGACTGCCGGGCCATGGCCCCGAAGTCTTTGTGGGAGCGGTCTCAAAAGCTTCTGGAGGCCCGGCAGCCGGCTCCGCGCCACTTAAGGTCCCGGTCGAGAGGGAGGTCGCGGGACCAGTCGCGGAGCCATCACCACCACTCCTCGTCGAAGTCTTCGTCTTCGGGTAAGTCGAAGCACAAAAAGAAGGTGAAGAAACATCGTCGCTCTTCGCGTTCTCCCCGTCCTTCGGCCGACGCGGGATGCGGTAAGTAGTGATCCGGCTCCGCCCGCGGAGCCTGTTGGGTCGACTCCGGCCTTTCCGGGGCCCTTGGCGACCCCTGCCCAGCTTCGCAGCTTTTACGAAGCCTTACATTCTATCTTTGGGCAGCCCGGCTCTGCTGTCGCGCCTTCAGGCCCCGCGCACTCGGTTGGGGGCTCTAGGCCTTCGATGTCTGCGGCTCCGGCGCCACAGGGCCCCCAAGGATCCAGGCCTGGATCCGGATCGGCGCCGGTCAACCTCGTGACATCTCCGGCGCCGAATCCAGTGACGACACCCCCACCGCCTCCGGTTGTGTCCCCAGCCAGCGTCGACCCCGGCCTCCCCCTCGATGAGGACACAGCGCCGGATCGACGCCGCTTGACATCTGGACCGGCGCCGACCGGTACTTTTGTACCCCTGTTCTCTCCTGATGTTTCTTACCACCTTGAGTGGCTCACAGGAGAGGGTGAGGAGGACTGGGAGGGGTCTGTGGACCCTCTTGCAGACCAGTTGAAGGAACCGGACTGGAGAGAGGAGTTGGGTGAGGCCAGTGGTCTGGACACCTCCCCAGACCTTGGCATGCTATCTCCCCCTACCGTGGCTGCAGAGGAGGGTGCATCTTAAGCAGTGGTGTTGCTTAGGGCAGCCGAGGCCCTAAACCTCGAGCTTCCTACGGTGGCAGTCAAGACTAACCTCCTGACGGAGGTGCTTAAGCCGGCAGCAGCCTCTTCGGAGCCCCTGTTGCCGTTCAATAAGGCCCTTACGGACATCCTTTTGGGCACTTGGTCCAAGCCCAACAAAGGGGCTCCTGTGGACAGGATGATTGCCCGACGCCACCGCCCGGCTTCGGGCGTCCCCATTTTCCTCTCTTCCCATCCTACCACTGAGAGTTTGGTAGTCCAAGCCTCCACGTTCAAGGGCGCGTTCCCTAACGCACCACCTGATGGGGAATCCAAGAAGCTGGACCACCTTGGGAAGAAGATGTTTTCTTCCTCCAGCTTGGGACTGTGGTTGGTAAACACTGCATGTCTGTTGGGCCGTTACACCCACTCTGTGTGGGATACGGTGGCGCAAGTGCTGACCCAGTGCCCGGAGGAGGCCCGGGCCGTACTCTCCCGTGCAGTCGCCGAGGGGAGAGACGCAGCCAAGGTTACCATTCGATGTGGGCTGGACACCGCCGACTCGCTAGGCAGGATGATTTCAACGTTGGTAGCCCTTCGACGCTACGCCTGGCTGAGGTCGACTGGTTTTTCAGGGGATGTCCAAGCTACCCTAATGGACATGCCCTTTGACGGCCGTCGCCTGTTCGGCGACAAAGCAGACAACGCGCTAGAGCGCTTCAAGGACTCTCGGGCTACAGCCAAGTCCTTGGGCCTCTCCACCACCCGCCCTGCGCAGTCTGCTTTTCGCCCCTTTCGTGGCTACGGAAGGGGTGCCCCACCACGTTCCACCTAGAGCCACAGGCCGGTGCAAGCTGCTCAGCCCCTGTGCGGCCGGAGACGTGGGACCCACCGCCGTGGGTCTGGGGGCCAGCGAGCGGGCCAGTCCACCACCGCCCCCTCTGCAGCAGCCTCCAAACCCTCCTAGTCTGACCTTTCAGGGCTACCAATCGCCAGTGGGCGGCAGGATTCGCCATCACCTCCCCCATTGGCGCACCATCACGTCGGACAGGTGGGTTTTGCAGATAGTCCGAAGGGGCTACTCCCTCCCCTTCGAGACTACCCCTCCATCCATGCCACCTCAGCACCATCGCATGTCGGAGGATCATCTGGCCCTTCTCCAACAGGAAGTTTCGGCTCTCTTGGCCAAGAGAGCCATTGAGTGAGTTCCTGCCCCAGAAGTAGGTCATGGTTGCTATTCCCACTACTTTCTGGTGCCCAAGAAGGACACAGGGCTGCGTCCTATCTTGGATCTCAGGAACGTCAACCGCTTACTCCGGAAGGAGAAGTTCAAAATGTTGACGCTAGCTCAGGTCCTGTCTGTCCTCGACCCTGGAGACTGGATAGTAGCGTTGGACTTGCAGGACGCTTATTGTCACATTCCCGTCCTGCCGGCCCATCAGCATTACCTGCGGTTCACGGTGGGCCACGAGCACTTTCAGTTGACCGTGCTCCCATTTGGCCTTACCAGCGCCCCTTGGGTGTTCACGGAGGTGATGGCGGTGGTCGCAGCTCATCTGCGCAGATCAGGGGTTCCAGTCTTCCCCTATCTCAACGACTGGCTGTTGAAGGGGGACTCGCCCCAGGCAGTCGTCTCCCACCTCCAGACTACGGCGGACCTTCTGCACTCGCTGGGGTTCACTATGAACGTGCCGAAGTCACACCTGACTCCCTCTCAGAAGCTCCTTTTCATCGGAGCGGTTCTGGACACAACGCAGTTTCGGGTTTATCCTCCCGAGCAGCGAGTCCGGGATATTCGGGCTATGATTCCGATCTTTCAGCCTTTATCCTGGGTTTCGGTCAGAATGTCCCTGAGGCTGCTTGGCCTCATGGCCTCCTGCATCCTGCTGGTAGATCATGCCAGGTGGCATATGCGGGCTCTGCAGTGGGACCTGAAGTTCCAGTGGGCACAGCATTAGGGGAATCTGTCCGATTGCGTTCAGATCTTGGAGGGCACTGCGCGTCAATTGCAGTGGTGGCTAACGAACCAGGATTGGGTCAACGGCAGATCCCTCTCCCTTCCCCAACCGGAGTACACGGTGGTGATGGATGCATCACTTCAAGGGTGGGGCGGCCAGATGGGAGAGGCGGAGATCAGAGGCCTCTGGTCTCCGGCGGAGTCCGGGCTCCACATCAAGCTTCTGGAGCTTCGGGCGATCCGTCTTGCAGTAAAAGCATTCCTTCCCTCTGGGGAAGAGTGGTCCAGGTGTTCACGGACAACACCACCGCCATGTGGTACTGCAACAAACAGGACGGGGTGGGGTCGTGGACCCTATGTCAAGAGGTTCTCTGTCTCTGGACATGGCTGGAACATCAGGGCATATCCCTGGTGGTTCAACACCTGGCAGGTTCACTGAACGCCATTGTGGACGAACTCAGCCGCAGGTGCATGATGGATCACGAATGGCGTCTTCACTCTGAGGTGGCGCAAGGTCTCTTACAGCAGTGGGGAGAGCCTTGGTTAGATCTATTCGCCACCGAAGAGAACGCGCAATATCAGCAATTCTGCGCGTTGGAATTTCAAAGGCCGCACTCGCTCGCCGATGCTTTTCGTCGCGAGTGGAGTTGCAGTCTTCTATACGCCTTTCCGCCTATACCACTTCTGCCCAGAGTGCTGAAGAAGATCAAGCACGACCGGGCCCAAGTCATCCTTGTGGCTCCGGATTGGGCACGAAGAGTCTGGTATCCCGATCTGTTACACATGGCCATCGATCCTCCGATCCGACTGCCTCTTCGGGAGGATCTTCTGTCGCAGCAGCGGGGGACGGTCCTCCACCCGAACCTGTCCAGTCTCCACCTCCTTGCGTGGAGATTGAGCGGCGACAGTTGACAGCCTTTGACCTTCCTCCCGAAGGCTGTGATGTTATCTTGGCAGCCAGGCGCCTCTCCACTAAGACAGTATACGCCTGCAGATGGAACAAATTTGTGGCATGGTGCG
The DNA here is from genome assembly GCA_963921515.1 of Calotriton arnoldi. Classification (NCBI taxonomy): domain Eukaryota; kingdom Metazoa; phylum Chordata; class Amphibia; order Caudata; family Salamandridae; genus Calotriton; species Calotriton arnoldi. The sequence continues at coordinate 958,565 of CAWUFW010007100.1, forward strand.
CAGCAAAGGCTGTGGATCCCCTTTCTGCCCCTCTTTCTGAGGTTCTCTTGTTCCTCCTCTCCTGTCTTTGGCCCAGCAGGGCTCTGCTCTGGGCACTCTGAAGGGCTACCTCTCAGCTGTTTCAGCCTTTCTTAGGCTTCCTGATCAGCTTTCTCTTTGTCATGTCCCCTGTTGTAAATCGCTTCCTTGAAGGCATTACTCACCTTTTTCCTCCTGTTCCCATCGTAATGCCTCAGTGGGACTTGAACTTGGTTCTTACTTACCTTATGTGCGCTCCCTTTGAGCCGCTTCATAACTGTCCTCTCAGACTTTTTACTCTAAAGACTGCCTTCCTGTTTGCCATCACCTCTGCTCGCAGGGTTAGTGAGCTCCAGGCTCTTTCTTCAAAGCCTCCTTTTCTGGCTGTTCATCCGGACAAGGTCGTCCTCAGAACTAGACCTTCTTTCTTCCCAAGGTGGTTACTTCTTTCCACATTGGTCAGACCATCACTTTACCCACCTTCTTTCTGCCTCCACATCCTTCTAAGGAGGAAGAGAGGCTCCACCGTCTGGATCCAAAACGTGCGCTTTCATTTTATTTGGATCGCACCAAGCGATTCCGGGTGGATGACCAGCTCTTTGTTGGCTACGTGGGCGCCAAAAAAGGTTGGGCCGTGCACAAACGGACCATCTCTAGGTGGGTCGTTCTGTGCATTAAAGCTTGCTACTCTTTGGCAAAGAAGGAGCCTCCAGTGGGACTGCGCACCCATTCCACCAGGGCGACTGCAGCGACCACTTCTTTGGGACGGGGAGTCCCCCTCAATGATATCTGTCAGGCGGCTACGTGGGCATCTCTGCACATGTTCACAAAACACTACTGCCTGGACAGCCAAGTCCGGAGAGACGGCTTCTTTGGCCGTTCTGTTCTCCAGGACTTTCTGGTGTGAACTTGGTTCGCAGACCCACCTCCGGGGTTGGTATTGCTGGGGTATCTATTCTATAGGTAAGTAATCTATAACTGTCTCTTTCAGATGAACAAGTTACTTACCTTCTGTAACGATATATCTGTAAGAGACACAGATTAGTTATAGATTCCTTACCGCCCCACCCATCCTCCCCGTTCTGCGACCTGACTTCTAGAATCAATCAATCCACTTTATTCGATTAATTAAAATCATAAAAGTACAAGACATAAAATACATAAACACACACATACCTATACAAAATTTTGGGAATAAAAGGTTGGGCACAATCCTATTTGTGTAATTCAGCAGCATCAAAAAATTACAAAAGTAAAAAAATTATTTCATTAAAGTATCAGCATAATACAATATATAGCATAAGAATCCATACAATAGCAGCAATAGAACTAGTAATATTAAAATAATCCGGGGGGGCGTGGCCAAGCAACATGGCCGACAGGACGTAAGCTCCTTCGGCTCCCGACCCGCCAGCCGCAAAATATCCTGTGCAATCCTTTCCGGGCGCCCACAACAGTACTCTCTGAGCGCCTGGAGCCCTGAATAGAGCGGCGGTGCTCCGGACCTGTCTCGGAGCCGGGTCCGCCCTGGAGACCGGCGGAATTGTTCCGGCGGCGGCTGCTCCGGCTGATCGCTCCTACGGGAGGCCGGGGATGCGGCCTTTGCTCGCGTGAGCAGGATTCGGGCCCTGAGTGTGGGAGCTCCCCCTGACATTGTGCTGTGGCCCTCGGACCGGCCCGGACGACGGTCTTGTCCCCCGGAGGATCCCGGTGGGGTGCCGGCCATGATCCCTGCGACACGGCCCTGCGGGCTGGAGGCCTGCGGGCTGGAGGCCTGCGCGGCGCGCTGACGGGCGCTGGGCCTTAATTTACGGGGGCCCCGAGGCCTGGTGGATTCTCTCTGGCCCTGGGGTGCCTGCCTGCCTGGTCCCGCATTGCGCAGCGGATCGTGATCGGGGCCCGGGGCTGCGGGGCCCGAGGTGCTCCACGACGGCCGTTTGGGAGATGCTGGAGTCGTGCACTCCTCCCCCGGCTATTTGGCGACGCTGACCTGGTAGGAGGCGGGCGTGGTGGTGGGGGCCGGCCTGCCACGGTGCGCGCTGTGAGTGGAGTGGGGGTTCCTGTCCGGGCCCCCCCCCCCCTGGTCGCGGAGTGCCCTCCTGAGGGAGGGCGGAGGTGTCTGGCCCTTCTTTCGGGGCACTCCTGACAGTGATCCTGGAGCCGGGAGGGGTGCCAAAGACCCCAGCGGTGGCTATACAGTGGGCCCGAGTTGATGAACTGGAGCTGATGAAGTGGTGAAGTGACCCTGGGGAGCCAGATTGCCCGGCCTGATCGCCCGTGGTTGACGCCATCCCGGAGTGGGTGCCCGGGAGGGGCGCCGCTGGTCCGCTGAACCCCGGATTGTTCGGCTGTGCTCCCTGTGTCGACGGAGGGGACGAGACCACACTACAGGACCGGACCGGGTCAGGTGAACGCCATACTTGCCGACCTGAGTTTGCACCATGGGTAAGGATAAGCCCCCGCGCGCCTCTAATCCTAATACGATTATGCAGTACACCACGCAGCGTATCCCTACACAGAGGATCACTCGCCAGACCGGCCTCGAGGGCGAGGGTGACTCCGCTACTGAGCCGTCCCGAGCCGAATTGCTGGAGGCTATACGGGGCTCCCACACTGCCCTGGGACAGCAAATAGAGGCGGTGTCCATTGATGTGAACCTACTGCGGGCGGATCTGCGGAAGGTGTCAGATAAGGTCTCTACGGCGGAGGGGGACATCGTCCAGCTACAGGGGGAGGTGGCCTCCCTGAAACACCAGGTTACCCAGCTCACCACCACGACCGGTGCGTTGGAGCGCAGAGCGGAGGAGGCGGAGGGCAGGGCCCGACGCAGTAACATCAGGGTCCTGGGTGTCCCGGAACGCGCGGAGCAGGGCAATGCGGAGCGCTTCTTAGAGGAATGGATCCGAACGAAGCTGTGCCCCACGGGATTGTCTGCGGTCTTTGTGGTGGAACGGGCCCATAGGGCGTTGACCCCTCCGCCTCCGCCCGGGGCCCCCTAGGGCCCTCATAGCTAAGATCCTGAACTACCGGGACAGGGATTGTATCCTGAAAGCCGCTAGGGAGGCAGCGGACCTCACTTACGAGAGCGCAAGAATATCCATTTATCCTGATTACACCCGCCACGTTCAGGAACAGCGAAAATCCTATCTGGGCGTTAAACAAAAGCTCCGTGAACTTGGTCTGCAATATATGCTATTGTACCCAGCGAAACTCAAGGTGATCTCCCAGGGAAAGGCTCAATTCTTTGACTCACCGGAGGAAGTATGGGAGTGGCTCGAGGTCCGAGGGGGGCCCTCCCGAGCGTGAGCGGGGGAATCCCGGAGTACCTGGGGAACCAGACCCAGGAGAAGACGCAGAAGTAGACGCGGGGGCCGGGCCCTAGCCGGCGCCAGGGAGGAACGACAGCGGATCACGGTGGGGAATGATGGTGCTCTGCGTGTGGACTCCTCGGACTCGGAGGCTTCTCCCCGGGCACGATGGTGGGACCGCCGGGGAGAGCTTGGTGCCGGACACCCTTCTACCCACTAATCAAGTGATTCCAGAAACTATTATGGATCCGCCTCCTGCTGCTGCGGACCCACCCTGAGGGCGCAGGGACCCTCTGCCTCACTTTGTCACGCCGGCAGTTGGTCCGTGGTGGCTCCGTGGTTGAGGATGCGGGTCGGGGGGGTCCGCTGCTGGTCCCGCATCTGTACATTCCCCGTGCATTTCCTGATTCGGGCATGGGCTCCTTGTGGGGCCCTATTGCTGGTCTCCTGTTGTTCTTCCCAAAGTTGGGGTGGATGGGGCTGGGCTGGGAGGGATCGGGGATTAGGCCACATTGGGGATTTTAGAGATGTTGCCGAGATCACAGGGATGACGATGGCTGTCTTTGTTGGGCTCCGCTGATTGCGTTGGTCTGCACTATGTGCATCAGATTCTAGTTGGGTGGCCCGGGATATATACCCAGGACATGAGCGGCTGGTTCCGGTCGGGGGTCGGACTTTGGGGAGGGGGAGGGGGTTCTTTCTTTTTCTTTCATTCATAAATGGAGTTAGGCCCTGTTGGGCTCATGGGTTCGCTGTGCACGTCCTGGCACCAGCACGGGAAGGGCATTTCTGCATGTTTGGTTGACAGTAAATTGCTCGTGGGTGGGGGGAGGGGGGCTCTAAGGGGGTTTTGTTGGGTTTTTGTTGGCATCGTATGCATTGCAGTTGAGGCACAGCATGGTCGCTGCGTAGGGCATGGTCTGCCCGGGGATTGGGAGTTACAACCACTATGGGGTTTAAATTTTTAAGCTGGAATGTGAGGGGGCTGGGTACATGCACTAAGCGGTACAGGGTCCTGTCTTTCCTTCGTAGACATCAGGTATCCCTAGCATGCCTTCAGGAGACTCATCTCACGGACGAGGGGGCTCAACAACTGGCAAAGAAGTGGCGGGGCCAGCTCTTTCATTCCTCCTTCTCGAGCTATGCTAGAGGGGTCCTTGTGTGGGTGGCGCCCGGGGTTCCTCTAGCCGTCCAATATGTGGAAGCTGATATCCAGGGGCGGTACCTACTCCTCAGGGCTAGGCTAGATGGTCGAGACGTTGCCATAGTGAACACATATGCGCCAAACACGGATGACCCGGGTTTTTATCAGTCCTTGCAGGAGGTCCTGGTCTCGGAACTAGAGGTTCCATTGCTTTGGCTGGGAGATTTTAATTGTGTTCTCGATCCTGCCCTGGACAGATTTCCCTCCCGCACTGGCACGAAACCCAGAATGACCGTGAAACTCCGGGAGGTTATGGGGAATCTGGGGGCCCAAGACGTATGGCGTCAAAGACACCCAACCCAGAAAGTGTATACCTGCTTCTCATCTACTCATAACACATATAGCCGCCTCGACAGGGTTTTAGTCGCGAATCCCGATCCCAACATGTCTCTGGAGGTGACCCATCTCGCGCGATTCCTATCTGATCACTCCCCTGTCGCATGCGTGATGGAGTGGGGAGCCCCGAGATGCCGCCCGCGGACTTGGAGGTTGCAGGCAGAGATTCTTGAGGATCCGGTGGGGAGGCACCATGTAGAGACTGCCCTTACGGATTACGTCGATCTCAATTGGGGTGGGACAGACCTATTGCAGGCTACCAAATGGGAAGCCCTGAAAGCGGTAGTGAGAGGGGCATGTCTGAGTGTGACGTTTGGGGTTCGGAAGCAGCTCCAACAAGAGCTCCGAGACGAGGAATGCCGGCTGTTGTCGGTGCAGACTTTGACAGTCACTGACGCATCCGAGAGGGATGGGGAACGAGAGATCCAGGAGCGCATCCATGACATCCTAGATAGGCTTGATAAATATACGCTCACGCAATACAGACAGCGCCTTTACAGAGAAGGGGATAAATCTGGTCGTCTCTTGGCCTGGATCCTCCGCCGAGAACACGCTCCTGCTGCGATTGAGGCTTTACGGGACTCCTCTGGGGCCCTGGTGCATTCACAGGTGGGATTATTGCGGGTCCTTCAAGCACATCTTCAGGCAGTATACACCGCGGATCCTGTGGTAGGGGAGGCATCCTATCTCCCATATTTGCATGGGTTGACCCTGATCACCATGTCTGAACAGGCACGGCAGGAACTGGATGAGCCACTGACACTGCGAGGTTCAATCCGCGTTGAAGCAGCTTCCGCGGGCCAAATCTCCGGGTAGGGATGGCTTTCCGCCCGAGTTCTACCAAGCATTCCCCGACATTCTGCCCCCTCTCCTCCTGCAAGTTTATAATGAGGCCTTCAAACGAGGAATCCTCCCACCAAGTATGACACAGGGGGAGATTTGTATGATCTTGAAACCAGGGGGATGCACACGAACCGTCATCGTATCGGCCGATTACAATGATTAATACGGATATAAAAATCCTTTGCAAGCTCCTGGCCTCTCGCTTGGCGCCGCATATGGCCCGCCTGGTCCATGAGGATCAATGTGGGTTCATACCGGGACGCAACACGGCCATGAACCTACGGCGACTGACTCACATTTTGCATGAGGTGCGGGACAGCGAGGAGCAGATGGTTTTGGTCTCTATTGACCTTGCCAAGGCTTTTGACACGGTGGATTGGGGATATCTTCTCGAGGTCTTGCGTGCTGTGGGGATGGGCCCCCAATTTTGTCGCTGGGTTCGTATCTTATATAAGGCCCCATGCGCTAGAGTTAAGCTCGGGGCGCGCGGTCCGAAGAGTGGCAACTCGGGAGGGGTACACGACAGGGGTGTCCTCTCTCCCCACTCTTGTTTGCCCTCGCTATAGAGCCCTTTGCGGTCCGGATTAGAGCAGATATGGCGCGGTGGGGTATTCAGCTGGGAACCATGACTCACGTCATTTCTTTGTACGCGGACGACGCCTTGTTTTACTTGACCTCCCCCGTGATGCCCTGCCGGTGCTGTTGCACCACCTGGATCGGTTTGGTGAGGTCTCTGGATTGCGGCTGAACCGTGGCAAATCCCTAGTTTTTCCCTTGGCGGGGCTGGCGGCAGTGCCTTCGGAGGATCTGCCGGATCTGGAACTGCGGTGGGAGCGGACGGCATTCCGTTACCTAGGTATTCAGGTGACCCTGACGGATGAGCAGGCACTAGTCCGGAATGTGGACCGCGTCACGACGGCATTGCAACAGTCCGTGCGTTTCTGGAATACTCTCCCACTTTCACTGATGGGCCGCCTCGCCATCTCAAAAATGGTGATGCTCCCTAGGGTACTTTATGTGCTACAGAACTCACTTTGCCCTCTGCCACCGCGAGTTTTTAAAACTCTCAATACATTGCTCACATCTTTGCTCTGGGCAGGTCGGCGTAGTAGGGTAGCCCTTCGCACCATTGTCCGTACTTACGAGGAGGGCGGTCTCGAAGCCCCTCGATTTGACCTATACTATTATGCCGCCCAGCTCCAACATGCGGCCCGTTGGTTCACCGACACTGACAACTGGGAGAAGCGCCTTTTGCTTGCTGGGGCAGACACCCAGACACTGCAGGAGGCACTGATGCAGGGTGCGGGATCGGATGTTTATCTCCCCTATACTGTGCGACATACTGCTGGTATATGGCAGCGCTTTGTTGAGACGGTCCTCCGAAGGGCGCCCTTTCACAGGGAGCTCTCGCCCTGGATACTGGCTCCATTTATAGTTATGGCACGTCATATGTCCTTCCGACTCTGGAGGGAGGGAGGATGTGAGGTTCTCGCTGATTTATACCCTAATGAAACTTTTATCACTTATGAGCAGGCAGTGGAGAGTTTTGGTCTTGGACAAGGCCAATTTTTGCATTTCAGGGGTATGCAGGACGTAGTGAAGATCACCTGGCCCCAGTACCCGGACATTCCACCACTGACGCATACCCTGGATGTTATACTTACGTGCGGCCGGGGGCGCGGTTTGATCTCCCTCCTATACAACGCGATGAGGCAGGATTCTACCCCTCCGGTCCCGCCGTCTAGGGTTGCCTGGGAGCGGGACCTTGCTGCTCCGCTGGAGGAGGCACAGTGGGCACGCATAGGCTCCCTTACACACACCGTTTCATGCAATGCCAGATTTAAACTAACACACTTTAATTACCTACACCGCACCTACCTTACCCCGGTGTCACTGAGGCGCATTGACAGTAGCAGGGGCGCTGGTTGTCCTAGATGTGCAGCAGACAATGCAGGCTTTTTACATTTGGCATGGGAATGTCCATTGGTTGCACAGTTTTGGTCTGGGGTAGTGCCTAGGGTGGTAAGCGCCACGGGGCTTCGGGTGGCCCTCGATCCCTTGCAGTGTCTACTCGCGATGGTTCGCAGGCCCAAGAGGAAGAAACTCCCCTATAAACTCTTACAGTTAATGTTGGTGCTTGCCAGGCGCAGGGTGGCCATAACTTGGATGGGGCAGCGGGCCCCTGAACTTCCTGCTTGGCTTAAAGACGTCCGAGAGTGGTCGCTGGCTGAAGAGGCCCACATGAAGCACACCCGACGGGATGAGAAATTGCAGGATGACCTGATGGCTTGGCGGGTCCTGTGTGCCACAGGGTTGACGGAGGTGGAGCCGTCCTCCCGGGATGTCACTACTAGTGAGCAGAGTGATGCTGATATAACCGGGGGTCTGTTTCTAGTGGGGAACGCGACGCCTGGCTCTGAGGGGGTCCACACTGGGTGGGGGTGCCTTGTTGCCGCCCCTCTCCCCGCAGCGACATGTTTAGAAATGATTCTTCTGTTCCCTTTGCCCCTTCCCTTCTTGGTGCGGCCTTGTGTCTCATGCGCCTCTAATTGCTGTCAACGAAATGTATGCATACGTATTTATTTGATGCCAATGTCTTGTTTTTGTGATAAATCAAAAAAAATAAAATTTAAAAAAAAAAAAAAAAAATATTAAAATAATCCACAGAATACTCAGCTTCAGCAAATGAGGTTAATCGGCTCGTTAAAGTGCGTAACAATGTGCTTATTTTTTTTTAATTTCTTCCTGATCCTAATAGCAGCAACCAAAAAACAAGCAATGTTAAAAATGTCCCATGTATTACTTAACATTTGCAGGTAAAGCAGTGCAGGTCTAACCTGTAGGAAACCCTTTTTATTTAATAGAGGGACTAGAAACTTCCTACGTATATCCAAATAGAGGTCACAGAACATTACAAAATGTAGGGTATCTTGTGTGGAAAAATTATCGCAAGAACACGGTCCTGCATCCTCTGGCTTACACCACCCCTCATAGTCGCCCAAGTTAAAATGAATCAAGTTAAAACGGAACCTAGTCAGGAGCCAGCGATGGAACGGTTTAGTAACGGTTATCAAATACGGCTCAATTAATAACGACGTTTTTGTCAGAAAGTGAGCCCTAACTAAAGGTTTCTGTAGCTCCTAGGGTCAGGGAATCCCTTTTAGGGCCCTAGTTTTGTGCACCAGTGGTCAGTGTCTTGCATGGCTCTGCGCTTCTGGCGTGGAATGTCGTGTAAAAGAACTGACTTCAGCGCCCGAGGGCGGCGTCTAAGTAGCTGCCGCGACATCATCCCGGCGACCACGACGCCAACGACAAACGCGGAGCCGACCGATGCCACCTTTCGACGCGCAGGGGCACTGCTGACGAAAAATTCTCCGGATCCAGTCTGACGCCTGGGGGTAATTCTATAGGTAAGGAATCTAGAACTAATCTATGTCTCTTATAGATATATCGTTACCGAAGGTAAGTAACTTGTTCTTTGCGACCAAAGTGCATTTGCAAAACATTCGCACTTTACCGCCAACTCAAAGTTGGTGGTAACCCATTCGCAAATGTGAAGGGGTCCCCAAAGGACCCCTTCCCATTTAAGAATGGTTGAAAAAATATTTTTTAAGAGTAGGCAGTGGTGAAAAGGACCACTGCCTACTCTTAAAAAATTAATCTTTAACGTTTCATTATTTTTCTTTTCACACTCATCTCGTTTTCCTTTAAGGGAATCGGGCTGAGTTAAAAAAAAAAAATTGCTTACTTAAACGCAATCACAGAGATGGTGGTCTGCTGACCCAAGCAGGCCACCTTCTGTGTGATGGCAGTGAATCGAAGTATGGTTCGTACATCTAGCCCTTGAAACCTTACCAAGCAGTGTGGCTGTTTCTGAAAATCATCCACAAGTTTTGCACCATGTTACCCTCGAGAGTGCTGGTAGAGATGCAGCCAAAGCCTACTGCTCAACTCATCCAGCCTGGACTCCGATATATACTCAGTCAAACATTACATCAGTAACAACATTTTATCGCCATGTGCAATTTAAACCGTACTTAAGTCATGGATGACCGAAAACTACTAGTTAGTGTATAGAGAAAATGGTCTGTCCTAGTCAGAGAGTCAACAGATACCTTTGAGGGATTACCACAGTTGTATGAACAGAAACAGCACATAGTCTAGGAGGGAAGAGCACTGCTTGTGGTCAGGAAGATAGCAGCAGACGCATGTGAGGTGAGACTAGTTTGTATTACTGGCTTAGGAAATAATCTTAAGAAGGAAAACAAAGTATTGTATAATAATTATGATGATGTTGACAGTCAGTTTCTGGGTTCTCTCATGATCACGCTTCCATCTTCTTGATATCACATGATGTGCACTTAAGCAGGAAGCTGCCCCACCCACAGAGATGGCAGCTGGGTATTCCAGTACGATCTTATTTAGTGCCTCGCTGGAATTAGGCCAGATTCACAGCAATTGCTCTTAATAAAATTTAAGTTGAATTTTAAGATCATTATTCATTGATGTCGCTCCTAATAAGTTCCACACTTTGTTGCTAAACTGGTATCCCAACTCCTTGTAGCATACCACTGGGACAAATCCGAGCTAGTGTTATACAATCGTGTTCCATCCGAAGCAATATGATGTCTTCTAATTCTCTGCATCTTTAATCAACACGTCGGGCATATTGCACAATCGATACTGTTTTTGGCTGCATTGGCTGTTTGAAGTTAGTGCACATGCTTTTTTCAATTTCTGTTATTTCTTCACTCGAGTGTTGCTTACAAAGTGCACTCTTGCCTCTCTTGAAAGATGAAACTTCCTCACTAGAGTACACTTCTCATCGTAAACGTTTGTATTCAGTGCCAAGATGCCCCAAGAAGGAACTTGCACGTTTCAAATATAGATTTCAAATATAGTTGCTATGCTATTTTATTTTATCTTATTTGAACATTAAACTCAGACACAATACAGTTTAGTAATAAACATTCATCACGTTTCTCCAATTAAACCATTTTTAAAAATATTTTAAATACTCTTGATTCAAAATGCTGACTTTATGCCGTCATGACAGCAGATTAAAAATACATTTATTGGTTCTGGTTCGCATCCGGCTTACTATTTAATGTAGCACTTTTTTTTATTTCGAGGACACAGCCACATTGCATACTTTTATGTCCGTTAAAAAAAAAAAAAAATACAAGTGCAAATTGGGTCTAAAAGTGGGTAAAATTATTGCCAAAAACAATGCTTATTACTGCCAGGGTGGCGGAATAAGTTAGCTCATGTACATGAGTATGGCAGTCTTGTGCAGGAGTAGACAGACAAGGGAATAACTGTTCTTACTGTGATATTATGGTCTCGGATAGCATTATTCAGGTTTGTTGGTCATGGCTACGCCGCCCACAAGAGCGCCACCCGCAGTCACCATCACCTCATCAGATCCGCCAAAAGGGCCTCACTCAAAGACCGCCTAGACAACAACGCACACAACAGCAAAGAGCTCTTCAACATCGTGAAGGAACTCTCCAACCCCAGCTCCAACACCAACGACATCCAGCCGTCGCGAGACCTGAGCGACTCACTGGCCACCTTCTTCCACCGCAAAATCGCCGACATCCACGACAGCTTCAACACCACGACCGCCCCGGCAACCACCGAGACCACTGCCCCCACAACCACCAACCGCCTGCTCTCCTGGACCAACATCAACGACGAGGACACCAGCGAGATCATGAACACCATCCACTCCGGTTCACCGCTAGACCCGTGCCCTCACCACATCTTCAACAAAGCCAGTACAGCCATCGCGCCCCATCTCCGGAAAATAATCAACATCTCCTTCGAGACAGCAACCTTCCCGGAAAGCTGGAAGCACGCCGAGATCACCGCCTTACTCAAGAAACCCAAGGCAGACCCCAAGGACCTCAAGAACTTCCGACCCATCTCTCTGCTCCCGTTCCCCGCGAAGGTCACCGAGAAAATCGTCAACAAACAACTGACCCGCTACCTCGAGGAGAACAACATCCTGGACCCTTCCCAGTCCGGCTTCCGCAGCAACCACAGCACCGAAACCGCCCTCATCGCCGCCACCGATGACATCAGGACCCTGCTAGACAACGGAGAAACAGCAGCCCTCATCCTCCTGGACCTATCAGCCGCCTTCGACACGGTCTGCCACCACACACTACGAACACGCCTTCACGACGCCGGGATCCAAGAGAAGGCCCTGGACTGGACCACATCCTTCCTTTCCGGCAGAACACAAAGCGTCCGCCTCGCCCCCTTCCGATCCAAGGCCACCAAGATCATCTGCGGCGTACCCCAAGGCTCCTCCCTCAGCCCAACGCTGTTCAACATCTACATGGCACCCCTCACCCACGTCGCCCGACAGCACAACCTCAACATCATCTCCTACGCCGACGACACCCAGCTGATCCTCTCCCTCACCAAAGACCCTCACACCGCTAAAGCCCACCTCCACGAAGGAATGAAGGCCGTCGCCGAATGGATGAGGACCAGCCGCCTGAAGCTGAACTCGGACAAGACGGAGGTCCTCATCCTTGGTTCCAACCCTTCAGCCTGGGACGACTCCTGGTGGCCAACATCACTGGGAACAGCCCCGCCACCCACCGACCACGTACGCAACCTAGGGGTCATCCTCGACCCCACCCTCTCCATGACTAAGCAGGTCAACGCCGTTTCCTCATCCTGCTTCAACATCCTCCGAATGCTCCGCAGGATCTTCAAGTGGATCCCCACCGAAACAAGAAAAACAGTCACCCAGGCCCTCGTCACCAGCAGGCTGGACTACGGAAACGCCCTCTACGCAGGAACGACGGCTAAGCTCCTGAGACGGCTGCAACGCATCCAGAACGCCTCTGCACGTCTTATCCTCGACATCCCCCGACGCAGCCACATCACACCCCACCTGAGAGACCTGCACTGGCTCCCTGTCAACAAGAGGATAACCTTCAAGCTCCTCACCCACGCACACAAAGCACTCCACAACTCCGGACCAGCCTACCTCAACAGACGACTCAGCTTCTACACCCCCACCCGCCAGCTCCGCTCGACCAGCCTCGCCCTCGCCACAGTCCCCCGCATCCGGAAAACGACCGTCGGCGGCAGATCCTTCTCCCACCTCGCCGCCAAGACCTGGAACACCCTCCCCACCAACCTCCGACAGACCCAAGACCTACTGGCCTTCAGAAGACTCCTCAAGACCTGGCTCTTCGATCAGTAGCAGCACCACCCCCCTCTTCCCCCAGCGCCTTGAGACCCTCGCGGGTATGTAGTGCGCTTTATAAGTGACATGATTGATTGATTGATTGATCCTCTCCCTCACCAAGGACCCCCTCGCCGCCAAAACCAAACTCCATGAAGGAATGAAGGCCGTCGCCGATTGGATGAAGATCAGCCGACTAAAGCTGAACACGGACAAAACGGAGGTCCTCATCCTCGGCTCCAACCCCTCAGCCTGGGACGACTCCTGGTGGCCAACGACGCTGGGAGCAGCCCCTACACCCACCGACCACGCACGCAACCTGGGAGTCATCCTCGACTCAACGCTCTCCATGGCCAAGCAAGTCAACGCAGTCTCCTCCTCCTGCTTCAACACCCTCCGCATGCTTCGCAAGATCTACAGGTGGATCCCGACAGACACAAGAAGAACAGTCACCCAGGCCCTCGTCAGTAGCAGACTGGACTATGGGAACGCCCTCTAGTCGGGAGCCCCGGCCAAGCTCATCAAGCGACTGCAACGCATACAAAACGCCTCCGCACGACTGATCCTCGACATACCACGCCACAGCCACATCACCCCCCACTTGAGGAACCTGCACTGGCTCCCCGTCGACAGGAGGATCACGTTCAAACTCCTCATCCACGCACACAAGGCACTCCACAAAACTGGCCCAGCCTACCTCAACAGACGACTCTTCTTCTACGTCCCCAACCGCCAGCTCCGCTCCGCCGACCTCTCCCTCGCCACCGTCCCCCGCATTCGAAGAACAACCACCGGCGGCAGATCCTTCTCACACCTCGCCGCCAAGACCTGGAACACCCTTCCACCAAGCCTACGACAGACCCAAGACCTGCTGACCTTCAGGAGGCTACTCAAGACCTGGCTGTTCGACCAGTAGCAGCATCCCCCCCCCCTTCCCTCTCCCCAGCGCCTTGAGACCCTCGCGGGTAAGTAGTGCGCTCTACAAATTCTGTGATTGATTGATTGATTGATGGCAGGACCACAGGTCTTGCAGGTTGCGTGGCCTTAATCCAAATAGGACGATAGTGTACTTAGTCATTAAAAAGCGTATTGGCCACTGTAGTCGAAGTTCTGGAAGAAGCAAAGAGGTATTGTAAGCAAATACATTCAATTCTTAGAAACAGTGAAGGCTTATTGGTAATATACTTTTGAGAATGTTAATGTTTATGCATACCTAATCATTATGATGTGCAGGGTGTCTATAGTGTCACTATAGATCGTCTTATTTACCTGAAACAATTAACTTAGTCATTCAGGACTTTGAGCGCACGCTGGGAAATAAATCAGAACAGAAAATGAATAATATAATGTATTGTATGACTTGTCAAGCTGGTGTGTAGGTGTTGGAGAGCACGTAAGTGGCACTTTACTTGTGAAATGTAGACACACTGGCCTCAGCTTAATTAACCTGTTGACATCTGAACGTTATACTGGTCTGCTTAGCTCAGCAGGAGTAGTGCATTACCTAAGAACACTTAAAGAACTGTTTATTGATCTGGATTTTAAAATGATACATGCACAAAAGGAGGCAACATATGTTGTCGCTTATTTAAGATAGTACCCTCACGAAAACTGTCATCCTTTCAGTCCTCACCCTTTATACTCATTTTATGCATTCCCTTATTTATTGTTTTATTTAGTGCACCAATTACAACTGCTGTTGTACTGGATGCGTCTGAATCTGTCTACTTTGTTTTCCTTGCAAACTTATTCAATTGGGAAAGCATCCTTAACGGTGTGCTTTGAGTTTATATCTACAACACTCACAGTAATCAGTGAGCTGTATTAATTGTATAATTCTATAGAATTCTAAGCATTTACACTATGCATCTGTGCCCCCTCCTTCTCATTTCCACTTGTGACCACACTGAAAAAATTCACCCTACTCATGTATCAAATATTGACTTCAACCACAGTGGATCTTTCTTAGATTAACATGTTTGGTTTGTAATACCCCCCCCCTCCAGTCAGAAAGGAAATCACTAAAATGTCTCAAGTTTCCCTATTGACCAGCTGCAGCAGGGCAATATATATATATATATATATATATATATATATGTGTCTGTGTATATTCCTCAGTGGCAGTCGTCACTGGCTAATCATAGTTGGACCCACATTTCCATAGGAAAAGCATTTTTTGGTTTGCTTATAATTTTGACTCCGTTTGACGAGTCCCAAAACGCGTTTTCGCCATTCATTTTACCACAGGAAAATTAGACAGCCAAAACGACTGAACAGAATTACACCAAATTTGGCAGAAAGCTAGATCTTGGTCCAGAAGGCGTGCTTTTTTGTGATTTTGTGTAAATCCATTCAGTAGGTTTGAATAAATTATGGCAAAAAATGTGTATATTTAAGGTTGCTGAGGATCAACGGTGCCGGAAGATCTGAGATGAGATCTGATTGGCTACTACCATGCATGGCGGCTGCCATTTAAGGACTCTGGGACTGAGGACCCAGTCCTGAATAAAAAAGGATCAAAAAAATAAAGGGGTAGGGTAGTGATACCCTGCTGTCGGGTGCCCCACAAGTTTACCTGTTTCTTGCGGAGAGATCTCGCAGAGAAGACATGAGCTATCACCCCCGTACCCACCTTACCCCAGTCGTGACTTGAAAACAAACTAGGATGAAGATGGGAGTGGGGAAGGAAGCTAAGATGGCAGGATGGTGTCCGGAAGACCAGTAGAGGACGTCTCTCTGTTCGGATTAACCGTGGACCCCAGCTACATAGGGAGACAATGGAATACCTATTACAATCAGCACAAACACACCCTCTTCCGGTCACAACCATACACTCATGCGGAAGATAGTCGTTACCTCTTAACTGGACACCATAGGTTCTGAAACCATCGATAGAATGTACTGAAAAGCGCTCCTGCGCAAGGCACACCAAAGTAACTAGTGCTCCATGAACTAAATAGCGCTCCTGCGCAAAGTACACCAAAGTAACCAGCGCTCCGGGGCAAGGCACACCAAAGAAACTAGCGCTCCTGCGCAATGAAAGTAGAACCCCTAAAAAACAAGCGCTCCAGCGCGGTGTAGTTTTATCAGACAAAACAAAAATAACAAACAAGCGCTCCAGCGCGATGTGGCAAGGTTGTGTTTCTTGTGCAGCCAGGCGCCTACTGACTGGAACCCCCCCAGGGAAAGTAAGGCACTACCAGTGCGCAAGTACTGGCCAAGGAGAGAAAGCTTGAAGGGTGTCAGCAAGCGGCAAGTCACGGCAAAAACAAGGAAGAATGGGCAGCGCTCCTGCGCAGCCCCGAATACCTGAGAAGGCGACTGTCCAGGTACAGGCGTCAATACGAAGCGCCGAGCCGGTGGAAATCGCTGAGTTTATGCGGATTCCCCCGGAAGCGCTGAGTGACGTGGCGGTGGTTTCAGCAAGAAAAGCTGAACCGCTAACCGCCGGCAATCCGGAAGTGAGGAGAATCGTTCCGCACGAGTGAAGGTTCAAGCGTGCACACGAACATACCAGGTGATCGGGGAAGGAGGGACTCCTAACGAACCATGACACCTGCCCCCTAGGCCTGGTGGGGTGGTTCCAGAGGGACTCCCCATGGCGAATAACTTTTTTTAAATTATTTTACCGCAAATGTGCGGTTGATCGGCAGTACAGTTTTTTTTTTTTTTTTACGCGGGCTCCTAAGCTATTAAAAAAATAATAATTAAAACAGGGTGGGCCGGGGCTTGGGTCCCAGCGCATTTTAATTAATATCGGAAGGTGGCATGTGTCCCACCTCCCTGAGGTCCCGGGGACCCTATCCCACAGAGCTGTATTAAATTAAGTGGCGGAGGCATGCAGACCCCTTCCCCAAGCTTCTCTGAGGCTCCAGTTACCGCATCCCCTAGGCCCATCTTTAAATTGAAGGGGAGGTGGGTGTGCAGCCCACCTTCCCGAGCCATTCTAAGGCCCCAGGGACTCCATCCCTGGGGCCAGCTCCATTGCAGTGTCCCGGGGACCCCAAGCCCTGGGAAACTGTAGATTCCCTGAGTGCAACAGCGCGGCCAGGAAAAACTAATGTGCTCCCACACAGCTTTCTACTCCCGCCCGGTAGGAGTATACAAGTTTCACTGCCTTCACTCTCGCGGGCAAGGAACTTTGAACTGCTCCTGCCTAGTGGACGCAAAAGAAAACTGCTCCAACGAATTTGAGCAATGCCAGCTCCCACTGCACCGGGGGTGAGTGCTGGCAGGGGAGCCAGCAGGGTTGTAAGGGCTGTGGGGCTCCCTCTGCAGCCCCCTAATGTGAGGAATGCTGTGGGGTGTCCCAGGTGTGCCCTGGGGCACCCCAGATTTAAAAACAAAATAACTTAACTGCGCACTCCTCCGTGGCCCATGAATGGGGTCGGTTGCAGAGAATCAGTGGGGCCACGGGGTCCTGGGGCTCCACCCTCAGTCTCCTAGTGACAATTACATCTGTGGGTGTCCGGTTGGGACCAGGACACCCACAAAAATTAGAAAAAAGTGAATAATAAATAAGTGGCCAGAGCTGCTGATTTCTTATTTACTGCTCCTAGCATGGAGCGCCCCATAATGCCATAGGGCTTTATGGAGCTACATATTTTCTTGCTGGTGGTGCCCCAAGAAGAGGCAAGGGCACCACAATTTTTTTTTTTTATTTTGTAGGGGACTGCAGGTTTGTGCCGCTGCCCGCTATCAAACTTTAAAAAAAAAAAAACTGTGTTGGGGTCATTAATCCATGACCCCTAGGAGAGCTTACCATATGTTTTTTAAAGCACTGTGGATCCCAAAGAACCTGAGGTGGATCTCTTTATCCACCATCTGCCTTCTAGGCCAAGGGATGTTTTCAGCCCTCTTCCAGGGAGGCTACATAATATCAGCTGCCACTGTCAGCAGCTTGTGCTCAGTAAAACCACCCACTAATCCACAGCATTCAATGTGCCACAAATAAACTTCCTACAATAAAAGCAGGCTTGACTCCTCACGGCTTCTGCAGCAGCGTTCATACTAGTGAATGTATGTATCACAAGACTTATAGGCAAGCCTTTTGAGTCAGTATCTTCCTGTGATCTGAAGTCCCTTTTTAAGAAAACAGTTCTGCTTGTGGCACTACAACCACTAGGAGATTTAGTGAAATACTGAACTCCTGTTTACAAAAACATTCCAATGATTCCAGATTTATAAAGGAATTTTGAGAATGAAATATAGAATCAGGCAAATCATCTTGAATTTTCACTTGGAACTAACTGGTGATTTACTGGTGTTCAGATCTCAGGTCCAGAGTATGAAATGTATAATTAAAGTTTGGAATATAAAATTACTAAATATGTAGTAATCATGTAGTTAATTTTCTCCAGCATTCTTCTCATTTGTAGTTTCACCGGTCATTAGCTTCCTCTCCAAGGATGCTGTTGTGTATGATTTGATAACGCATAACACATATTCATATTTGAGCTGAGGCATCAAGCACCTGATTAAGTGAGAGGAAAGTTACCCCAAAAGGTGATAGTTAGGATGCATAGAAGTAGTATATGATAACTTCTGTAACTGGTCAATCGAAAACTGATTTTTCTTTTCCTGGGTATACCTAACAGAGTGGTGGAAAATTCTAAAAGGAAAAAAAAAAAATTGAATTTATGAAAAACACTAGTGTTAAAGAACTATCTGGCACAGGCATCAAGGAAGGCTTTTGCGATTCCTTAATTGCGATTATTAAGGAATCGCAATTAAGGGATCGCAAACGCCTATGCATGTAGGATTCACTAAAAAAAATAGCGCTTCCTAAACATTCCTTAATTGCGAGTCGCAAATAAGGAATGCCTTTCCATTCATTCCTATGGGCCTACAGGCCCATAGGAATGAATGGGAATTGCATGCGCAAATTGTGCATGCAATTTCAAGGGTGCCAAAAGGACACCCTGTTGCACCCCTGAAATTGTAATGTGCACCCATGTTGCGTACACACATGCCCCAAGGGCATGTGTGTGTGTGTAACATGTAACTTTGAAAAATGCACTATGCACTTTAGTGCATTTTTCAAAGTTTTTGCAAATTACCGACCAGTTTTATTTTTCGGTAATTTGTGAGCCCAAATTGCGAAATCGCTATTTTAAATTGCTTCTAGCATTGCATTTAAGGAATCGCAATTTGCAATTCCTTAAATGCAATTGCAATTTGCGAGTTTTGCATTTGGGATGATGCATCCCAAATGCAAAAATACCGGTCGCAAAGGGGCAGATTCTGAGAATCTGCCCGTTTGCGACAGGTTTTTAGTTTGATGCATGGGGCCCTATACTCCTAAGTAATAATTTCTTCTCCTTGTTCTCTTGCGGCCATAACAACAATGGCTGCTTTTACAGCGATACATGGATCCATGATTTCCAGTCTTAAAATTCACATTAGCCTTAATTCTTTTAGGATCATTATTTCAAAATACTTGTTTGAATAAACACAACTCCCACTTAAAGATAAACTAAAACCTTGTATTTGTGGCATGCCCTCTTTTATGCTCTGCCCCATCTTGGGCGATATTTGTTTACCTCGCCTGCTGAGGTAGCAGCAGCATGCATAGGAATTCAGATTATATTCAGACGTGAAGGGATAGAAAGAAAGAAATAAGATAGTCTTGGAGAAATTACACAATAGCAAGTTTAGTGGGATAACAGATAATAATAGTTAATAGCTCATACAATAGACATATGTTGAACCAAACATAAATAAGGAATGGTCTAATGAAGGCCTTCTACATCAATACTGCCCAGTTATGTTCTAGGATTAAAAGTGTTATTTTCTTCTAATAAATTAGAAACCTTTTTGAGATTAGCAAAGTTTCTGAAATGTGATCAAAAGCAAATACAATTTGGGAGAAACAGGTGCCACATTTGGTAGACCCATTTTAGGAGTCTAGATTACTCAGTTGTCCTTGTGATGACTCTCACACTGATGGAGATGTGGAGAAGCAACCGGATAGGCTTTTGATGTCAAGCTTAGTTGGTCAACCTTGAAGTTCTGCTATCGCTGGCCTTCTTACTTCCTTGGTTGATTACGTAATGCTATGTGTAGCAGCTATTTATCAGTAAACAACAGTTCTGATGTGTTGCCATAATGGTCAATGGCCCCATATACCCATTCCTCCTAAAATATGTATTGCACATTATTTCATTATAAGTTAATTACATTGTTGTGATGGCTGCTTTTACCTACAGATTCCTCACCTATGAATATCCCAGGTGCAATATTGGATCTGTAAACTTCTGACATTTGTCTCCAACACCAGTAGGAGGTGCAGGTTCTGTGTCCAGGCCAGAAGAGGAGTCATGGTGACATCACTGGAGGCACATAGCACCTGCATTGGGAACCTGACGTCCGTTCAATGTTTTTTTTTTGGTGCCTTTCGACGTGGGTCGGAGCTTTTCTCCTCATTTTTCTGAGGTGATATTTCAACTCTCTAAAACCTTTTCAACAGTGCTTTGAATGGATACTTGTAAACGCAGATTCCTCATCTTGTGAATACTCCCAAGCGCTGGACTGGATCTATTGATTTTTCACAGCATTTCCCTCGCACATAGGTAGGTAGGCTGTCAGGCTCCACATCTCGTCCATCGTACCTCAGAAGTTACATTGGACCACTACAGATCTGCCACCTGGCGTCATTGCCTATCTTTCCGCACCTTCCGACATGGATCCAGAGCTCGCTCCTTCTTGCTTTCAGGCCTGACAGACCAAGTTTTTTTCCACATTTTTCAATTCTTTCAATGTGAAAGGTACATGTGTCCCCCCCCCAAAGATGACCGGTTTCAAAAACAAACAGATTTCAGTGACGGACCCCCTTAATGTTGTTATCTTGTGTCTGGGCTCCTCATATGTCAAAGTCATGTGGCAACTGTGCCCTGTTGAAACTGGAGGCCACCTGGGACCACAAGGCCAAGCTGTACATCACTGAGCACAGCAGAAAGGCTAGGATGGCCTGTCCCAGTCGAGGACATGTTCACATTTCGGAGGCCAGTCCCGAGAGAGACGCCATTCTTACATTCACAGCGTTCAGGTAAATCAAATAAAAAGAAGCACAAGAAGTCCGCGGACTTCATGGTACCCAAGTGTCTGGGTCTCCGACCACAAAACCAATCCCGGCTTTAGGCTCAATCCAACTTGATTTTCCGGGTCTAACTGTAATGCCGCAGGAGATCAGGCCTTCAAGGAGACCATGCTGCTGATTTTCGTACCCTGCTGGATCCCGCTGGAGCACCTTCAGACAAGACAGATCTGAGGAGTCCCTCTAGTTGGGTCACTGCTGTCAGATCCATCCTAGATGCAGACTGTGCCTCTTGATGCCCTTCCTGGGTCAGCCCCGACTCCAGGGCAGATGCCTGCTCAGACACCTCATACGGCACAGGGACCAGCACCAGGCCTCTGAGTGTCTGCACCAAAGCCACCAGTGCTGGAGGAGGAGCCGATGGTCCTTTTGGACTCAGAATCAAATCCACCACAACCTTGTTTGAAGTTGCGCCCCTTTAACTTCTCACCCAACCTAATTCGGATTCAAAAATGCTTCCTATATACTATGTTTATTCAGACCCAGAGCCACAAGACGATGGTGTTAATCAATCTCAACTTTGAATATGAAAAACATTTTCTTGACCTTCAATAGGCCAGTGATCATGATACATCACCAGACACTGGCCTAGATTCACCAACTCCTAGCCATCCCACTAAAGAATCTGCCTCTTTCACAATATTATAAGGAAGGCAGCCAAAGTACTGGAATTACAGCTTCCAGCAATAAAAGTAAAAACAAATGTGTTTACTGAAGTGCTGCAGTGAAGGCAGACCTCCCAAGATATACCTTTTACCTTTTAATGAAGCATTAACGGACACACTCCTGGGCACCTGTATGAAGCCAGGATCTTGCCCTACAGTAAACAGGCAAATTGCCAGGAGACATAGTCCTCAACCAGCAGACCGAACCCAATGAGTTTCTGACCACCCTGTCAGTCAAAATGTGTTTGGCAACCACACGTTCTCATATGCCAGCCTTGCTCTCAGCTCCTCAAATTCCAATTGTCTCCTGGGAGCAACATTTGACGGCCTTTGATCTCCTCTGTTCGAATTAGTGAATGTCATTTTGGCAGCCAAGCCCTACTCTACTAAAACTATGCAGGGCATTGGAAGAAGTTTGTTTTTCGATTCTCCCATCACATCCAGCCTTTACAAGAACATTTGTCTGATGATCTACTTATTTGTTTATCTCTAGCCCAGCAAGACCTTGTTGTAGCAATGTTAAAGGTTATTTGTCAGTCTTATTGGCATTTTTACGTCTACCGGATCAGCTATCTTTCTTCAAGTCACCTGCTGTAATGCGTTTTCTAAATGGGATGACCAATATGTTTCACCCAAAACCATTTGTGATTTCCTAGTGGGACCTCAATATGTTTCCCATATCCTGATATGCAGTCCATTAAGGCAGATGCACAGCTGCCATCTGCGATTGCTTAAGTTGAAGATCGTGTTCCTCATAGTGATAAAGTGAGCTTCTTGCTTGAGTGAGCTGCAAGCACCCTCTGTCCAGCAACATTTACCACCATCTTTCTAGGCAAGCTAGTGCTAAGGATAAAAGTAGTATTGCTCCCAAAATCCGTTACACTTTTCCACGTCGGTCAATTGATTGCCATACTGGTCGTCTTCGCCACTCATCCATCTAAGGAGGAAGAGAGACTTAATTGCCTAGATCCAAATGGAGCTCTGAGCTTTTACATAGTTTGGACCAAAAATGCTTCCCTACCCATCCACCAGAACTTATAAGGGGTAGGCATAAAGGTCTACTCTAAGGGCAGCTTAGTGCTGCACTCCCTCAATGCCGCATGCCTACTAGGATGATACCCCCATGTTCAGTGGAGCATTGCTGCCATGGTAGCACCCAACCTGTCTGAACATCTTTGTTACCTTTCACTGAGGTAGTTCGTAATGATCAGGAGGCTTCCAAGCACATAATCAAAGTGAGGCTGGATTCTGCAGATTCCATAGCTAGGGAAATGAGGTCCTATATGGTGTTACGCAGTCGTGTCTGGCTGTGCTCAGTTGCTTCTCAGGGGACGCCCATAATACCCTGATGGACATGCCCTTCGATGGAAAACATCTCTTCCGAGACGAGGAGGATACAGCCTTAAAAAGATTTATGGACATAAGAGCAACAGCCAGAAACCCTGAGCCTGTAATTCTCCTTAATGGACTTTTGTCACTTTTGGAGTTTTAAGGGTTTTCTAGATTTTTCTAAAGCAAGCACTGCCACTCATCCCAACAGCAACAAAATCCCATTGTACCACAGTGCAAGAGCAGAGGCCTCCAAGCCTTCCTCCTTGTCTTGCTTCTCCTCCTCTTCCTCCCTGGCACCACCAGGGAAGTCACTGAATTTTGTCCTGGAAGGAGCACGTATTATTGATGCGTGGTCACTGTCTTCTTTTCTACAGGCCTGGAGGGCCATAATTTCAACCAATGGGTCCCACAGATTGTAGTAAAGGGATGCACCATACCCTTTCAATAGCAACACCTACAGCCTCTACAGTAGTCTCTTTAGCTGGAGGACAATTTCTGCATACTGCAACAGGAGATGGCAATACAGCTTCAGAAATGAGAGGAGGAGTTGGTGCCAGGGCATGAAATTGGAGAGGGGTGCTGCTCCTGGTGCTTCCTGGTTCTAAAGAAGTACAGCAGTCTCAATCTGATTCTAGTTCTACCTGTGCAAAGAAAAGTTCAAGATGCTATCCCTCACTCAGGTATTTTTGGCACTGGGCGACTGGGCTGCTCAAAGCAGGATCGCCGCAGATGATGTTGCATTACTTGCGGGTGACAGCATCCCTACTGATCGATCTTAGATTTTTCCATCATTGTGCCCAAATCTCACCTGGAGCCCTCTCAGCACTTCCTGTTCATAGGGACCGCACGGAGTACATCACTTCCAGGCTTCCGTCCGCCACAGACAATCCTTGGCATTAGGGATAAGATTCAGATATTTCGGGCTGGGATCCGATTTCCAGTCCAGACAGTTATGCACCTCCTGAGTCTGTTAGCTTGCTGCATTCTCTTGATCACACATGCATGCTGGCACATGAGGGCCCTCCAGAGGTGCCTCTGCAGGCAGTGGTTCCACTGAGAGATCTGGAGGAATCCATGGTGGTCTTCAGGGAAATGGTGGTCTTCACGGACACAGACGTCTATTTATGCTGGTGGTTGACAAAGGAGAACCTGATTAAAGTGAGGTCCTTATGTCTGGCTCTGGCCGTGGCCACAGTGGTGATGGATGCTTCCACTTTCAGGTGGGACTTGTGTTTGGAAGAGGTGGAGATCTGAGGCCTATGGTCTCCAGAGGAGCAAGTTCTACACATCAGCTTACTCGAACAATGAGCAATTTGGCTATCACTCAGGGCCTTCCTCATTCCTTTCGCGGCCAGTCCATTCAGATCTTGATGGATAATACAACCACACTGCTGTATGTCAACAATCAGGGAAAAGTGGGGTCTCGCCTTCTCTCTCAACTGTACTGATGCTCTGTGGCTAGGTGCAGCCGAATTGGAATTGACCGGTCGCCATCAATCAGGCTGGCTCATTGAAAACATGGACCGAAAGCCTGATTTTATATCATCTTGTCTACCACCCACCACTGATATTCCCATACAGTGTTAGCTGAGGACATCTTTGCCCAGTGGTGCACGCCTCAGGTGGACCTGTTTGCCACTCGCCACAATGTCCATTGCCCTCTAGTATTTGTTGCAGGGATCCTTGGGGGACGCGTTTCAGTTGAGGTGGTAGTTTACCCTTCACTATGCCTTTCTTCCCATACACTTGATCCCTTGCATTCTGCTGAAGATTTGCCGAGACCGGACCTAAATTATCCTAATCCCCCCAGATTGACAGAGAAGTGTGTGTTACACAGACCTCCTGCTCCTCTTCCTGTGTCCTCCACTCTGTCTCTCTCTCAGGGTGGATCACTGCTGCCAGTTGAAGGGGCAGGTTCGGTACCCCACTCTCTGGATCCTACACCTTCACATCTAGAGACATTGAGTGGACACCCTAATTCCTAAGGAGTTGTCATGATCCTATCTGCTCACCACCCCTCCATAAAGTCAGTTTATTCTAGGAGGTAGAAAAGATTCTTAAGTTGGCGTATCAAACACCATTTGGACCACTTGATGGCTGGTTTGAAAGAAATCTTAGTTTGCACAAACTGGCCCAGCAGGGTTGTGCAGTGGGCACTGTCAAAGAGGATATGGCATCACTATCAGCCTTTATTTGCTTCCAGGATCAGCCTTCTCCTTTCAAGTCACCACTAGTTGCACTGTTTCTATTTAATGTGGTGACTCTTTTCCATTTGGGTCAATTTATCACCCTGACCACCTTTTATCCACCAACCCAACCAAATAAATGGAAAGTATGTTTACGCAAGGTGGAACCAGGTGTGCGGTCAGTTATGTTGACCAGACGAAAAACGCTAGGTCTGATGAGCTCTTCATTGGGTACATGGGCAGCAAAAAAAACAAATCGGTTCAGAAGAGAACTATGTCCTGCTGGATTTTACTATGCATCAAACTATGCTATGACACTGCAAAGGAGGAGCCAACTGAGGGGATCCGTGCCCATTGCACCAGGACAAAATCTTCCACTGCAGGCTTGGCCAAAGCCGTTCTGGACCTGAGATTTGCAGAGCAGCTTCCCTTCATACTTTTTTTTTATTTATTCATCTGATAGTTTGAAACATTTTGTTTCATCTCAAAAAATCCAAACATTAAAACATTATGATTCAAGTACAAGCAATAAATAAATAATCGTTTTAAAATCCAAAAGCAGGAAATAAAAAATCACTTCCTAAGTTAAAAACAAAACGATACTTCATACTTTTCCCTAGCATTATTTTCTGACTCCGATGAGGTAGGGTGATCATTTTGCTTGCTTAGTTCTCCAGGATTTCCTCATCTGACCTTCCTCCAGACCATCCTCCAGGGGTCGGTATTCCTTTGAATCCTCTCGAGAATTGAGGAATCTGCAGGTAGAAGTATCCATCAGAAGAAAGTTATTTACCTTCTGTAACGATCATTCTAGTGGATACCCTGTCTACCTGCTGATTCCTAACCAATCTCATCCTCCTCTCCATTCTGTCGGAAGATCATAGACATCCTGATGTGACATCTATTTAGATTGTAGTACCACATTTTTACAACTACTGATGTCAAATCTTATCCCCACCTCTAAGGGTTAAAACAGACGATAACTGACATCAGGGCACCGAGGTGGCTGTTGTATGGCTCCAGTTGACATTGCCACAATTCGACAATGAGCCAACGCCCTCTACTGGTGTGGGAGAGCTAGTTCAGAGGTCTCCGTGTTTGGTGTTGTGCCTGGGAAATTCAGAGGTAAGGAATCTGCAGGTAGCGTATCCATCAGACAGTTCGTTACCTAATGTAAGTAACATTTTCTTTGTAACTACCTTTTTCTTCATTGAACAGAGGTGACACTATGGCCCTGGTTGAAACTTGGTCAGAATGAAGGTGCTATATATCCCACCTGTTGTGTGTTTTGGGAGGATAACATGCATATTTTGGAGCCGTAAAGGCATAGTAAATACCATCCTTCGGGTCTGGTCCTGAAGTCTGGTTAGTCAGTCTTGCTATCCCCGGTGCAAAACTTCTGGCTGGGTGCAGAGCTTCAACTGGAAACAAAGGTAAGTATTTCTGGTTTTCTCACAGACCCATCTTATAACCTCAGAGTCCATTCTGGGGACCATCGTAGAACTGGTGTTTTGGGTGATCCAAAAAGGTCCACGTTCATCTTTCATAAACTGTTGAGTATCTTAGAAAGAAGTATTCAATAATAATGTCAGTGTCCATGTTCCAAGGTGATGTCAGACATCCTGTATTATCACCAGATTTAATGGACTGAACCTTTCAGATAGTTAGTTCCTTGTTGCTGGGCTCTCATTCCTCTTCTTCCACTGTTGACCACAGGGTGCCTTCGACGAAATCTCCTATATTCCCGTGGTGGTGTGGCCTTGCCCACACTCAGCCTCATCCTCCATGGAGATTCAAAAGGTTGAGGTGTATGTAATAAAGGGTATTCCACAACCTACCGAAGCCTCCGTTAAGTCTACTCCGAAATAACCAAGAGGCAACATGTTTACCACCCAAAAAACATGTTTTACACACAGTCCGCATATAAAATGTGCACCAGACAATCCTGACGCACTACATGACCCTGTAAGAACTGGAGCGATGTCTGTCACGTGCGTGTCAACTGAAGAAATTTAAAAAAACATGGTGGAACACTTAATTTGAAACGACTTTGTTACGTTAGTTGCAGCGTTTCGGTGACTCTCTAACCATGCTGCAGGAAACATTTCGTGTGGCTGCAGGAAACATTTCGTGGGGCTGCAGGAAACATTTCGTGGGGCTGCAGGAAATGTGTGAACAATTTTGGGCAAAAAAGAAGGTACATGAAGTTATAAAAAAATATATAGGTTTTATGTTGCACCACATCCACATTCCACAAAAGTTCAATACAAAAGTTAAACAGCTCTTGGCCTTGGCACTGCTCACAAGTATGCGGTTTAATCTTCATCTTGAACCACTGGGTGGGAGTGAGCGCCACTTTTGGAAACCTGCCTGTGTGCTGTTATGTATTTGAAGTTGTTTTCTGTCCTAAGATCTGGCCTGTATCCAGTGGCCATCTGTCATGCTAGAGGAGGTGGCCTGGGTTTCAAGATGGCGGGAGAGGACCCTCCTACAGAAGCTGCGGTGCACCAAGAGCCAGCCATAAATCAATCACTCCAATGTTCCTTAGAACTTTTAATAAGGCACGAGGGAGTCTGGCAGTAGAGAATGATGAATCGTTCCCCTTTAACTGTTGCAAACTGTGGAAACATCCTTAAAATAACCTTCACTACTTTACAACGATCCGCTTCTCTCTGAAATATTTCTTCGAATTAGATCTTCACAGTAAAAGGCGCATTTTTTAAGAGTGAACCCCCAATACATGAAAACCACAGGTTAAGACATTAATAAAGGTGATTTGATCTGTTTATTAGTGCCACAAGCCCCTGGGATATTTTCGGACATCGAGCATATTTGTGCACCAGGGAAGCCTGCATTTTACAGAGGATGAGCTGATATTAAATTGTTGTTTAGCTTACCTTTGAATTGGGGTACTACTTCTTCAACCCACTGACCACACGAAGGAAAGAAACGTTGATCAGTGCAGTATGATGCGGGTATGGCAAAGCAGGATTGAGCAATATTCATGCCATCCTAGAAGGCAAGGGCCTAAGAAAAAACCCAACCAGAGAAGCCTAGACATCGGCTGATCTTTGGTTCTTTCACGAAATGATTTTTTTTTGTTTTACCTTAAAGCTTTGTTTTTAAGGTTAAAAAAAACATTTCTGGGAAGAATTTTCAATCTGGGGCTAAGAAACGTTTTCTGTCTAGACAAAAGGGAAAAGTTTGGATAACTAGGACCTCCCTCAAAAGTGTACTTGAATTGGGAGATGTCTTATGTGAAGCGTGAAAAGCACCTGGCAGGCCCATACCTTAGCAATAGCTAGAAAAGTCAATTTTACTATACAGCTAATATTTACTGTTCGTTTCTCTAACATATATGAAAAGTCTTTTCTACAATGGCTTGCCACTATGTTGTCGGTGTGCCGATGGATACTTCTTACTGCCGATACATTACAAGGCACCAGACTGGATCTAGAGAATTTCAACAACAGTGCTCCTATGACCTGATAGGTAGCGACATGCAGCTATGGGTTGGTTTTGTACCGCCCCCGGAAGTAAGGGAGCAGAGCTGCATGTAAGTGCCATCCCTGCATGCTGACATGAGTTTCTTTCTTTCCGTCCTTTCCCTTGTGGATCCAGGGTTGTGTTCCCAACTTTGTAGTTCTTCCGACTTTCAAAAGTGTGCTACAGAATTGTGTTCCCTTTGAAAACTTCAGGCTTAAGCCATGCCAAGACTGCACAAAGCAGATGTCAGTCACAGACCACACAAGGTGTGTTTTAGGTGCTTGTGCTCTAGTCCCGACTTTGTCGTATGACGTGTGCCCTCATGCACCTGGAGGCGATCAGGACAGGGAGGAGAAACTGTACATCGACAACACAAGAAAAGGTTGCGGTTGAAGCACAAGTTTTGCTCCTGCTCCGGGTTCCTCGGCCAGTCTCAGTCACATGGCTTTCTGGCAAATGATCTACCTCATTCGAAGTCTTCCAGTAAGTCAAAGTCCAAGCGCAACAACAAAAAGACGAAGTTGAACTCAACTACATCCCACCACTAGTTTGAAAGAGAAGGGGCAAGGTAGTCGAGATAACCATCGCTCTCCTTCGAAGTCCCCGGTTACAGAACCAATTCCTTAGCTGGTCCAGATGCATTCTGCGATCACACAGCAGATAGCAGCCTTCAAGCACATCATGCTGTATATCTTTAGTGACACTGACTCCCTCTTGCATACCTCCAGTCAGATTTCCATCAGTGGGTACTCCCCCGATGGCGTATGTCCCCTTCAGACCCATTAACGGATCCAGAACAAACACCGCTCCAGTCTTGCACACTGGCCCCAACAATCCCCACCAGTTCTCTTCGCACTGACACCAATGCCGTCTCCACCGGCACTGATGGAACACCTAGTGCCAACACCCATGCCAGATCCTGAACAGATATTGGCCAGTGTTTCACTACGATCACAAAAGCACAACTGGTTATTATGCAGCCTGACTATCCCAGTGTCTGCAGATTCTCCATTCTCTTTTTTTGGCTGTGGTTCAGACCCTACACATGAAACCCATAGGGTCCCAGAGGGCACTGATGATAATGAGGAGGAAAATTATGGATTACTCCCCCCCCCCCCCCACTATACTGACAATGCACTATACTCTGGCTTACAAAATGCCAATCTGCTAGATACCTCCCCTGAAATGTAGCTCGACTCACCACATGGGCCACAAACCAAAGAAAGTGCTTTGTGGGTAGTCAGAAGGGCAGTTGAGGTGCTGGATCTGCAGTTACCCTTCATTGTGACAAAATACGAACGGTCTATCAGAAATTCTACAACCAGGGACAATGTAGTCGGAGCCCTTGCTGCCATTTAATGATGCCTTTCCTGATATCCTGACAGCTTGGTGGTCCAAGCCTTTTTCGTTCCTGTTTGTTAACTGGACAATAGTCTGGTGACATAGATCTATGCCTGGTGATCCAGACTTCCTAAGTAAGCACCCTACACCAGAGAGCCTCATTTTGCTGGACTCAACTGGTAAGGTCAATCCCAATTCCTTCCCACAACTCCTCCAGATAAAGAATGCAAAAGGCTAGACGCTTTTGGCATGAGAATGTTTTCGGGCGAAGGCCTGTTTCTTAGCTTCATAAATGTGGAGTGTTTATGGGGCATGTTCTGTAAAACATAGCTAAGAGATCTTGCCGAAGACCACAGAGCTTCTCTGGTTCAGACAATACATGATGGACAGGATGCAGCGGTAGTATCCATGTAGCCCTGGATAATACTGATTGCCTTGGCGGGGCTGTTGGCACCAGTGTTGTGCTTCGAAGACACACATTGATGAGGTCAACTCGATTCTCTGGCAATAAGCAGTCCTTCCTGGAAATGTGCCCTTTGATGACTACAGACTCTTTGCGGACTCAACACTTCAGAGATTTAAAGGCAGCCGAGCCACTGCAAGCTCTTTGTGGTTAGTGATGCCAGTGGGAAAGTTTCCCCCATTAATACACAAGTTTCTCACCAGGGCTTTTGGAGCCCTTGTTTGTTCTCCGTGCAGGGGGTCCAGGCTGCAACACCGGCGGAGCCGCTATCATCGCTGGGGTGGGACTCGGTCCCCCAGCAGGCTCTGCTCTCTGCGCGGTGCGGGAGGTGACGTCACCCTCCCGGCGCCTTCAAAATCCTCGGAGGACTCCCGCAGCGCGGGTTTCTCACCAGGGCTTTTGGAGCCCCAACGCTTGTTTGTTCTCCGTGCAGGGGGTCCAGGCTGCCACACTGGTGGAGCCGCTATCATCGCTGGGGTGGGACTCGGTCCCCCAGCAGGCTCTGCTCTCTGCGCGGGAGGTGACGTCACCCACCCGGCGCCTTCAAAATCCTCGGAGAACTCCCGCAGCGCGGGTTTCTCACCAGGGCTTTTGGAGCCCCAACGCTTGTTTGTTCTCCGTGCAGCGGGTCCAGGCTGCAACACCGGCGGAGCCGCTATCATCGCTTGGGTTGTTATATCTGGACATCTGCCTCATAACCTCTGATGAACATTATTGTCGTGGGGAGCATTGAAGGAGAACATGACGGAATCCCAGTGAGGCGAGGACTATAAGCGCCTAATAGAACCACAAAGCGGTGAGACTAATGACCAATTAATTACAATACTAGTCCAATATAATCCTGGTGAAAACTTCTATTACAGCGTGTGTAGCAAGTTGGACTTGTATTGGATAGTTGATTAACACAGTGTTTCACATTGAGCCATATGAATTGGTCCACCATAGAAGTATTTTTATAACTTTCTTTCTTCCAACAAACTTTTAGGTCTTAACGATTCAGCCGAACTGTGTTTTGTTTCTTTTTATCATTGTTTTTAACCCATTGTTTTTTATCGTGATTTTATCTCGTATTCTTGCCCATTGTACCCAACTCTTTGCATCTCGCACTAGGCACTTGGCACTTTTGCACCTGACACTTTAAATCTAATTCATAGCACCTAGCACTTTGCATTTTGTATCTTGAATTTTTACTGCTGTATATTGCGCCTTATAGTGAACCACGTACCTTGTTTGAGACACCTTGTCAGCCCCTCACCCCTAGAAATCTCTGGGTTAAAATTTTGTACCTCTACGAAATACAAAAATGGTTAGGCGCAAGCTCCAAAAACCTGTAGCCGACACCCCACACACTACTATAGACTCTTTCCTAGTGCGTGCAGTTAGTGCGATCAGTGATGAAATAGATAGAACGGAACGCCGCCTATCTGTGGGATCTGGCATGCTGGCAGTAGTATTGGATGGCGAGGATAGTGGTCTAATGCAGGAGGAAATTGGACAGCCAAGTGGACTAATTCATATTGAGCAACAAGGTACCCCAAGGACAACCGAAAGTCCAACAGTAGCACATATGCAGTCCAACCCCCTGCAACTGCATACACCTGATGGATCACCAATAACGAAAAGAAAAAGAGGTTGTAAGAAGAGCCAAATAGCTGAGGGGAGTAATAAAACCAGGAAAGGGCCGCTGCAGAATTTGAAAGACCAAATATGTGATGATATAAATACCCAAGGTACCACTATAAACTTACAAACTTCCCATATTGTAGCTGTTATGGCAACAAAGATCGAAGAATTATTAAAACCACTCTATCATAAATTAGATAATTGGCTAGCGAAGTAATTAAAATTAATGGTTTGCTACAGAATACAAATGATAGTCTGGGGGAAATGAGGAATCTAACAAAGGGGAGTTCTATTGATCAACCACCCCAGGCAATAGCTGTCACTGATAAGGCATTAAGTATGGCAACAGGCAGAAACGTAGGACGGGACAGCACGACGCAGCATGCATAGGGACCAATAATGGAAGGGATGAGTTGGGAAACCATCCCCATTTAACTCGGCAGATCCCGAATACTCAACTTTGCCAAAATAGAAGGTCAGAGTCCGAGATGGACCAACCAACGACAACGCAATCGAAGTTAAGAGAAAACAGGGTTCTTGTGGGAAGAGCTGACGTCCCTATAAATTTACCACCAGAATGCTGCCCGTATGTTGCAGCTATGGTTAATGTCCCCCTTTTACAGCCGGGCCAAAGGGAGCCACATGATACATTAAAAAATAAAGTGGTCCATTGGCTTCATAAGAACTGTGGTACCCAGTGTCTGGAGCAAGCCAGATACTCTTAACAAGAAGAGTAAACTAGATTGGCCCCTTAGCCAAGAGTGTCAAAGGGGACTGCATAATTATTAACTTCAGAAACCCAAGTTGGGCTAGAAACACCTTGGACAGAGCAGTATTACCACCACGCTTCGACCAGAATGTGTCACTACAACCACTTGTTTTTTCTACAGACATCTAAGACCTTCACATAATAAGGATATTGAAAAAAAGCCACTACAGTTTGATACCTGTCATGCCAACCTATTCCCAATATGTGTTACTCGTGTCAAATAGGTATCAAGCCCTGAGTAATTTACAAGAAAATGATTGACACAGGGCTGCCCGTTTACCTAATGTGGAGTATGTCCCTACTGGAGACGGGTTAAATGAACACGGAGCCGGGGTATCTACAGCTAATGCTTACTAGTAAATACTTCACATGTCCTTTCAAGCATCAAAGACTCACATGTAGAGACTAGACATATAAGTATGGACGAAGAAAGGAAATGTTAATGCTTTAGGGATAATTTGGGGAATGCACCAGAAAACGGCTATACAATTGTCACATGGAATATAGCCAGTCTTCTAAGTAAAAAGGATTCATTAGGATGGACAGATTTCATTAATGATCATGATATAATCTGTATACAAGAAACTTGGTGTATTGACCTTGTCCACATAGAAGGGTTCACTTGTTATAGTTTACCGGTGGTACCCTCACCTGCAGGTAGAGCGAAAGGGGGGCTTTTGATCCTTATGTCAAATAAACTACCAGTTGTTGCCAAAAGAGTGATCACAATCAGAGAACACTCACAGATTATATGGTTGTACTGTAAAGAGGGTAGGGATGTGATTTTGGTCAATCACTATAATAATGTGTTTGACACTACCCGTAGCAATGTGGTATTTGAATTAGACGAGGGGCTAGATAATTTTATATCTACGATTAATACCAATTTTGTAATTATATGGGTTGGTGATTTTAACACGCAAATATGCCCACTGTTAATGACCAAGGCCTGTGGGTATATGAGTGGTGAAGGTGATGACCATGTACACTTCCCACACAACAACTATAGAGGAGCTTTGAACACCACGATGGCAAAGTATGATCTTGAATTGTTGCAGTGTGCCCGTAACATTAATGGTGGGGTAATACCAACTTTTATAGGCAGGAACACAACATCTGTTATAGATCATGTGTTGATTTCTACAAATATCACACATATGTGCTCCACACCAAGGATCGCTGAGCTAGCACTTAGCGACCATAATTGTATTATAATGGCGTTATTGGTATGGGGGAACAAAACTTTATTATCACAAGGTACTATTACTAATATTGCCCCGATTAGACCAAATGGAACGCGAATTAAATGGGAGGGGGTCGACTCGACTAAAGTACTACACAACATTGTTGTAAAATGCGGAGCAGAGATTTCCTACTGCCTCAAAGAGGATGTTAATGCACCCTTGTTGTTATTTAATTTTGGTAAAATAAACACCATTATCGAAGGGATATTAACTGCTCCAACTAGGAAACAAATAAAACAATGTAGGGGATGGTTTAATCATATGTGCACCCAGGCCTCTAAACAACTTAAACAAGCCCTTAATAAAAAAAACTAGGAATCCTGAACTAATTAAAAACTTACGACTCAATTACAAATCCGCCATTAAATTAAGGAGAAAAGAACTACAGTAGTCAGCGTGGGAGAAATTATCATTGGCAGCAGATACAGGTAACAATAAGCTATTCTGGGAAACTGTTAACCTGCCGTATCTAAAAAGTGACTCATTCCCAGAATTATTATCCCATGTTAGCGGTGATGCATGGGTGTCACATTTTTCTAGCATTTTTAATCCATCCGAATGTGAAGTTTCTAGATCCAAAAATCCAGCACAGAGCAAGTGGCCAATTATACCCCTAAATATCACACTTGATGAGGTTAAGGTAGGACTGAATGGAAGCAGGGGAGGGAAAGCCCCGGGTCCAGATGGGGTCCCAATAGATGTTTACAAAGCAGCGATAGACCTATGGGGGCCTGTTCTTACTAGAGTTTTTAATCTAGCAGTGACAGAGAGCACACCGCCTACATGGGGTCAATCAATAATTATTCCCATTTTTAAAAAAGGTAATAAATCTCAGGGGCGGCTGGTGACATTTGAAAGTGGTAGGGCGTAAAAGTTCGGGATCAGTGACCTGTAGCGAGCAAGCTCGACTGTCATAATGGGGGTCTGAGGGGATTATCCCCCTGCAAAAAAATGAAAAAAGCTTGGGCAAATGGTGCATTTTAAAGCATATTTGAGCAAGCAAGAAGGTTAATAAGGCAATTGTGAAAGTGTAGTTCTGACATCAAGATTTCATATGATGACGTACATAGCTGCTTATTCAGTATAGTCCGTGCCTACTTTTGATCACAATACAATACTGCAGTGACCGGTTATAGAAAAGTGTGCGTGGAAGTATTGGGAATGCTTTTTTGTGCAGTGCACACTGTCTGTGGGACGGTAGGTCTTCGTATAAGGTTGCTGCGTGACCCAATTCTAGCGCCTTGAAACCAGTGGAGCGCTATGAAAATCATGCTTTAACTGATGGTGTTCTCAGCCCGGTTTAATCACCTCGTTAGCAAAACATAGGGGCCCATGTTATTCTCTAAACACCAAGTGGAGAAAGTGCCTTTCAGTTACACTGTAGATCTCCATCTGCACACGTGCTTGGCTGCTTCATCACTGCGGAACAGCAATCCTTCAGGGCAGCTTCTGAACAATGTGCCAACAGACTAGTGCCAATCTTATTTAACAAGGCACAGCCTCTCTCTCTGGCTGCCTCTCTTGCCCTCTACACTCTCTCTCTGCCCCCATCTCTTTCCTCTCTCCCTCTCGTGCCCTCTACAATCTCTCTCGCTCTCTCTCTCTCTGTCTCTATCCCCAACTCTCCCAGTCTGTCTACCTCTCTCGTGCCCTGTATTCTCTCTCTCTTCTGTATCTCTCTCTCTCAATGTTTTTCCCTGGCTCCCTCACTCCTGCCCTTTAGTCTCTCCCCCACCTCTTTCTCTTTCTCTCAATCATTCACCCTCCTCACTCTGTCGCCTCACACACACAAGCATACAAGCGTGCTCTCCCTTTCATTTTATCGCAGTCCGTCCCCACATTCACTGCCTCTAGCTGGTGAGGCCCTCCCTTCCTGCCCTATGGGGTAGGCCTCTCTGTATACAAATTCCCGCTGCTGGGTTGCAGCAGTGGGGTGCACACACAGTTATTCACGCACACATCTTGTGCACCACTGAACCCTCGTGCTGCTGCGGCTTGAGACGGGCCCACGTTTCCTGATGGTGTTCAGATCCCAAAAGCCCTGGGTGCACTTAGAACCCATATACAGTGTACACCCACGCACGGCGCACTGCCAAGTTACAGGTCACACATCAGATGGCTCACACGTTTATACGAACATGAACATGATTCAATTAACTTTCATTTAGTGAAGCTATGCGCACATTCCTTTATTTAAAAAATATATGTAGCACAATAAATTGAATAAACGTAACTGTAATAAAACCTACCTTTAATTTGCATGGATGATTTGGAGGGGTCGGCTAGAGGTGCGTTTTAGCTGCACTGGCTCCTGTTGTTTGAATTCGGAAGGTCCGGACCGTTACTTTCTAATCTGTGGTAGCTCCTGTGGCAGAGCAGCTCAGGCCGGCACTTCAGTTCGAGGCTGGCAGACAGAGAGCTTGGAAGGCCCAGGCAGCAAAATGCTCAGTTCAGGGTGAGACAACTAGCGTGCTGTTCTGGGCCATTGATTTAGTAAAATCTGCTGCTTGGTTCTTTTCTTCGATTCCTATCACACGTAAAAGAACAGTACACGCTGCTGCGACGTGGTTGTTCATTCAGTAGGCCCCAGCCCGCCAATCAAAGTGAGCAACAGCAGTTT
This sequence comes from Calotriton arnoldi, assembly GCA_963921515.1. Classification (NCBI taxonomy): domain Eukaryota; kingdom Metazoa; phylum Chordata; class Amphibia; order Caudata; family Salamandridae; genus Calotriton; species Calotriton arnoldi. The sequence continues at coordinate 995,308 of CAWUFW010007100.1, forward strand.
CAGAGGCCAGTGACACGCCCAGCCTTTCATTCTCTCCATAGATCTACCCCGCCCCTTGCCATTTACTTTAATGGCACTGCTCCAGACAGCCCTGGGCCATTGCGAAGTACGCCCAAATGGGTTTCGGCATCTCGCAATGAACAATCACCACTCCCATCACTATTGACGTCACATTTCAAGCTTATGCTTGCAGGTCGAGCAAGACCTCGCCCTGGCCCCTGACAAAGTGCAGGATAGTCCGGTCAAAGACCATTCGTTCGGACCCTCACCCCGCCCTCAGAAAAACAAAGAATCAAATAAAATTAAATGCAAACTTAAATTTTATTTTAAGATGCCCAGTGTTATTTATTTTTCATCCTCTTCTTCTTTCTCCTAAAATTGGGAGGGCAGCGCCCATTTCGACCATTAATACCAGCCGCCCCTGATAAATCTGAAGCTAAAAATTATCGCCCCATTTCTCTCCTAGACTCATCAGTAAAAGTAATGAGCAAAGTGCTATTGGTAAGATTAGAGGAGTGGGCGGCTGAGAGTGAGATTTTATCATCAGCTCAATATGGTTTCAGAAAAGGGTTGGGAACACTAGAACAATGTATTAACCTAGAACTTTTAATAGGTAAATATACGTGTGCAAAGCAGGGGAGTCTATATTTATGCTTTGCTGATCTCAGCAGCGCTTTTGATCTTGTTGACCATGCTGTTCTGTGGCCAGCTTTACTTAACCTTGGAGCCCCCGAACCCCTTATTTTCTTCCTCCCAAGGTTATATGAGAGTCTGTCGTGCAAAGTTATGTATGGCCAACGTGGTGAGTGCACCCCAAACTTTAAGGTAAAACGGGGCATCCGCCAAGGCTGTGTTTTAGCACCACTGCTTTTTACATTATTACTTAATGAGATTGATAATTCCCTCCAGTTGGTGCAGGCGGATGCACCTCATATAGCTGGTAGGCCCATACCGATTCTGCTTTATTCAGACAACGCTGTCCTCTTGTCCAGAACTCCGGTTGGCCTACAACGTTTAATGGACAAGTTTAGTAGTTTCATTACCAGTAGAAAACTTTTAATTAATAAAACAAAAACTTTTACAATGGAATGTGGCATTAACCATAAGAAACATAGAACCTTTTTTATTGATGGTACCAGAGTAGAAACTGTTAATAACTTCTGCTATTTGGGAATAAGCTTCTCAGGAAATGGGAACTGGACGCACGAAATAACCAACGTCCGTTCGAAGATGTCAAAGAGTATACATGGGGTCTTCTGATTTGCCTTATTAGGGATATGACAGATATTTAAGGCTAGATGCGCTTCAATCGCTTTGTATGGCGCAGCTGTGTGGGGCCACAACTGAGGCCAGACTTTGTTACAAGAAGAGAACTCTTTTTTTTTTTTTAAACGTCTCTTATGCTTACCCCCTTCTGCATCTACAGAGCTAATGCACTAAGAAGTAGGCTTAAATTATCTATCTGATTTGATTGCCATGCGACCAGTAATGCTCTGGAGATCTATATGGGCCAAGGATGAAACCAAATTTACCCAAACAATTATCAAGGACTGTTGACAATTGGATAATAGTCTACGTATCCCTTGGCTAAAAAATATTGTTGATCTATATAATGAATTATTTAAGATTAAGATCTATGAAAACCCCGAGCATGTATTAACTTTATCTAAACAAGAGATAAAGGATACTTTCTTGGCCCACAAAAATGAGATTCGCCTGAGGGGCGTAGTGAAGCAAACTACATTTATATTTTACCAAACAATAGAGCTCAAAAGCGGCTTCTAAGACTATTTGTCTATAGTCACTAAGCCTTCACATCGTTTCGTTTTAACAAGATTGAGATTAGGAATTGTACATCACTTGGTTGCTTACCCTATTATGAAAACAGGGCCAACGTCCCCATGCCCTTGTGATGAGCGATCCAAACAGAGCACTATGCACTTTTTGCTATTATGTAATTTTTATTTGCATTTTAGATGTTTTTACCTAAAGCCACTTTTAAAAAAATATAATGTGAATACAACCCACGCTGCTATGAAACTACTTGTTACTCTCAATGACCCAGTGATATGTTTTTATGTTGCGCTATACATCCAAAAAGCAATTGATGTGAGAAAAAGCACTGCCTTTATCAATTGATTTTATGTGTAATCAACTGGATCGTTTATGTACGGCTGATTGTTGTTTTTAAGAAATCATGTTTATCTAATAACTGTTTTTGCTTTTCTGGTTGTTTTACAAACCGAATAAAGCTTGCAGAATTTGAATTTACACAAAATTCTGAGGCTATTCAGGCTAGCATATAGGCAAAATCAGCCTTCCCAACCAGTGGTATAGCAGACAGTCCAGTCTTTTCCGGCCTGTGTAATGGCACCTGAAGACACCACGCACAGTACGATAAACAGTCATCAGTGGAGAGCTAGTGCCATATCAGTCTTCTGAAGCTTCAGGTGATCCATCTTGCCCTAAAGGCCTTCCTTCCTTCCATCCATTAAGAGAGATTGGTGCAGGTCCTCATGGACAACCTTACCACCATGTGGTACTGCAACAAGCAGGATAGAGTGGAGTGATTGGCCTTGTAACATGAAAATCTGCGCCTATGGTGGTGTCTGCAACAACAGAACATCTGCCTGGCCCCCAACCACATGGCAGGGTCCCGAAATGCCAAAGCAGACTGCCTCAGCAGGCTTTGTCTGGCAGACCACTAGTGGCGTCCTAATTCGAGGTTGTGCAGGGCATCTTCGAACATGAACAGGGAGCCCTGGCTAGATCTATGTTCCCCTGTCGGAGCATGCAGTGTCAGCAATGTTGCGCACTGGAGTGCCCTCGTTAAGATGCTTTCTAACTGGAATGGAACGCGGGACTCCAGTATACCTTCCTACCAAGACTTATCCTGCCAAGGGTTTTGAAGTAGATCAGGAAAGGCCGGGCCCAAGTCCTCTTGATTCCCCTGGACTGGGCGAGAAGAGTGTTTTGCCTTTTCTCTCTGCAGCAGGGCAGGGTCCTTAATCTGAATCTCCACAACTTACACCTCCGTGCGAGACTGAACAGCAGCAGTTAAATGATTTTAATTGCCAAATGAGGTTGTGGGTGATAGTCTAGCTGCTAGATGCCCTTCCACAAAGTCCATCTACGCTGGGCGCTGCAACAAATCTGTTTAGTGTCTGAGATGCCAACCTCTTATAAGCCAAACTTCTCTTTAGTTATTTTGTTTGTTCTCTCCTTAGCCCAGCAAAGCCTTGCAGTGGGTACAGTGAAAGCATATGTATTGGTCTTTTAGGCTACTCAGTGTTTAGTCGTTCAACCATCCTTGTTTGTCACCAATTGTGACCTGTTTCATGAAAGGTTTAAAACATGTTTTCTCCCAATTCATTTGTGATGCTCCTGTGGAATTTTAACCAGGCCCTGACACTCCTTATGTGCACACACTTCGAGCCTAAGCATAGCTGCTCCCTTAGGCCCTTGACACTGAAAACGTCTTCTTTACCACCATCATGTCAGCATGCTGTGTGAGTGAGCTGCAGGCACTGTCTGTCTAACCACCCTACACCAAGTTCTTCCCAGATAAGTTAGAGTTGAGAACTCAGTCGGCTTTTCTTCCTAAGGTCTTAATGCCCTTGCATGTTGGTCAATCAATCGCCTTGCCTGCATTCTTCACTCTGCTTCATTCTTCGAAAGAGGAGGAGAGTTTCCATTGCCTTGACCCAAAAGAGGGTGCTGAGCTTTTACAGCGGTCTGACAAAAGATCATGTGGTAGATGATCAACTTTTTCGCTTTTACATTGATCGATGAAAATCATGTGGTAGATGATCAACTTTTCATCACCTTTTCAGGTGAAAAAAGGGAGGGACTGTGCAAAACATGACCCTGTCGAGGTGGATAGTCCTCTGAATTAGGATCTGCTACGGAATGGCTAAAAATCAGCCCCTGGGAACTTATACCACCACATCCAAGGACACAGCAAAGGCAATGGCATGAAGGATGTCTATTCTTGATACCTGCCAGGTTGCATCGTGGGCATCGGTACATAGGTTTCCGAAGCACTACTGATTTGACAGTTAGGCCCAACAAGAAGGTCTTTTCCCTTGTTTAGTCCTGCTAGACCATTTGGTCTGAGTGCACTGTCCAGACCATCCACCTTAGAGAGGACTGCTTTTATATATATTCTAAAGGTGAGGAAACTACTGTTAGAAGTATCCATCAGATAAACAGGTTGCCGTATGTAACTCTATCTAACTGCATATTTCTCACTCCTGTTCTGTGTGGTGGCCTCTTTAAAACCTAAAAATGGCCCTGGTTAGTGAAAGGCATACTGTCACTAACTATTGTTCCAAGCTCTGCATCTTACCGCATGGAAAAGGAAAGGCTTAAGAAACTGACAGTGTGCAAGGTTGGCCCTTGTATGCGGCTCCACCCCATCACTTCTGGGGCAGTACAAAGCCAACGCACAGCCACGCGACACCACCTGTTGGCGCACAGGAGCCAAGTTGTTGAAATTCTCTGGATCCAAGCTGGCACCTGGAGATATTCTAAAGGTAACAAATCTGTTTAGGGTCAATCATTGGAAACAACAATTTGTGTAGGTTATGTACCAGCATGTGTGTGTAGTGCACATGAGCCCTCCATATGGCCTCTTAGACAGTTGTAGGCTGTCTGGACAGTGCATTTCCAGAAAGTTCTGGGTCGCCTCTCATACGGGAGCCTGGATGACATTGGATTGTTATCTGATGTGATGCGAGTGAGTACCGTTGGGTGTGCTCGATGGTAAAGCCTAAAGAAGTTTATTGTGTTCCTCCTGAAAACTTCCCTTGTTTGATGACAGAGATGTGGGGACTCAGACGTTTGTGAACACACCAGGGAAACCGGGTTAGCTAGGTGAAATACACCATTGTTTATTAAATTATAAGTTAGGGTGAGAAGCTGCATTCAGCACAATCTGCTTTTTAGAGCAGTGGCGTAGCAAGGAGGGGAGGTGCACCCTGGGCGGCACGAGTTTTGGTGGCGGCTGCCTCACCCCCGCTCTTACAAGCATTTGCCGCCCCACTGCAAACACAGGAATCGCCAGCAAGGATTTGCTGCCCTTCTGCCTCCATTCCATAAGGCTACAGGAAGTGGTGTTCTCTTTACCTGACAACAGTTCCATTTTGGCTTCTAAGATGGTGGCCTGGTGTATTCGTAAGCTAGTTCCAGTCTCTATTGGCACAGCAGGTAAGTCGTTTATTGTACTGTCTTTTCAAACTATATGTATTGTTTCTGAATTACATAACCCTACTCCCTCTACCAGGAATAGTTAGCCTAGACTTAGCATGGGTTCTCCCACACCAGTGATCACTCAATTCCTGAACCCAAATCTCTTCTGTGACTAGTACCTACACTAAATCTGAGACAAATCACACCAGAGCGGTCTCTGTATCTTTCTATCTTTCTATCTCACTATCTCATTTCCCCTTTTTTCTCTTGAGACTAGCCTTAGGCCAGTGATTTTCTGGTCTGGGTCAGGGTTGGCACTCTTCCAGCTCCCTGGCATACCTTAGGGCTCCTTGGATGTGTGGAGTCCTCCAGTCAGGTTACACCCAGCGGATTCATCTTCAGCACCCTCCAGCAATCCAAAAACTTTCTGGATCCACTGTGACCAAAGTCAACCAGCTTTTGGTGTCAATAGAGATGATGGGGATGAAATTCACCTACAATATGATCATGACAATTTCTCTTTGGATCTTCAAGAGGCCAGTGGATTGGACACGTCCCCACACACAGGGTTCTCTGTTCTCCCAACATAAGTGACAGCTTCATTTGCTGTAGTCATCAGACAAGCAGCTGAGGTCCGGACTCAGTTGTCGGCTACTGAGGTGAAAGCCAATATCCTCAATGAAGTTTTGCAGCAGGGGCAGACCTACTCTGAGCACATGCTATCATTCAATGAAGCCCTGACGGACACTCTCATGGATACCGTGGCAAAACTTTGCTCCTGTCCACCTGTAAATAGGCCAGAAGCACAACACCACAGACCTGCTTTGGGTGACCCTTCTTTTTTTAATGCAGTTCCCTACTCCTGAATGTCTGGCAGTTCAGGCTTTGACTGGCAGGACTAATCCCAACTCATTTCCTACAATACCCCCAGATAGAGAGTCGAAGAGAATTGAGGCATTCGGGAAACTGGTCTTTTCCTTGGCTAGCCTCGCCCTTTGGTCAGTCAATCCCAGCTGCTTGCTGGGAAGGTTCTCCCACCCGTTATTGGACATTGTTGCTGAGATCTTGCCAGGAGACCCAGAGGAATTCCTTGCTAACCGGGCGTAATCTAGTCAGGATGGCCAGGACGCAACCAAATATGTCATAAAGTATGGACTGAACACTACCAATTGGACACTACTTCAAAGAAGTTGGAACTAGCATGGTGCTCCGGTGCCCCCTTTTATTAGATCCATGGGCTTCTCTGCTGGCATTCAGTCGTCACTCATGGATATGCCTTTTCCCGGGTCTCGCCTATTTGACGAAGCAGTTTTGCACTACTGCACTGCAAAGAAAGCAGAGCTATAGCATGCCCCTTCTGTCTCTCCATACCTGCACAACAGTATCCACTATAATTTCGCTCCTTTCGAGGCATCACTAAAGGTTTTGCTTACAGGCAACACCAAAACATACTACCTCTCTAACATACGCCCCAATTCTTTCGAGATTGCCGATCCCGCCGACAACGACTAGGTCCGCAGCGATCATTTCAGTCCAATGCCCTTCCAGCAGCAGCCTCTTGACTACCCTATGGAATGCAGAACCAGTCACTTTCTCCAGGGGTGCCAGGCCGTAAAATTTGAGAGTTGGTGCCCTCAAATAGTTCAATGAGGCTACGTACTGCCATTCCTTTCGAACCCACTGCATCTTCAGACCGCACCAAAAAACTTCCTTTTGTCCATTTTACTGCAGGAAATTCGGGCTTTTTTGGCGAAAGGAGATATTGAAAGTCCCAGTATTGGAAATCGGAACTGGATGTTATTCCCTAGTGAGGAAAAAGAGTGGAGGCCTTTGCTCTATTTTAGATTTCTCACTTCCTGATTTCTTCTCCCGGACTGACAAATACAAGATGGTCACTATGGCTCAGGTTCTATCTGCCCTAGAACTAGACCGAAGAGGGCCCCTGTAAACATTGAATGGAGAAGGCAGAACCAAGGGAAAAAATAGCTTGAGGCACCAAAAATAGCCAACTCCATACTTCTTTATATGGGTATAACTCCACGTAAAAAATATCAGTTCATGAGTCAGTGATAACCGTCTTATTTTTTTACACATAATGTTTGTTTTCACTATTTTATACATCTCTCAAAAAGTAATTTGTATCAGAAATACCATATATTTCCCAATTCCACTGATAAAAGGGAAATATGCTTGCTCAAACAAAATTTGTTAGGCAGACAATTACATGACATGACCCCCATCCAAGGACATTGCTAAAATTTCACACCCTTGCTATAATCTACCATACCACATCCACTCATGCTCATTCACTACATATTGCTCAGAAAAAGGAGTATAATCATTACATCAGTCTCTATTGTTATCCATCACAGTGATATGTGAATCCTCATTATTTAAAACACTCAACATTTCACAATGGGCCTCATCATAGCTTACCCTCACATGTACCCCACTTTAATAATGTATAAGTATACAGGGTGTCCTTCAACCAGAAAATACTGTAATTCGTGGTCTGTGCTGGGGCCCTGTTCTACTGCCCTCAAACGCATACACCTACTCATTGCCATAAAAGCTGAAAATTTGATCTGAGACCGAAGTACAACCAGCTTTAAGGTAGGCAGATTTCTGTGATAGCAATAAGGGCTCGACCTCACTTTAAGATGGTTAGTTGCTTATGGTAGATATTGTTCTCATTACAGGTGCAAACCCAGAACCTACACTATTTTGATCGTACATGTACTTCACCTATATGGTTTTGCAGTTTGGTGGTATAGTGAGATGGTTGATATGCCCTATGGTGCAGTAATACAGGATAAGGTGTTGTAGACAATCGTGTTTGGAGAGCTTCAATGATGGCAGTACACAGTTATTGAGGAGTCAATTGAACCCTTTGATTAAAGCATTAGCTATATCATGTTGTGGTGGACAATATGGAGTGCCATTATGGATTATATATATTGTTTTGTGCATGGGTTTCCACATTTGTCACCAATGAGGATATCAATTAATATAGATATTGACACTAATGTCAACGGAGCAGAGGTGTAAAGTGGGTGGCATATGAATATGTAAAATTGCAATTGGGATTGTTTTCTATTTTTTAGCCCTGAGGAAGTCGTGGGGGTGCGCCCCATTCACGACGAAAAACTTCTTGGTTTTAAGGCTAAAAAGAAATAAGAGGCCGGCAGGCCGAATAATTAAAAAGAACATTGGAATACAGATTGTGATTTTGAATATTCGTTGGTGTACTCTAACACATAATGCGGCGGGTGCTTGAGGCTGGAATGTGATATATTCAGTGGTCTTGGATCACTCAAATTGGGGAGTTGGGTGAATTTCCTTACCTCTTGGAGCACCGCAACCGAATTAGCATTTAGCAAGATATTGTGTGGGATTGTTAAGTGAGCTATACTCACAAAAAAGTATCGGGACGTTGTGAAATATATACCAAATAAGTAACCACGGTGTAGGTGTAGGGAGAAAGTATAAGAAAAAGAAGGGGGCATTAGTCTTATAAAGACGAGAACCCTCACTCACCCAAAGGTGACATGCTTCATCATTGGGTTCCCTCTTGCACACTGTGACCGCAAGGTTCACAGTGTTCGCTACAACTCTCCCTCAGGAGAGGAGCGGGAGGTGTTTTTAAATCATCCAATGGAAGTCGGAGTGAGGGGCAGAGTGCAAATTAAGTGTAAAAGTGTTTTAAAACTAACTCAAGGGAGACAAAATTAACTTTAATCGGTGTCCCCAATGGTCAGAGCTAAAAGAGCTAAGTGAAAAATAGGGGTATAGATATTCCCTATTGAAGTAAGGTCAACATGTTTCTGCCTGTGTGACCTGCTGGTTCATGGCATTCTTCAGGACCCACTTGTCGTCACTCTGCTATTTCCGTGCAAAAATAATAATAATTCTAAAATGTGAATACCATACTTTTTTGTAATGGCATCAGTCAAAGTGGTACCAGCTGCAGTATGGTCCACAATCACATGGGTACTACTAATGTACCTCCACCTTCCAGGGGTCCTTTACTGACAGATCTCAGGAGTCTCTATCTCCGTGTTCTGCCTCCTATCAAGTAAAGCCCGAAGTGTTAAGTGAGCGCCAGACCCCAATTCGATCACCCCTCATGAGCATTTTCAGTTTATCATGTTCCCCTTCTGCCTTATCAGGGCCACTCAGGTGTTCACAATGGTGATGGCAGTGGTAGAAGACTAACTTCAGATGTCAAGTATATCAGTCTTCTCCTGCCCTGTGAATCACCTTCAGACAATGCTGAACCTACCGGCATTGTTGGTGTTCACTATCCATGTGCAGAAGTCACTCCTGACTCCTTCACTGAGGCTCCATTTCATCAGCTCCATCCTGGATACAATTTTTCAGGCCTTCCCTGTGGAGCAGCGAGTCCAGGACATTCGGGCTATGATCCCAATGTGTCAGCCTTGATCATGGGTCTCAGGTAAGGTGGCTCTGAGGCTTCTTAGTCTGTTGGCCTCCTGCATCCTGTTGGTTGACCATTTCAGATGGCATATGCGGCTCTGCAATAGCATCTGAAGTCTCAGTGGGCCCTGCACCGACAGAACCTGTCAAATTCAATCCAGGTTTCGGAGGAGACTGGAAAAGATCTGCAGTGGTGACTGCTCCAGCCACACTGGACCAGCGAGATCCCTCCCCCAACTCACCCAGAGCTGACGGTGTAACAAGGAACGGCTGATTCAGATCCTCACAGCCACAGCACCATCAGGTATTGCAACAAACGGCAGAGTGAGGTCCTAGACCCGTGCCAGGAGGCCCTATGCCTCTGAAGTGCCAGGGGATTTCCCCGATCTTGCACCGCCTGGCAGTATCTTTAAACTCCAGGGTGGACAAACTCGGCGCCTAGCGGATCATCAGAAGTTCAAGTTATTAACCTTCTATAGCACTCTTTCTGGTGGATATTCTATCTAACCGCAGTTTGCTCACCGTCCTCCCACCTTCATGTTCTGTAGCATGGCCTTGTTTCCCCTTTTCTAAAAAGGTTCTAAAGTAGAGATCTGCACACTGGAACAGATAATTGGTTTTTCAGCTCCACATCCGAGGGCACAGACAGTGTCAAGAAAGAAACTGACATAAGCATGCTTGGGTGACTCCTAAGCAGCTCTATCAATCACTTGCAGTTTGTAATGGAGTAGACATGGAGCCGACAAATGCCACCTACTATTCACTGAATCATCACTCATTAAATTGATTATCTCAGAGATTCATTGCAGAAAGCAATTGTTTTTCACTGCAGCAGATTGTTTTTAAAGTTTGTGGGGTCTAGAACGTAATGGGAATGTTGTGGACAGGGGATTCTGTGGGCCCCAGTTGCTGCCTGAGGTGGATGGATGACGGTTAATAAATCTATGTCCTACCTTCACAACCGTCTCTGGATATCTTTTCAGTGGCGACGATTGAGCCGTCAGCATGTCCATCTCCGCTGCCGACGTCCATCCTGCGATGTTCTCGGTGCTCCGTGCGGTTCTGTGAAGCGCCGATTCCTGTGCTCCAGCGTGCCAGCGCCTGAGAGGCTCCTATTCTGTGAATTCCAGCACCTGTGAGTTTTGTGTTCCGTGCTGTGTCTTCGGAATTGAGGGCGCAAAATTGGGCATCCGGTGTACTGGATTTGGCTGAGGAGCACGCGATTGGAGCGAGCGGAGGCAGCAGGTGTGCGCGCGGTTGGTGCGCGTGTCACCTTATACGTCAGCATTTCCCTCGCACGTAAGAAGCCCTACACCTGCTAAGAGGATGCCGCCGCTGCTGTATGCGCGGTGGCCATCTTTAAAGTATTACGTTCATGATTGCGGTGACAGGCACACCTATTATCATTGCCTGTCACGCATAAGAACCCTAAACCTGCGAAGAGGACGTGCGGTGACCACTGCTGCAGAATTGCATTCACGATTGCGGTGACAAGCACACCTATCATCGCTGTGCTTCATACGGAGATAGGCACACCCATTGATATTGCCTGTCATTCCCATGCGCTATGGTTCATTAGCACAAGTCGGTGATAGGCACATCTTTCATTTTCTGCAATATTGTTGAACCCATCTATCCATTTTGCGAATACAGTGACAGACACATCATCATATTAACTGCTTCTCTCAGAGTTTTCCAACGGAACTCTGTTTTCAATAAAAAGGGCGAATCTTATTTGAAAGAGAAGATCTCCCCTAGCTTTATCTGCGAAGGTCAGGGTATCCAAAGATATTGGAGTAGACGCCTCACTCACTTATCATGACATGCTTCATCATCGGCGCCTATCCACACCCGGGTAAGATGATATTGTCCGGACGGACTCAACCATAGATGGAATGGGAGTTCTTAGATAAAGCAGTACTGGACATGCAGGGATCCAGAATAGTGGTGTTAAAAATACCTCCAGGTATACCCAAATGTTCTGTTTATTTGGAGGGTACCTAGGGTATGTGTAAAAACGTGAAGTTTTTGGGTTCTACTAAATATAATCGTTCAGTTGTACCCGTTTTGTAGTGCCAACATGTTTCGGCCCACGCTCTGAGCCCACGTGGGTCTGGGGCCTTCGTCAGGGCTAATTATCTATTTTATTGTCCCTGCTTTTCAATGCACACGCACTCCATGTACTATCGTGTGGCCTAATGCACTCACCTGTCTTCTTGTCCACAGTGGATTTTCTAGTAAGGGGAGAAATGGAGAAGTCAATGACATCTTAGTAAACTGACTTATTCGATCATGTCTCTTCCATACTTATGGTTCGGACAGTGGTGTCCTGTGTTTCCTGAATACACTCCTTCCGTGCATTTCACTATGGCACACAGTTTCCCTAAAACACTGTATTTAATATAAATATTGTGATCCCGTGAAAGTATATAAAACAGTGGGTTGTTGACTATGTACAAATTAAAACTATATTTACAGTCACCCACATTTGAATAGGTTGTGAGTATTGTGGTCGGTCTAGATGTAATTTTCCAAAGTATCGTGATTCTACCTTAATCAATCATTCATGTGCTTTTACTTTTGACACAGCGTAACCACCTGTTGTTGAGTAGATTTCGTGATGTTAAGTACACCTCATATGTCTCTGCTTCTTATTTGAATGGAAAGAGCTGGTTTGCCCTTTTCTTGATATTTTCGCAACATTTGTCAATTCATAAATATCAATAAAGTTTTGGACATATGGTGGTTTACTTTAGAGTGAAAATATGCCTTACATGTATTTCCTTCCTGCTCATTCCATGTGATCGGTAACTCACCCCTGTCAATTTGGACCTGCGTACTGCAGGCAGTTTAATGTAAAATGGACTTTATATAATCTCTTAATTGTAACATATCATTCGTTAATTTTCGGGCGGTCTTGAATGAAGTTTAAGGTATGAGGTGGTTATTTGCTTCCCTTCACTGGAAGGCATTTTATGTACAGCTTGGGTGTTGTATCCTGTGTATGTTATATAAACTTTATTGTTCCATATTTTAGTGGTGGATCTTAAATCATTGATTTTGATCTCAGACCATCGGGTTTGATCTGCCACGGAATTTCGGGTGTGTTTTGTTCCTAATGATTTTCTTATTTCCAACTTGACCCAAGTTGGATTCTGTGTTTCATATATCCACCTTTGCCAAACGTTTCTAGGTTATAGTTGTCCAGGGTATTTCTTCATTTAACCCTCTTGAGGTGCTTGAGAGGGGATAAATCCATCTTTGTTCTAGTTTCAACAACTGTTTATCATTCACTGATGTGGGTAGTTTTTCAATCACCGTCCAGGTGAAGTCGTTCTCTGTGTGGCCAGATGATTGAAAGTGATGCATTAGTTTTGTGATGGTCTTCTCACATCGGAACGTGCTGCGATGTTCATTGATACATGTCTTTATTTTGCGTGTCGTCATCCCTATGTATCTCAACTGGCATATACACGTGATTACGTATACAACATTACTACTGTTGCAGTTTGAATGTTTTCTCAGTTGCCAGGGGGTTCTCAATCCCAGGTCGATCTCCTTGCTTGCTTTCGTCAGGGGGCAGACATTGCAACCTCCACACGGGAAATGACCTACTACTTCTGGTAGGTTCCAAATTGTCTGTAGTGTACGGTTCTCCTCGCTTCTCAGTCGTGGGCGGGTGTGCACTACTGAGTCCCTCAATGATTTAGCTCTTTTAAACGCAAACATTGGTTCCTCTAACCTTAACATCTCAGAATTCAGAGTCTTCCAATGTTGCAGTATTATTCTCTTGACTGCGTTGGATTCTGTGCCATAGGTGGTTACACACACAATCCTGGTGTTTTGGGGTTTCGTGTGTGTTTCTAATAATGTTTCTCTTGGGTTATGTTTCGCTCTCTTGTTTGCCCTATTTACCAGTCGTTTCAGGTAAGACTTCTCTTCTAGTTTCTTTGCGAATAGCATAGCATGTTCCTCGTACGTTTTTTTATCTGAACAATTCCTACGTAGTCTCAGGAACTGCCCTACTGGTAGGTTGTCTCTAAGAGCTTTCGGGTGGAAGCTATCGTATCGAAGGAGATTATTTACATCGGTTGGTTTGTAAAACACCTCTGTTTTGAGTACCTCATTTTCTGATCAAATCTTCAAGTCAAGGAAAGTGATTGATTCTCTGCTTGTAGTCATGGTGAAGTTTAGATATTCGTCTCTTTTATTTAGCCAAGTTAGAAATTCTATGGCTTCTGTTTCGGAACCTCGCCAGATCAGAAAAATGTAACCTATGAACCTTTTCCATATTCGCACCTTGGTGTCAAAAGGGTTGTTGTTTTCATAGATGTTCTTCATTTCGAAGTCATGGACATACAGGCAGGCAAGACTAGGCGCAAATGTACTGCCTATCGAAGTTCCGTGGGTCTGCAAATAGTAGTCTCCTTCGAATTCAAAACAGTTCTTTGTCAGCGCCATTCTAGCACAATCCAGGACAAACCTCTTTGGTGTCATGGACTCCCATTCCTCGTTCATCAGTATAGTCTCAATTACCCTTAGTGATGCCTCTTGTGGTATGCTGGTATACAGCGCCTCAACATCTAGTGTGATAAAGATGTCGGTGGTTTAATTGAAATTCAAGGTCTGGAGTAGTACAAGGATGACTCCTGTATCCTTCAAGTAGGAGGGCATTTTTTGTACTAGTGGTCTTAAGAAGTGGTCTGTTAATTTTGATAAAGGTTCTAACACCGAACCTATGCCTGACACAATGGGCTTCCAGGTGGTGGGTTTTTGTTTTTATGCACCTTTGGCAAAATGTAGAAATAAGGTGTTCCTGGATTATCCTCTTTCAGAAACGCCGCTTCTTGCGTGGTGATCCAGTCCCTCTCTTTGGACTCATCTACCATCTCATGTATTAGGTCCATGGTTTCCTTCGTAGGGCCGCGGTGTAGTATTTTATAGTTCTGTGTATCATTGAGGAGTTTTTTACACTCATTTCGGTACATCTCCAGGGCATTACCACTGTGGCTCCCCCCTTGTCCGCTGGTTTTATTATGATCTCCTTCATATTGTCGATCTCGGCGATAGCATTGCGTTCCGCTCTTGTGAGGTTGTTGAACACTTGTTTGTTTTTGTCCTTCAGTTTATCCACTTCAAGGGTTACTGCCTTCTCAAAAGCCAACAAAGCTGGTGGCATGGTGTGGTTCGGGGGATTGAAATGGGATTTCTTTCTCAGGCCTGTGTTCTTGTCTTCCTCTTCCTGGGGTCGTCTGTCTTGGTCTGCAAAAAAGACTGATAGTCTTAATCGTCGGAAGAATTCTGCCATCTCAATTCTTAAGTCGAATAAATTGGATTTTGCCGTGGGGACGAAGCCTAGTCCTTTGTTAAGGACCGCTTCCTGAGTGGTAGTGAATGTTACCTCACTCAAGTTGATTATTCCCGAGGGTTTCTGCTGGTACTCGGTTGTGTTTCTTGCAGTGTTGATTCCTCTTGTTGAGGTTGCCAATGTACTCTTGGACCTCTTCATTTTCCTCTCCCCTGGTTTTGGCCTCTCCCTAAAAAAGGTGCCTGGAAGGGTTGCCATTGGTAACCGTATTGCGGGGGTTGGAATGGTGGCTGCTGATAGGGTCCCCATCCATATGGGGATTGCTGGAAAGGGCCTGTATGCTGGTAATGGCCTCTATTTCTCCGCGGGCGTCCCCCTCTTTTTCTCATATTCCAGGGTCGATTCTGTCCTTCTCCTGAGGAGTCACTGAAGTATTTCCCTGAGCCTGTGCTGTCTGTGTCTGAATAGTCAGATTTGTCTGCTTCACTTGGACTGTAGTCTTCTTTTGAATAAGGGAATGTACCTTCAAAAGTAAACCGTTTCAGATCTTTCTGGAACTTGTTTATCTTTGCCTGTGTTAGATATTCCTTATGTTCGTTGATGGTTTTATTGTTGTCCTCTAGTTTCTTTTTGAATGTAGCAATAGTCATTTGTGTCTTAAGTCCATTTTCCATGGTCTTGATTTCGACCAGGAGGGCATCAGACAGTCTCTTAGCTGTTTGTATGATTAAGACCAGCCAGTCTCTCGTGCATTTCCATGCTATGAGAGACCAGCTGCGTCTGAATTCTGGGTTGTTCAGAAAAATACGAGGTGCATTGGATACAATTAGACCGTTCGGAGCTATGTTTCCCCGCAGGTATTCGGTCATGATCGCTCCATGTAAGAGTGTTTTAAGTTGAGTGCGCTTCAATTCTGTGAGTGATTCCCAGTCACCAGTGTATTGTGTCGTTTGTGTTAGTGATGATTCAGAGATTAGGGAAGGTGCCGACAGGATTGACGTAATTACGTCCTCCGTGAAAGCAAGGCCTTCCGCCATTCCTGTATTAAGGTGATGGTCGGTTTTGACCTTTTTTTCAAAATCAAGATTGTTTTGAGTGTTTCCAACCTTATTTGGTTTTTGAATTCTATGGGTATTTGACTCTCAGGGCTGTGGAGGCCCCACTAGACTCTTTTTCACAAGAGAGAGTGAGAGGAATGCAAGGCAGTTGCAACATCCCGTCTACAGTCTTAACACAAATAAGCAACTGCTTCTCTCAGAGTTTTCCAACAGAACTCTGTTTTCAATAAAAAGGGCGAATCTGATTTGAAAGAGAAGATATCCCCTAGCTTTATCTGCGAAGGTCAGGGTATCCAAAGAGATTGGAGTAGACGCCTCACTCACTTATCGTGACATGCTTAATCATCGGCGCCTATCCACACCTGGGTAAGATATTACCCGAGCGGACTCAACCATAGATGAAATGTGAGTTCTTAGATAAAGCAGTACTGGACATGCAGGGATCCAGAATAGTGGTGTTAAAAATACCTCCAGGGGGGCGTGGTCTCGCTATGAATGGAGTGAGACGCACGCCGAGGGAGCTCCGGCTAGCCGCTGCCTTTATCAGCCTTTACTGCGGCATCAAGGCTTTCCTGGCGACGCTGTTTGGAGCGCCTGGGCACCGGAGGGGATCGGGCGTCCTTTGCTCGTCCGGCGCTCGCCTTGGTCTGCTGGTAACGGCTCTTCTGGTGGTTGGAGATGGCGCCCGGCCCGGGGGCACGCAGCCGCCATTTTCTGCCGCCCAGGCGCCGGAGTGTCCTTGGAAAGTGAGGGCCCGCTTCTGCCTCTTCCTGACATGCCCGGGGGCCTTACCTGATTTCCTGGGGCCCGGAGCGGAGATCCGGTGGCTCGGACCCCCTACACTGGCACACGGGGGCTCTGCTGATTCACGGCTGCTGGGACTGCCGCCATCTTGGGCCTTCTAGCGAGGTACATGGGGGCGGACCGCGGAGCCCTTGCCTGCCTCTCTGTCACCCTCTGGGAAGCTGCTTGGTGCGCCTGGACGCCGGAGATGCCCGGACACGCGGTGCGCCCATCTCGGATGCCCGCGGCCACCACTTAGACCCCCCTGGGCCCCGGAGAAGTTCCTGACATCGGGAGCTTGCTGCCAACACTAGACAACACCCTGGAGAGCGCTGCCTGACCTCCTGAGGTTTGAAGCGGGGGTCTGGCGGCTTGGGCACACTACTTTGGCACACGGAGGGTGTGCCGTCCCGCCGCTACTGCGACGGCCGCCATCTTGGGCCTGCCGGCACGGCGGGAGGGAGGGAACCACCGGACACCTTTGGCTGACTGCTCATCATAGCATCAGCCCTCTAGAAGTCCTGCAAGACCCCCTTCTGTGCCGAGGTGAGTGGTAACACGCGCCGGGACCCCTCCCGGGTTGGTGCTCTTCCCCGTGCGCCCTCACGAGTGGCCTCCTCCTCCGTACCTGGCTCCGACTTCTCTGGGGCTGGAAGAACCGCTGCATTCGCTGGGGCCTCCCAAGGGACTCACAAGACTCTCTCCTTCACCCTGCCGGTGTCCTCCGCCTCCTCACGCGGCCTGGGGGGAGCACCGGACTCTGAAAAGTCACGCTTTCACTACTCACCTCTTTGCTGCGGATAGTCCTGCCCCCCCACACAGCGGCTGTCTCGACTACATACGGGAGGTGGCATCCGGCCTCCTGCTACACCCTCCTGCCCTGGCTCCACATTCGGCGCGTGGGTACTGGAGGGGTCATGCCACGCCCTAAAGCCGGGAAAGACATGGCTGCCCCTCCGAAGGACAACCCTGTGACGGCCCTGTGGAATAAACCTGGTTCTACCACTGCTGCAGTTATGGCTTCATCGACAGGGGACTCCCCAGTCCTTCATGGCTCACTTTCTACAGGAACTCAAGTCCGAAATTGGCTCCCTCCGCACTGAAGTACAATCCTGTGTCAAGGAGCTTAGGAGAGATGTCACTGAAATTGGGGGGAGAGTGGACGACCTTGAGAAGACGGTGGACGCTCGCACGGAAGATCAGGAGCAACTATGGCAACGACTGGCTCTCATGGAGGAACAGCATATCGAGCTCCAACTTAAGCAGGAGAACTTAGAAAACCGGAGCCGCCGCAACAACTTGCGCCTGAGAGGTGTCCCGGCGGGTGTGGAGGCCTCTGACATCATGACTTTCGTTGCAGACCTTCTCCACGAAATCAGAGGGGATGATGATGCCTCTCCGCCTGCACTCGATCGAGCTCACAGTGTGTTTGGACCTCCTGGTCGCTCCGGTCGGGTCCCAGATATACTGGCCAGGGTCCACTTTTCTTCACAGAAAAGGAGGCCATCTTAAAGGCAGCACTTTCCAAGTCAGAGTTAACCTACAAGGGCTCTCCTATACAGTTATTCCAGGACCTTGCTCTGACCACGCCTCGACGCCGCAGGGACTTCAAACCTGTAACCGACAAACTTCGAGAGTTGGGCGTCCAGTATCAGTGGGGTCACCCTTTTGCACTCATCTTTCAATGGGAGTCCAAGCGCCTGGTGCTACGTTCCTTTCAGGAGGCCTCCCAACTGCTTCACCTCCCGATCTCTTCCCCGCCGGCCAGCCCTTTACGTCTACCTTCCTTGGGCCGAGAGCCTGCGAAGCTACAGTGGGTTAGAGTGCTTAGACCGCGGCGCCAGTCTAAATGGGGGAACTCTCTTCTTCCCAAGCCAAACAGGACATCATCCAGCATCTTCGCTCCCTGGATGGCGGGCGGTCTCCCCCCTGCTCTCAGCATGAAGGCAACTGAATGATTTGCCATATCTTAGACGGACTTCATTCTTTTTCGTCCATGGCAGTCCCTCACGGAGCCGGCTTTGGCTCCTCATGCTCCTTGCTTGTTCACCCCTTGCTCTGACCACAGCGTGGCAGCGGTGCCGGTGTGCACCTTCCGACGGCGATGCTGATCACCTAGACCCGCTCCCCTTCCAATTCCTCGGAGAGTGACATCTCTGGGATGGCTTGTGCCACTGAGCCTAGCTTGCTCCTAGACTGGAATAGGTCATGTTGGCCGTTGTTCAATTTGGATATCCTCCTTGTCTTTTCTCTTTCCCCCTTTTCTTTTTTTCTTCCTTCTTCTCTGTCTGGAGGGAGGGGGAATTTTGCTACCATGGGTGCGCTGTTTCTTGATCGAGGGCTTTTATCTGCTGTATTGGCTACTCTCTACATTGCACTGTACATTGTGATACATTCTTGCTGTATCTGCTCTTTATGGGGGTGTGCCGGGGGAGGTTGTGGGGCGCTGCTTTATAATCTATTCTCCCTACCCGCGATGGCACCTGTGTGTAGTCTGCCTTCACCATGACTTCTGTACCCTGTTTGAAGCTTCTCTCCCTTAATGTAAAAGGTCTCAACTCCCCCAACAAGCGCCGCCAGATTTTGCGTTATCTATTACAACAGAACCCAGACGTTATCTTCCTACAGGATACTCATCTGTTAAAGGCAGACGTTCCCCGTATGGCCCACCCTAGATATCCCCTCCAATTCTGGGCATCAGCACCTACCAAAACAGCTGGGGTGGCGATCCTCTGCAGGGCGGGTATCCAACAGTGGCCTTCCAAAGTGGTTCGTAGCAAAGATGGTAGATTCATTAAATTAGTGGTCAAGATCGGGCAGCGGGCATTCACACTTTGCAATATTTATGCTCCTAACCAAACGCAGGACCTCTTCATCAGGGAACTCCCACAGGAACAGATAACATGTGATGACCACCATCTTATCCTGGGGGGCGATTTCAACCTGGTATGGGATGCAGGACTGGATCGTAGTGATGGCTCATTCCATGGGGCGGGGGCCATGTCCTCTTCTTTGAAAAAACGACTTACTGACCTTGGCCTAATAGACATTTGGCGCTACTACTCCCCAGCCGCACGCGACTACTCCTATTTCTCTCATGTCCATCGTTCTTACTCTCGCATCGATTATTTATTTGTCTCGCACTCTCTGATACGTGAAGCCCTCTCGGCGTCTATGTCTGATATCTCCATATCGGACCATGCCCATGTGGAGCTCCAGTTGCATGACCACACATCTCACTCACGTCGTCCTCCTCGCTGGCGACTCCCTCCCCAGGTTCTTCGAGATCCCATGGATGTATCAGAGCTCCTTGAAGCTATCACATCCTATTTCTTGTCCAACGACCTACCTGAAACTCCTTTCCCCGTGGTATGGGATGCCTTTAAAGCCACGATTCGGGCCGTATCACGTCAATTGCGATAGCTCAGGCTCGGGAAGCTCGCCTCTTTGAGGACACTCTGACTCGTGACATAAAAACGCTCGAAAAACTGGACCAGGAGCATCCTCTTGCTCTTCACAAGCGCCGCCTGGCTATGCTCCGCGGCCAGCTACGGGCCCATAGAACTAACAGGGTGGAGCAGGCTCTCCTGGCATTGAAGCAAAGATACTATGAAGGGGGGGATAAGGTGGGAACGGTTCTGGCCCGTCGCCTCCGGAAGCGGGCCGCAAAGGCACACATTGCTAAAATTAAATTGGATGATGGCACGTGGGCCACCACTGAAGCCGCTAAGCTGAAAGCTTTTCACGACTACTACTCGTCCCTTTACGCACGGGACTCACCCAATCTGGACCAGATTCAGGCTGTACTGGGGGAATGCACTTGGTCTCCGATCGGCCGGCACCATGCACAACTTTTTGAGGACCCACTTACACTGGAGGAACTTACAGGCGCCTTAAAAGACCTCCCTCTCGGTAAATCCCCGGGCCCGGACGGCATACCGGTCTCTTTCTATCGCGTTTTTCTCCCTCAGCTTCAGGGACATTTACTTCGCCTTTTTAATTCTTTTTCGGATACAGGAGGACCATCCACCTCTATGGCACTGGCTGAGATCGCACTGCTTCCCAAACCAGGGTAAGACCTCGCGCTATGTTCCTCGTTCCCCCCCTATCGCGCTCTTAAACACGGATCTCAAACTTTACACCAAAATGCTGGCCAATCGTCTTGACCCGCATCTACCCGGGCTTATTGAGCCAGATCAGGTTGGCTTCATTCGTCAGCGGCAGGGCACGGACAATGTGCGACGCATCGCGCACTTGGTCGGGAAGGCTCACCATTGGAACATACCCGTGTGCTTGTTGTCACTTGATGCTGAAAAAGCATTTGACCGGGTGGACTGGGTCTTCCTCCGGGCCGTCCTGCATAAAATGGGGCTGGGACCCCGGATGATCGCTAGGATCATGGCTCCCTACCTCTCACCTCTAGCTTCGGTACGGGTCAACGGCCAACTTACGGGTCCCCTCTCTGTCCATAGGGGCACCCGACAGGGCTGCCCTCTATCCCCACTCTTATTTGCACTCGTTGTAGAGCCCCTCGCCGTCATGATCCGCCAGTCACCTGATATTCATGGCATCACTCTCGGAGGTTTGGACCATAAAATAGCTTTGTTTGCGGATGATCTTCTCCTCACGCTGTCCCGCCCGCGAACCTCTCTACCTGCCCTTCATAGGTTGCTCCAGTCGTTCGAACTTGTCTCAGGCCTCAAGATTAACCACGCTAAGTCATGGGCCTTGAATCTCACAATCCCTGAGACAGAGATCCCTGTGCTCCAGTCGCTTGTCCCGTATCAATGGGCTTCCCACTCCATTCGGTACCTACGGCTCAACCTGACTCCTGATCTTAACACATAGTCGCAAGCCAATTGGCAAGAATGTAAAAAGGCCGTTCTGGAGGATCTGCGAATGTGGAAGTCTCTCCCCCTTTCCTGGCTGGGCCGCTTGAACACGGTTAAAATGTCGGTGCTACCGAAAATATTATACTTATTCCAGACCCTACCCACGCCCTTCCCGCAGCACCAGATCCAGAACCTTCAACGTGAACTCACTAATTTCATTTGGGGAGGGCATCGTCCACCCTTCTCCAATAAAATTCTTCTGCTACCACGAGACAGGGGGGGGGTTGGCTTGCCCCAATTTAATGGAGTATTATTGGGCCTCCCACCTTCGCTTCATTTAGGAATCGATGGCATGGGAGAGCGAGAAGGTCTGGTTTCATATGGATAGGGCGGTGACCTGTAGACCCATATGGGATCTTGCCTGGCTCCCGCGGGAGGCTCGGTCACGCAGCGCCTATATGGCCATCCCAACAAAAACTGTGCTCGATATCTGGGATAAGCTAGCATTGGCCAGGGGTCTCACTTCTTTTCCATCTCCTCACACTCCTATTGCTCGCAACCCACACTTCCCGCCTGCCTTGCATCCACACTCCTTCTCGGCCTGGTCGGATGGGGGGTGTCGGACACTTCGGGACCTTTTTAAGGGGGATTCTTTTAAATCCTTCGAACAATGCAAACAGGACTTTCAGCTTTCCGAGGGGGCTCGATTACAGTATCTCCAACTCCGGCACTGGGTACAGGCGTCATCCTCTGCCCAGGGAACCCCCCGCCCTTTTACCCCTTTTGAACGGCTGGTACGCTCATTTGACAATTCCAGGGGTCTGATCTCTCGCACATATCAAGTTCTCCAACACACTCCCCGTGTTACCCTGCATACCTATCAGTCCCGATAGCAGTCCGACACATCCGCTGACATCACACCTACACAATGGGACCGTCTGTGGCGCGACATCCCAAAGGTTTTCCACAGTATCCCGCAGAGGGAAACAGCATATAAGGTTATGACGCAATGGTATTACACCCCTCATAGGTTGCATAAAATGTTTCCTACTTCCTCCCCTATCTGTTGGCGCTGTACGAGCGCTGTTGGAGACTTTCTCCACATTTGGTGGGGCTGCCCGCTCTTGACCACCTATTGGAAGGAGGTCCTTAGCCACATTAAACTGGTGATTGGTTACCCATTGCCCGAAGCTCCGTCCACAGTCATTTTAGGCCTCAGGCCCGTGAACTTCTTGCCATGAAGCGTAGGGATTGGCACTTAAGCTTACATATGCTTGGCGCAGCTAAACAAATCATAGCACTATACTGGAAGAAGGCTGAAACACCTCCAGTGAGTATCTGGTTCACTCGCCTGTGGCATACTATGGCAATGGAGTTACTCACGGCGCGTTTGCAACTCTGTGACACTAACTTTACAAAACTCTGGACCGTTGATAGATTATTTTTGCAAACTTGACCATGCCCGTCTTCAGCCCCCGAAACTCCGGGCTCTAGGCCTATTTGAGGATAACTTACTCCCCTCTGATGCAGATAGACTCTGGGGACCCAATAGAAAGGCCGACTAATATCCTCACTATATGGAGTCACCTTTGCAAGCAGTCATGCCCCTCTCTCTTCATGCCCATTTCCACTTACGGGGCTATGTCTCTAGATGTGGGACGCCTTATCCGCCACGCCTTCACATTCTACAGCCCCCGCCTCAGTTGGAACCCTCCATCACCCAACCACTTTCCATAAGACGGGTAGTCTAGTCCTCCCCTAGAGCGATACCCTTGGTCAATGATGGCTTTGGGACGCACCACAGCCTTGCTTACTAAGCCTGCATTCGCCGACTTTTTGGAATGCTTAATATTGCCCTCCCCCTCTTTTCCCTCTTTGACTTTCTCTACCTTTCCTTTTTTCTTCTTCTTCTTTCTGGTTCCTGATAATTTCGATTGCTGAATTGTTTTTTATCTGATTTATATTCTCAATAAACAGATTTGAAACAAAAAATGTTGGTTAGATGGCAAAAATACCTCCAGGTATACTCCAACGTTCTGGTTTTTTTGGAGGGTACCTAGGGTATGTGTAAAAACATGAAGTTTTTAAGTTCTACTGAATATAATCGTTCAGTTGTACCCGTTTTGTAGTGCCAACATGTTTCGCCCGCACTCTGAGCCCACGTGGGTCTGGGGCCTTCGTCAGGGCTAATTATCTATTTTATTGTCCCTGCTTTTCAATGCGCACGCACTCCATGTACTATCGTGAGGCCTAATGCGCTCACCTGTCTTCTTGTCCACAGTGGATTTTCTAGTAAGGGGAGAAATAGAGAAGTCAATGACATCTTAGTTAAACTGACTTATTCGATCATGTCTCATCCATACTTATGGTTCGGACAGTGGTGTCCTGTGTTTCCTGAATACACTCCTTCCGTGCATTTCACTATGGCACACAGTTTCCTTAAAAGACTGTATTTAATATAAATATTGTGATCCCGTGAAAGTATATAAAACAGTGGGTTGTTGACTATGTACAAATTAAAACTATATTTACAGTCACCTACATTTGAATAGGTTGTGAGTATTGTGGTCGGTCTAGATGTAATTTTCCAAAGTATCGTGATTCTACCTTAATCAATCATTCATGTGTATGTCCTCCTTGAGTGACAACAAAGCTCTCACACTCTTTCGCTTGCCCACTGTTGTATTTATTTAGGGGACATGCGGATCCGGTGGGAGGTGCTGCCTTATAGTCAAACTCTGTATAAGGAAAAAAAGTTTTTTTTTCTTTTCCTTCATGTTGTTAGTTTCTACATACATGCAGAAAAATTGAATATGTGGTCTTTAACTGGTAGAAATCGAGTGTTGTGGTATACACTCTTGTTTTTCAATATCACAGGATTGCGCACTGTCAATGTTGTGATTCCGGGCGTGTATGCTCCTTATGACTACCCGTAATGTTCTTAATGGATCTTTTATGCTCACATGGTGTGCCGTTTAATGCTGCTACAATTCTCCTTTGTGATAGCGTTTTTTGTATGCCCCATGCCTCTTCTATCTACGCTTGCGGTATTGCCTTTATTTAAAAAAATGATACATTTGTACTTCATTTCTGTGTCCTCTTGGTTCTTGTGTACAAGTGAGTAATTTGATAATATCGAGGATGTTTTTGCCGTGGTCGCGCTCGTCGCTATAGTTTGTGCGCGGCGTAACTTTTATTTTTCGGTACTCATGCCCATTATATCAAAAGCTGGTTGTACTCCTCTTCGGAGACCACTCTATATCATTCTTTGTGCACTCTGACTCTCTTATCCCCGTTGTTTATCACAATATTTCGAGGCTATTGTGCCGTAGTCGCGCTCGTGGGAGCGTCGGTTCGGCCTCACACAGTTTGGCATTCGCTCAGCGTTCTCCATTCTGCAGCATTCAACAGCCTTTCAGCGGTAATGGTGTCTCCTGGAGACAGTAGCCGCCATCATCCATACTTCGTCATTCAAGCTTACTTACTTCGTCAAAGGCTTCCACACCACGGGATTACCTAAATGTTGCCACTCCGTCCGCCGCCGTGTACTGAGGCTATGTGGACGGGTCTGTTTATGCTAGCTGACATTCACGTGATCGGTGTCACTCCACGTGCGCGAGCGACTCAATCGCAGGGGATCATGGGACAAGTAGTTTCCCTGGTACTGAAGAGTTGTTTTTTTGGGTTTTCTCTTTTGTTTTTACTTTTGACACAGCTTAACCACCTGTTGTTGAGTAGATTTCGTGATGTTAAGTACACCTCATATGTCTCTGCTTCTTATTTGAATGGAAAGAGCTGGTTTGCCCTTTTCTTGAAATTTTTGCAACATTTGTCAATTCATAAATATCAATAAAGTTTTGGACATATGCTGGTTTACTTTAGAGTGAATATATGCCTTACATGTATTTCCTTCCTGCTCATTCCATGTGGTCGGTAACTCACCCCTGTCAATTTGGACATGCGTACTGCAGGCAGTTTAATGTAAAATGGACTTTATATAATCTCTTAATTGTAACATATTCGTTAATTTTCGGGGTGTCTTGAATGAAGTTTAAGGTATGAGATGGTTATTTGTTTCCCTTCGTTGGAAGGCATTTTATGTACAGCATGGGTGTTGTATCCTGTGTATGTTATATAAACTTTATTGTTCCATATTTTAGTGGTGGATCTTAAATCATTGATTTTGATCTCAGACCATCGGGTTTGATCTGTCACGGAATTTCGGGGTGTGTTTTGTTCCTAATGATTTTCTTATTTCCAACTTGACCTAAGTTGAATTCTGTGTTTCATATATCCACCTTTGCCAAACATTTCTAGGTTAGAGTTGTCCAGGGTATTTCTTCATTTAACCCCCTTGTTGTGCTTGAGAGGCGATAAATCCATCTTTGTTCCAGTCTCAACAACTGTTTATCATTCACTGATGTGGGTAGGTTTTCAATCACCGTCCAGGTGAAGTCGTTCTCTGTGTGGCCAGATGATTGAAAGTGGCGCATTTGTTTTGTGATGGTCTTCCCACATCAGAACGTGCTGCGATGTTCATTGATATTTGTCTTTATTTTGCTTGTCGTCATCCCTATGTATCTCAACTGGCATATACACGTGATTACGTATACAACATTACTACTGTTGCAGTTTGAATATTTTCTCAGTTGCCAGGGGGTTGTCAACCCAAGGTCGATCTCCTTGCTTGCTTTCGTCAGGGGGCAGACATTGCAACCTCCCTTTTTTAGAGAGAGGCCAAAACCAGTGGAGAGGAAATCGAAGAGGTCAAAGAGTACATTGGCAACCTCAACAAGAGGAATCGACACTGCAAGAAACACGACCGAGTACCAGCAGAAACCCTCGGGAATAATCAACTTGAGTGAGGTTACATTCACTACCACTCAGGAAGCGGTCCTTAACAAAAGACTAGGCTTCGTCCCCATGGCAAAAATCAATCTATTCGACTTAAGAATTGAGTTGGCAGAATTCTTCCGACGATTAAGACTATCAGTCTTTTTTGCAGACCAAGACACACGACCCCAGGAAGAGGAAGACAAGAACACAGGCCTGAGAAAGAAATCCCATTTCAATCCCCCGAATCACACCATGCCACCAGCTTTGTTGGCTTTTGAGAAGGCAGTAACCCTTGAAGTGGATAAACTCAAGCACAACAACAAGCAAGTGTTCAACAACCTCACAAGAGCGGAACACAATGCTATCGCCGAGATCGACAATATGAAGGAGATCATAATAAAACCAGCGGACAAGGGGGGAGCCACAGTGGTAATGCCCCTGGAGATGTACCGAAATGAGTGTAAAAAACTCCTCAATGATACACGGAACTACAAAATACTACACCGCGACCCTACGAAGGAAACCATGAACCTAATATGTGAGATGGTAGATGAGGCCAAAGAGAGGGACTGGATCACTACGCAAGAAGCGACGTTTCTGAAAGAGGATAAGCCCAGAACACCTTATTTCTACATTTTGCCAAAGGTGCATAAAAACAAAAACCCACCACCTGGAAGCCTATTGTGTCAGGCATAGGTTTGGTGTTAGAACCTTTATCAAAATTCACAGACCACTTCTTAAGACCACTAGTACAAAAATGCCCTCCTACTTGAAGGACACAAGAGACATCGTTGTACTACTCCAGACCTTGAATTTCGACAAAACCACCGACATCTTTATCACACTAGATGTCGAGGCGCTGTATACCAGCATACCACAAGAGGCATCACTAAGGGTAATTGAGACTATACTGACGAACGAGGAATGGGAGTCCATGACACCAAAGAGGTTTGTCCTGGATTGTGCTAGAATGGCGCTAACAAAGAACTATTTTGAATTCGAAGGAGACTACTATTTGCAGACCTACAGAACTTCGATGGGCAGTACATTTGCGCCTAGTCTTGCCTGCCTGTATGCCCATGACTTCGAAATGAAGAACATCTATGAAAACAACAACCCTTTTGACACCATGGTGCGAATATGGAAAAGGTTCATAGATGACATTTTTCTGATCTGGAGAGGTTCCGAAACAGAAACCGTAGAATTTCTAACTTGGCTAAATAACAGAGACGAATATCTAAACTTCACCATGACTACAAGCAGAGAATCAATTACTTTCCTTGACTTGAAGATTTGGTCAGAAAATGAGGTACTCAAACAGAGGTGTTTTACAAACCAACCGATGTAAATAATCTCCTTCGATACGATAGCTTCCACCCGAAAGCTCTTAGAGACAACCTACCAGTAGGGCAGTTCCTGAGCCTACGTAGGAATTGTTCAGATAAAAAAACGTACGAGGAACATGCTATGCTATTGGCAAAGAAACTAGAAGAGAAGTCTTACCCGAAACGATTGGTAAATAGGGCAAACAAGAGAGCGAAACATAACCCAAGAGAAACATTATTAGAAACACACACAAAACTCAAAAAAACCAGGATTGTGTGTGTAACCACCTATGGCACAGAATCCAACGCAGTCAAGAGAATAATACTGCAACATTGGAAGACTCTGAATTCTGGGACGTTAAGGTTAGAGAAACCAATGTTTGCGTTTAAAAGAGCTAAATCATTGAGGCGCTCAGTAGTGCACACCCGCCCACGACTGAGAAGCGAGGAGAACCGTACACTACAGACAATGTGGAACCTACCAGAAGTAGTAGGTCATTTCCAGTGTGGAGGTTGCAATGTCTGCCCCCTGACGAAAGCAAGCAAGGAGATCGATCTGGGGTTGAGAACCCCCTGGCAACTGAGAAAACATGTTAACTGCAACAGTAGTAATGTTGTATACGTAATCACGTGTTTATGCCAGTTGAGATACATAGGGATGGCGACACGCAAAATAAAGACACGTATCAATGAACATCGCAGCACGTTCCGATGTGGGAAGACCATCACAAAACTAATGCGCCACTTTCAATCATCTGGCCACACAGAGAACGACTTCACCTGGACAGTGATTGAAAAACTATCCACATCAGTGAATGATAAACAGTTGTTGAGACTGGAACAAAGATGGATTTATCGCCTCTCAAGCACAACAAGGGGTTAAATGAAGAAATACCCTGGACAACTCTAACCTAGAAACGTTTGGCAAAGGTGGATATATGAAACACAGAATCCAACTTAGGTCAAGTTGGAAATAAGAAAATCATTAGGAACAAAACACACCCCGAAATTCTGTGACAGATCAAACCCGATGGTCTGAGATCAAAATCAATGATTTAAGATCCACCAGTAAAATATGGAACAATAAAGTTTATATAACATACACAGGATACAACACGCATGCTGTACATAAAATGCCTTCCAGTGAAGGGAAACAAATAACCATCTCATACCTTAAACTTCATTCAAGATACCCCGAAAATTAACGAATATGTTACAATTAAGAGATTATATAAAGTCCATTTTACATTAAACTGCCTGCAGTACGCAGGTCCAAATTGACAGGGGTGAGTTACCGACCACATGGAATGAGCAGGAAGGAAATACATGTAAGGCATATTTTCACTCTAAAGTAAACCACCATATGTCCAAAACTTTATTGATATTTATGAATGGACAAATGTTGCGAAAATATCAAGAAAAGGGCAAACCAGCTCTTTCCATTCAAATAAGAAGCAGAGACATATGAGGTGAACTTAACATCACGAAATCTACTCAACAACGGGTGGTTACGCTGTGTCAAAAGTAAAAACAAAAGAGAAAACACTAAAAAACAAACCTTCAGTACCAGGGGAACTACTTGTCCCAGGATCCCCTGCGATTGAGTCGCTCGCGCACGTGGAATGACACCGATCACGTGACTGTCAGCTAGCATAAACAGACCCGTCCACGTAGCCTCAGTACACGGTGGCGGACAGAGTGGCAATATTTAGGTAATCCCGTGGTGTGGAAGCCTTTGACGAAGTAAGTAAGCTTGAATGACGAAGTCTAGATGATGGCGGTTACTGTCTCTAGGAGACACCATTACCACCGAATGGCTGTTGAATGCTGCAGAATGGAGAACGCTGAGCGAATGCCAGAGTGTGTGATGCCGAACTGACGCTCCCACGAGCACGACTACGGCACAATAGCCTCGAGATATTCTGATGAACAACGGGGATAAGAGAGTCAGAGGGCACAAAGAATGATATAGAGTGGTCTCCGAAGAGGAGTACAACCAGCTTTTGATATAATGGGCATGAGTACCAAAAAATAAGACAGTTACGCCGCGCACAAACTATAGCGACGAGCGCGACCACGGCAAAAACATCTTCAATATTATCAAATCACTCACTTGTACACGAGAACCAAGAGGACACAGAAATGAAGTACAGATGAACTATTTTTTAAATAAAGGCAATACCGCAAGCGTAGATAGAAGAGGCATGGGGCATACAAAAACGCTATCACTAAGGAGAATTGTAGCAGCATTAAACGGCACACCATGTGAGCATAAAAGATCCATTAAGAACATCACGGGTAGTCATAAGGAGCATACACGCACCGAATCACAACAATGACAGTGCGCAGTCCTGTGATATTGAAAAACAAGAGTGTATACCACAACACTCGATTTCTACCAGTTAAAGACCGCATATTCAATTTTTCTGCATGTATGTAGAAACTAACAACATGAAGGAAAAGAAAAAAAACCTTTTTTTCCTTATACAGAGTTTGACTATAAGGCAGCACCTCCCACCGGATCCGCATGTCCCCTAAATAAATACAACAGTGGGTAAGCGAAAGAGTGTGAGAGCTTTGTTGTCACTCAAGAAGGACATACACATGAATGATTGATTAAGGTAGAATCACGATACTTTGGAAAATTACATCTAGACCGACCACAATACTCACAACCTATTCAAATGTAGGTGACTGTAAATATAGTTTTAATTTGTACATAGTCAACAACCCACTGTTTTATATACTTTCACGGGATCACAATATTTATATTAAATACAATCTTTTAGGGAAACTGTGTGCCATAGTGAAATGCACGGAAGGAGTGTATTCAGGAAACACAGGACACCATTGTCCGAACCATAAGTATGGATGAGACATGATCGAATAAGTCAGTTTAACTAAGATGTCATTGACTTCTCCATTTCTCCCCTTACTAGAAAATCCACTGTGGACAAGAAGAAGACAGGTGAGCGCATTGGGCCTCCTGATAGTGCATGGAGTGCATGCGCATTGAAAAGCAGGGACAATAAAATAGATAATTAGCCCTGACGAAGGCCCCAGACCCACGTGGGTTTAGAGCGCGGGCCGAAACATGTTGGCACTACAAAACGGGTACAACTGAACGATTATATTCAGTAGAACCCAAAAACTTCACGTTTTTACACATACCCTAGGTACCCTCCAAATAAACAGAACGTTTGGGTATACCTGGAGGTATTTTTAACACCACTATTCTGGATCCCTGCATGTCCAGTACTGCTTTATCTAAGAACTCCCATTCCATCTATGGCTGAGTCCGCCCGGGTAATATCATCTTACCCGGGTGTGGATAGGCGCCGATGATGAAGCATGTCACGATAAGTGGGTGAGGCGTCTACTCCAATATCTTTGGATACCCTGACCTTCGCAGATAAAGCTAGGGGAGATCTTCTCTTTCAAATCAGATTCGCCCTTTTTATTGAAAACAGAGTTCTGTTGAAAAACTCTGAGAGAAGCAGTTGCTTATTTTTGTTAAGACTGTAGACGGGAGGTTGCAACTGCCTTGCATTCCTCTCACTCTCTTGTGAAAAACAGCATCTTATTAATCCGCGTTGCAATTCACTTCTTACAATATAAAAGAAACACTGGCAACCCGAAAATGATGAAGTATAGCAACAAATAAGATGAAACACAAGAACTAAGATAAAACAGGAAGAATATAAAATTATAGCACAAAACATTGCTATAGTGAAACCCACAAGATTCACTGGATGCCCTGAGGTTAACATCCAAATTAGTACAAACAGGATTCCAGTATAACATTGGTTACAACATGACATAATCATCATATCGTACAGGAAGTTTCCTGTGGGCGGCAGTTGCTGCCTGAGGTGGATGGCTGACGGTTAATAAATCTATGTGCTACCTGCACAACCGTCTCTGGACATCTTTTCAAAGTTTTAGTCAGGACTCAATATCAGCCAAATACATTGGCTATGCCGATGCTTATTTTAATTGACCGACCAGGTTACTCTTACAACCTGATCTTCCTAGGTCCCTATACCACCAGTAGGGTAGAATGGAAACTGTTAACATTTGAGGAAAAGGCACGACTCATTTCACACATGGAAGACCCTCAATGCACCCGGCCCTCTCCCTTCCATGTATCATTTAAGCGCCAGCTTCAGTTTCTCATCTTCCATCAAATACTGAGGGCAGGGTTTTGCTTCACAAATGATGCACCGCTTTTTCTTGGCACAGGACCGGATGCTTCGGGTTGTTTTCGGTGGAGCTGTAATGCTGCACATGAATGAAAACTCAACCAACCAGTTTTACAGACATTTGTCACATCCTGAACTGCTTATTAGATAAACATGCAAACGCCAACTGTTTACCTCTCATGGAAACATTAACACATTTGTTAAGCTTTGGCTCATATATAATGTACATCATCAGGTGATATTAACAACCCGTATTTCACAGTCAGACTTCAACAACACACTTAACCCGAGTAGGCTTGTAGAAAAGTGAACAATGTTTGACAGCAATCACTACCCTGTAGAATGCTTTCTCAATGTCTAATAACATTCTCTTTATTTCTTGGTGGACCCCTTAAATACTTGCATGATCCCCTGAACATAAGAAGGTATTGTAGCAACAGAGCTGTAGTATAGACAAGTAATCAATTATTTGGGAAAAAAACAAAATAAACCATGGAATATGTAACAAGCAAATGTTGGATGCTGTTCACTATAATTACCCAGATCGGGATGTAGCCGAGCAAGACACAGGATGGTCGTTAGTTTTAAAACTTCTAATCTCCGCAGCTGATCCTTACTGTCCACCCTGTTTTATATCTGCTCTGTGGCAATAAGTCTGTGTTCCAGAGAAAGCGGCTATGAGTAGGTTGAGGTGACTCACACTGGAGATTCCTACTACAACTTCTCGAAATTCCAATCTGACTTGGTATACCCTCACTCCTAGTTGGGCTGTGGGAATAGTTAGGGGTTACAGCCAAGGCTGAAA
This sequence comes from Calotriton arnoldi, assembly GCA_963921515.1. Taxonomy (NCBI): domain Eukaryota; kingdom Metazoa; phylum Chordata; class Amphibia; order Caudata; family Salamandridae; genus Calotriton; species Calotriton arnoldi. The sequence goes on from CAWUFW010007100.1 coordinate 1,028,084, forward strand.
TGCTTGTAGTGTGGGTGCCCCAAGTGGCCTTGGTTGGGACTGGTGTTGCGTCAACGCCTGCTCTGCCCGGGCATGGCACCATTGACTTGTTTCTGCACCAGCGGAAGGGCACGATTAATGGAAAATTTGTGGTGGCACACCTGAGCACTAAGGGACCGGACTGCGTGTGTTGAGCGACTCCTGTCTGGGGGCCTGCATTGGAGGCTATCCTTTCCCTCACCCATGATATACCTTGTGAGTTCAGTGACATGAAGGGCTGTGTGCGTGCCCCCAGAAACTCCGGCTGCAGACTGTTCCGTGGAGGTCAGCAGTACATTCCTCCATGCCCTGATCTCTTCTAGTTGCTACCTCCTCCGCCTCCTGAGCATCTGTAAGGGGCACTGGCTACTAGACGATGGCAGTAGACACATAGGGAGGAGCATTACTGTAGAGGCCAGATGAGGACAAGTGCTGGAACCGACTTTCTTCTTCTGGCCTGAACCAGCAGGAACTTGACTTTTGGGGTTGGTGGGCTGACAGGCCATTCAGATGAGTTGTCGAACTAACTGCATGACAGCTTCCTAGTGATATCCTGGTGGAACTGAATTTTAAAATGAATAATTATGTGTTAAAGTGACAGATGAAACACAATTGAAAGGTTTGTGCAGTTTTTTTAACCTGGTGATCTACCTAAACACGGTCTTACCATCTCCAGGACCTACATTGGCCCAATTAGCAAGCATATCTAGTTTAAGGCACAGCTATATGGACAAAGCCATGACTAATTCTGGACCGCTATATCTTAGCGCTCTGGTGTCACCATGTCTTCCTAATTGGGTTCTTCGATCCAGCAATTTGAACTATGCAGTTGTTCCTCGTATTAATAAGGTGAGGCAAGGCAGTTGCATCTTTGCCTACCTTGGTCTAAAACTATGGAATTCCTTGCCTGCCACGATTCAGCTCTGTAATTCTTTTGAAAAGTTTTCTAAAACTCCTGAAGACATGGCTCTTCTCATTTCTATCTTTTAGCCCTTCTGTTTATGTTTTAGCACTGGGAAGCCCGCTTGGGGTAGCCATGCGCTTTACAAATCTGAATAATAATAATGGGGTTCTAATCGTGACATGAGTGGGCCTAGTTGTGTTTTCAGTTTGTTGTACACGTAATTTAAGTGTGTCTAATTTTCTCTTTCTCTACCTGTGCACAGAGAAGCCTTGGATGTAACCTTCATTATTATAATAATGTTACAAAATTCAGTTAACTCTATGATCTTGCTGCTCTGTGACATTTATAAAATGTATTATTTTCTGTGCCCTAGAGAGGAAAGATGTACAATTATAAACAATTGAAGGCCGCTTCCTTTGGCAGAACAGAGGTGTTTACATTTTTGATTGTGCTTTTGTTTTCTATTGTAGAGCATAATACAGGATTATTCAATAGGTATAGAGTATAATCATTATATCATTTGAGGTGCTTTCTGTTTTACTACTGGATTTTGAAATGTAACTTTTATGTCACACCACGGCGCCTGTGTAGTTTCTCTGTCTGAAAGTGAATAAAAACACTTAATTTAGGATGCAAGGTTCCTTCCCGAAGCTTTTAGACAGCAGATTCCACACTAGTCAGTTTATCAATTCGCACATGGGCCCAGATTTATCAAGGTTTTGTATACCCTTGCATCACACAAGGGGGCACAAGGGCGACACAAAACCTAAATGAGATTTATCAAGACCTGCAAGGCCACCTTGTGTGTTTCATGAAGCATAATCATTTGGGATTTATTTTCTTTTAGATATTGCAGGATCAGTCGTAGTCTTTTTTTTATTCACAAGTCAATTACATTCCAACATAGGAATGCAAGGTCCTGCCCACCACTCGAATTATCTACTCCCCTCATCCTTGTGCTCATACTTAATCTCAGTCTGAGTGGTGTCGCCCGGTACTTTCCTTATGATGCCACTAACATGACTTGAGGACATAAAAAGATGTATTTTTATTTTTCCCTAGGTTCCCTTCCACGTGTACTCCCTCCCGTGAGAACGCTCCCAACTCTGTATCTAGGCATTCCTTATGCCTGTTTGAGCTTGTTCCCTCAAGGAGTGTCAATTACTATTACATTATTCCTCTTCATTTATCCGGATTCCCCCTTTCTTGGCCTGCACTATAAATGTGTCCACCTCTTCTGGATCTAGAAAATTATACATTTTATTCTGCCACATAACCTTCAGAATTGCAGGGAACCTCAATTGAACACTAGCACCCATCCCCTTCAACTCCTCCATTCGCTTCCCTAGTTCCCACTGTCTATCCGCTGTTTCTCGGAAGATATCTGATCTAATCTTGAAGGTGACCCCTATAGCTTCCAATGACTTCTCCTTTAGGAAGAGGCCCAAAATCTTCTACACACTATAAGACAGAACGTTCACCAGGATTCTCCGCAGCCTTTTCCACCCAAGGTGCGTTTTAAAGGGGTCCCTGTGAACCAGCTGAATTTCTGCGTCAAAATTAGCTGAGGTGACATTTTGCAGAAATGCGCTTTTCTACAGGCTTATTACAAAAGATGTAATATCTGCCCTCTCCACACCTTCAGTCACTCCCAATTTTCTAACATTGTTCCTCCTGGCATTATTTTGCAACTTGTCGGTCAGTACTTTCTCTCTTTGTTTCAAACGTGCCACCTCTTGTGAATTCTTTTGAACTGTTAGGCATAGATCCTGCATTCTGCTCTCTAACTCCTGTGTATGCTGGGCTAAGCTCTCCATCTTCACCTGTAAGCTAGAGCAAGTCACTAGTATTTCTTTTTGATTTGCCTCAGAGATTGAAAAACGATCTTTAACTTTCTGAATTAATTGGCCAAACATTTCCTGAACTGCTTCCCAGCCTTTAGAGCCACCACCCCCTATTTCTGTAACCCCAGGAGCGGTGGTCCTACCCTGATCTATGTCTTCTCATTTATAACATCTCTTGCTGCTGGGACCAAATCATCCACAGTCAGGCTAGAAAATGTATTTCACACAGGTACCGCAGGATGTACTATAGTATAGAGGTTACATTCCTGCGGCTTCCCCCCTCCCAAGCCCCAATTCCATACCCTTTGGTCAACTCTCACTACTTTCCTGGTCAAAATTAACTTTTCCGCCACCCTCACCTTCCTCTAGGTCTCTCACGTTTTTCAAATCGACCTCAACTTTAAAAAAAAGATCTTAGATGGCATAATTCTGGGGGTTTTAACATCTTGAGGGGTTTGCCTCTCCTTTGATGCGGCCACTGATATTATTGATTTTCTAGGTTGCGAATTCTTGGGGGACGTTGTTACTCAGCAGTTTACTTTGCCTAAACAGCAGCTTAACAGGCAACTGGTGACTACTTCGTCTACTCTCCAGGTCGTCTTCACAGGGAGCATAGTGAGGATTTTGGGACCTTAATGTATAGCCTTTGCCAGTTTCCTTCAATGACCCCTCTGCCTTGCTTTTACCATTAGACTCTCTTGAGCTTCTTAGTCTATTTAGCTGAGGGGGTTCAGTGCAGAGCAGTTTGCCAGGGCCCAAAATACACTTACCCTCTGGCAACTGGCCACCTACGTCCATCTGAGCATTCTGGCCTGCATGTCGCCAGGGTTTCTTACTGCAAGCCGACACCGTTAGGCCGGGATTAACTTCTGCCTGCCTCGAAAGCTTGGTGCCTGCTGCTCTGCCGCGTAATTCCCAGCCACATTCCGATGTACTTAAGCTTGTACTGGCTCTACCAACACTAACCGCATCGTAAACTCGTTGTGGCAAGACGCACTGTGTGGCACGGAGCTCCCGAAGTGCTCTCGCAGCTCCATACAAGTGTAGCATTCTTGGTACTAGTATCGACCTCACCAAGCAGAATTATGTCCCGAATACTTAAGAAACTCCAGCGGGGATTCCAGAGAAGCCACAGAACAACTCAGGAGGTGCGTGCATTCATTTCCAACAAAAAAGGCACTCCTGAGGGGAAGAGCTCCCGACCAGCTGCCTTAGCCGGCCGCCATGTTCCCCGAAACTTCTCCCGCCATGTTCCCCGGAACCAACTTTATTCCTGCAAATTATTATGCTTCAGGAGACACACCTTCGGAGACAGGAGTGTAGGGGCCTCTTTTTAAAACAAAGATGGGTAGAAAATATGGTCACTACTGACCAATTGCACTGCAACAAAGGTATAGTTATGCTATTTAAGGTACACTCAGGGGTATAGTTAGTGCGGTATACAGCAGACAAAGGAGGTTGTTGGATAATTGCTGAGAGAAGATTCAGCAAAATGTTAACACCTTAGGGAGCTATTATGGTCCAAACATAGATGATGTTTCCCCCTTGACTCACCTATTTTCTAATTTGGTGGAATTTAGCACCCCCATTATCTTGGAAGGAGATTTTAATATTTTGCTGGATAATAATCTTGATAGGTCTCTGACATGCATTCAGATCAGTTCCCCAAAAATGAGGGCATAGCTAGCCATGGCAGAGAATTTTAATATTTGTGGTGTCTGGCGTAAGGTTAAAGGAAGTTGTAGGGATTATACTTTTCAAAGCCAAAAAAATATTCACTACTCTAGATTGGATTATTTCATCATAGATAGTAAGGAAGTGGAGAAGGTAGTGAGGATAGTACATCTTCCCATTCACCTGTCGGAACACGCAGCCATGTTTCTAAAAGTCAAACTGAAGGGTTGTCATCATGTCAGGAGGTGGACGGTTAACCAGAGAATCCTACTACAGCCCGAGATCATTGCAGAGTTAGTGCGGGATACGGAAGAGTTTTTCACCTCGAATATGACATCAACACCCATACACATAGTTTGGAATGCTTATAAGCCTTGGTTAAGAGGAACTCTTAAAACTCTTTCAGCAAGATGGGTGAGGAAAGAAAAAGCACAGCTCTCGCAACTAGAGGAGGAGATTGCTAAATTAGAAGAGGTGCTAAAGGCTAACATAGTAAGCAGGGAAGATAGAAAGAGGATGTCAGAATACTGGAAGATCTGCAGCTAAAGTTTAAAGTAAAGGTAGAGGAGAAGGTGCCACAGCAATGGAAAGCCAGTAGAGGGAGGGATATTGTGCATGGGTAAAGCTGTGGAAACTGTTAGCCTGGAAATCTAGGATAGATAGGAGTCGGAATTACATTAGGAAGATCATATTGTAGGAGATGAATGTGATTACTGACGAAAGTAGTAAAATCAAGGCTGCTTTTAGTAAAGAAATTCAGGAGCTTTACTCAGAAATCCTAACTGTAAATAAAGAAGAATTGGAAAATTGGCTCTTGGAAAAACACCTCCCCAAACTTACCGATGACCAGCAACAATACTTAGGCCAAGCAGATACTGGTAGCAAAATCTTGACAATAATTAGAAAGTTTAAAAGCGGGAAGGTCGCAGGGCCAGATGGGATTCCCAATTAACTCTATACCTTAATTTCTGATTGAATCATCCCAGTCTGGGTTAAGTTGTTTAACTCTATACTGGCAGAAGGCCTGCCAATCCAGAAATCTTGGCATGAGGCAGTAATTTCCTTAATTTCTAAACCTGGCAAGAACCCTCTACAGTGTCAATCTTTTCATCCTATTTCTCTACTTAATTGTGACTACAAAGTATTTTCTAGCATCTTGGCCGTCCGACTGAATAAAGTAGTGCGGAGCCTGATACATGGAGACCAGAGGGGTTTCCTGCCAGGGAGGAACATGAGAGAGCTGACTCACACCTTGATAGGCTCAATAGACTTGGCGACAACCTTAAGGGTTCCATTGACAATTGTGTCCTTGGATGCCTCCAAGGCATTTGATTGTGTCAACTGGAGGTAACTCATCACTGTGTTAGATCATTTTGGGGTGGTCAAAGCCTTGATTGATATGCTGTCCAAGATTTACAGTTCTCAAATTGCCTGGGTGTTGGTAAATGACAACTTATCGGCACCAGTGAAAGTCAAAAGTGGGACTAGGCTACGTTGCCCTCTTTCGCATATCCTCTTTGACTTTTATATCGAACCTCTTGCTCAAAGTTTTAGATCAAACGGGGAGATAAAACCTTTTGTAGCAGGAGCATAATCTAGGGAAATATCTCTCTACGCTAATGACCCAATGGTTTATATCTCAGATGTCGCATCTGCTCTACCACATCTCATGACAGAGGTGAGGAATTTTGGCAGGTTCTCTGGGTATGAGATCAATGAGGAAAAAACTGAGATAATGTCTTGGAACCAGAGCTATAGGGGATAACTAGTGTTGAAGAAATTAGATTCTAGGAGTAAAAATAACTCTAGGGAAGATCTCAGCTGTGAATCTTGAAAGGATAGGTTGTGAGACAGAGATTGTTAAAAAGATGGTAAAACCTTCCACATATGGGTGGATACATTTGGTTAAAATGTCTATTTTACCCAAATTTGCTTTTCTGTTTGATAATATTCCACTAAATTGTGATAAAAAGGCCTTTTTGAAAATACAAGGGAAATTTGCTTCTTTTATTTGGGGATAGAAGGGGAATACAGCTATCCTGGAAGAAACTGAGAAGGAAATTAGGGGTAGGAGGCCTAGGGCTTCCAGATTTACAACTCTATTGCTGGGCCTTTCAGCTGAAAAATATTAGAATGCTTCTCCTTCGCCCAGATGAGCCACCACTGGGGGTAAAGTTTAATGCCATGTTATCTGGTTTATCAGAGGAAGGTTTCTTTTATAAGTTTGGGGAACCAACGTTTTTTAAAAAGTTCAGATTAAAATGCCTGCAAACAGCAGCTAAAATGTGGTACGAGGTCAGGTCTACCAATAATGGTAAATCTGGGAATGAGCCAAAATCCGTGTGTGGAACACCCACGCTTCACCCATGGAACACCTCCCTGGGGCAGAGCAACGCATCTCAGCAATTTGCGCTGCGTTACTCAAGATTTATCGAGCCACGCAGGGCCACGCAATGTGGCCTTGTGTGGCTTGATAAATCTAACTGAAGAGTTGCGTCGCTCTTGCACCCTGTTGCAAGAGCAACGTATCCTTTGATAAATTTGCCCCTAAGTATTTTGAGAAAAGTGGCAGGAAAGGTTCTTAAGTATCATATCCTGGTTTTGATTATGGTTTGTTTCGGTGCAAGATTGGCAATGCAAGGAGATGGCATACAGAATCATGATTTGCAGATTATGCCAAATGGACAGGTTGTTCCTCAAGGCAGAGGTAGACGTTCTTCAGTGATTCGAATGTGCTTAATGCAAATATTAATATGTTGAAAAAGACTACTCCTTGTCATTTTTGTGGGCAAAATTGGCCATTGGAAATGAAAGCGTGGCTCTAATCCCGACAAGAGTGCAGATTGAGTTTCAAATGGTTCCTCAAATGCAAAGGAACATGAATCAAATATCACAGAATGGGATCATTCAGTCAGTAGCCCCAGCCCTATTGGCATCTGTGTAGAACATGCAGAATCAAAGGCAGTTCAATGGAAATTTGCCTTCAGCTCCAATGATGAATCATAATATGCAGAATTTTAACAGAATCCTGGTTTTCAGCAAAACCCTTCAGTGATAAGCAAGAATGTTCCTCAAACTGCATCCGCACTCTGTGTTCCTATAGGGCTGAGTCAAATGCAGGCAAAATCACGGTGCATGATAGTGGAGGATGATTGCATGCTTGTTGCAGTTCTAGAGGTAGGCCAGAGTAGCCCATATATAGATGGTTAAGTGAATGGCCACCCAGTATCATTTTCAATCAATGGACGTGCTACCCGCTCCACGGTTACTCCAATGGAGGTTCCAAACCTACCCCTCTCAGGAAAAGAAGTCCAAATTGTAGTCATCAGTAATAAGAAAATCACCAACAAGGTATCAGCATATCTCCCAGTAAAAATCTAATCTATAGAGAATGATCACCAATTAATAATTTGCGACACGAGTCCAGTTAATTTGTTGGGTTGTGATCTTTTTTTTGTAAGATGAATTGCGTTATTGCACACCCGATAGTGAAGTAATCCAGACACAGGATGAATATTTAGACTTTAAGTTAAAATCCCAAGAGTCTGTTCCCAGACATGACTTGCTTCCTGATTTAAGAGACGCAGTGAAAGAGAAGGTTTGAAATTTAGCAGGAAAAGAAATTCAATTAATAAAAAAAGTGTATATCAAAGTGAAACCTAATGCCGTATTTCTTGTACTTCTCAGTACAAGCTTACCTGTGAAGCAGAGGGAATGGAACCTGTCTTTGAAAAAATGATTGAGCAAGGCATTTTAAAAGAAGCGCTAACAAGCCCTTTTTTATCAAGTATTGTTTCTCGCTGGAAAATGCAGCCGCAGGCATGCTTAAGAATGTGTTATGGAAGGAACTTTGCATTAACTTGAAAATACATAACACAAATGGCATTAAGAATCTCATAAGAATTACAGATAGCTTGGGACATACTGAAGATTGGTACATCGTCCAGAGCTATATCTGCTTCAAGGAAATAGCTAAAAAGTCTACATTAATTGTGTCATTTTCAGAGAATCTGGAGGAGCTATCTAAGTTAAAAAGAGGAGACCTGCTGTTGCCCACTTTCAACTCGTTTAAGGTCCAGAATTATGTTTAAGCAAATCTGAGACAAGAGATAAGGATAAAATGTATGCGAATCAGATTCCAATTTCTCGCATTAGATTTAGGAGCGAGCTGGAACTCCCAACATAGGATGTCTTGCAAATGTTGTAGAGGTTGAAGTAATCATTTCCTCATACATTGTACATGTGCCCTCTTTTATTCGTGCGAAGAATTACTATTTAGGCCCTGTTTTATAAGACTGAGGGTACACACTATTAAGGAGGCGACTACTGCTTGACAGCAGGGCCAAGATGTACAGCAAATCGGTAGAGTGGTTAAATATTTTGACCCTGCTATCGGAGAACTGGAAAAGGTAACAAACAGAATACATGCTCAAGACTGTAGGGAAGGAAGCGCCAAGGATTGATGTATGCAGTCGCACATGAGTAGCAGACCTCCCCTAAAGATTCTCAGCAGAATGAATTCAGCCATATAGGGCAGCATAATTAGCATGACTTTGAATATGAAATGTTCTAACTGCAGAAATGTTACCGCTATTTATATAGTTAATGTATGATAATAAATTCTGTTTTTTTGCGGGAATCGGCTCCTTTGCACAATATCTTTCTAGCGATATTAACAAATGATTGATTTTTTTTTTCTTTTCTCTGTATAGTTCTGTTAATTGGTGTCAATATAGTGTACATAGTACGACTGTGTTTTATTTGGAGTACTTATGCTAATTTAGTACAATTTTAATTAATCACACAAGTAAATTCTGAATTGCAACTTGCCTGGGAATATGAGAAAACATCTATAGCATCAATAAGATAATTTGAGTTGACTGTCTGATCCATGTGGATTAGGTTTTTGACTTGTTTTGTAGCCTTTTAGCTACACATTTTGTGAATGTCTTATAGTTTTAGTGCGCAGATTTAGAGGACTAATTGACCTGTATGAAACTGGATCCTCTGCTTCTTCCTATTTTTATTTTAATTACTGCAATGCACTCTCAGAGAGAGGAAGAAATTCAGCTTTAAGTAGGATATTTCTGAACAATAAAGGCTAGAGGAATTTGTAATTAATTTTTAATTTCGAATGCTAAATCATCACTCCCATTAATTTACTGTTAGCCAGACTTTGAACAATATTAGCCGACTCTTCAATTGTGATCGTTTCATCTCGTGAGCTTGTTCACTAGTAAGTCTCAGTAACTCAATGAAGGCCAGACATTTGGCTACTAGTGATTTAAGCTTTTTAGTGTCTCAAAACTACCCCTTGGATTTGTTGCAGATCATTTCGTCATTTATTTAACTGTGAATTATACATTTCCATTGGTCTGGTTTTACTTACTGATAGGACTGGCAATGTATAACTTTCTCAATAGCTCTGCTGGCCTACAGTCTTTTCATTAATCATCTGTTCTTAGCAGTAAAACTGTATTTGAGCTATTCCTGCCTCTTCCCAGTTTTGACTGCTCTGATGCGAGGCTGAAAATTTTCATATCTTGTGCCACTATTGTAATTATCTGCTCCAGTTCTTTTATTTTTATCCCTGTTCTTGGTTAAGGCAATACTACCTGAGGGAATTCCACCTCAGAGAATGACTTTAAAGGCCCTCTCAAATGGAGGGGAGATTTATTGAGCCTGTACTAATCTGGAAGAATGCCTTAATAAATTGCCTCTTTTTTTAACTCATTGTTCATCTTGTGGCTGTGCCTTATTCAAAAGACATTTCTTCGGACTTGCTCGCATTACAGTTACATTTATTTCAAGTAAGATGGCTGCATAATTTGAGAAGGTATGCAATTTTCTCGACGATATTCTTTCTTAATTGTTACGAAACTAGGAAAAAGTTCCAAGCGAGCTGCTGAATTAAATCTTTTTGATTAGTGTCAACTCTCTGAGCAATGGATTTGCCACCCTCCAAGGATCTATTAAACAAAGTTCTAGCTTTAAGGGTTGGGGGACTGGTTGTCATCAAGACCAACCAAGGGCATCTTTCTTTAAAAAAAAAAACTGTTTTCTCTACAATTATTTTAAGGCTTTCGATATCCATCCAATTCTTAATATCTAATAGATTCTCAATGTGTTAGAGCATTTCGGTAAAAAATTACTTGTCATCTGTGTAGGGTTAGAATTTACATCCTTCGTTCCTAATAAGCGGAGACGTCTAATTTATATATTGAAAAGGTAAGGGGCAAGGATGAGCCCTTGAGGAACACCTTTATTCAATAAAGTGGACGGAGAAAGGAAATTCCTTAACATTATTCTTTGAGATCTATTTTCAAGAAATAGATAACCCAAAGTAGGGCAGTTCCTTTTATCCCACCTTCAGTCATCTGGTAATTAGAGGTCTGTGGCCAACTGTGTCAAAGGCTGCTGACAGATTTAATAGAATCAGGACACTTGTAAAGTTAGAGTCTGCAGACATTTATAGAATGTCCAAAACAGTGATTAGTGCAGACTATGTGCTTCTATTAAGATCGACCTAGGCATCATCTAGTAATATGTGGTCTTCATGATATGAATACATTTGTTTGTCCACTAAAGTTTCTTTAATTTTGGCTGCAGTGGGCGGAATGGTGATGGGGTGATAGTTGACAGTATTTTTGAGTCTAAGTTGTGCTTTTACAGAAGAGGTTTCATGGCACCTTGTTTTTGCTCTGAAGAGACAATTCCTGAATATAAGAATGAACTGATAATTTTTCAAATATTTAGGGTAATTCGGGGAATTTTCATCTGTATTACCTTAACAGGAATTGGGTCAAAAGAAGAATCTGACTTATGAGTTTTGATTAATTTAATACATATATCTTACAACTGTACACAAAAAACAGTTAAAATATTTTTCCTTCTCCCTTTCTTCACTCACTTACCCTTCTTGCCACACCCTTTAGTGCCACCCATTCCTTACTTGCTGTACCTCCCATCTTCCTGCACCTCATGGCTAGGCTCATTCTAGCTTCTCAGAGTTTTCCCCTCTTCACTTTTTGGAAACACTAAACTGCACCTGGCCCTTTCTAACCATTCTGAGTGATCCAATCCCACATCAATTCATTGTTAATCTAAAAAAAATGATTTTCTCTTTGAAATCAATAAGAAACGTCTGTGTCATGTCTACATCTGTGAAAACTGCAATTTGCCTTTGAAGTCTTTCAATTTTGCTTGATGGAAGGCTGAGCACCCTCAGGTGGCATTCACAGAATCAATGTCTTGAAAACCTATGATTCTTTTGGCTGTCTCGAAACTTGTCAGCGAAAACACTGAACTCAAATCCACTGTCAACTTTGAAAACATTAGGTACAATACTTTTCAAAAGGATCTGTTCTTCATTGTTTTGTCCGCGAAGTCTGTCAAAAATATATGAGGATATTTAGTGTAATAATTGTTAGGTCACCGGTGAACTCTTGCCACATATAGTGATTCACGCTTTTGAAAGAAACCTCTTTTCAGGCTGCAACTTTCAAAAACATGGATTTACTTAACAGGACTACTAAACTCTTTATCCCTCGTTTCAAGCACAATAAAGTGAAGACTCTTTCATTGACTATATGACTATACGTGGTAAAAAGGCAATTCTTAACTGCTTCCCTTGCCCTTATTACTCTGGCCTTATCTTAAGTCCATAGCCTATGTGCTGAGCATGGCTCCCTCTGGTCATGTGTGACCTAAATGCCTTCCCACCTTTTCCACACTGTTTCACGACTTCAAAAAGCTTCCCATATGGGCTCCCAAAAAGTACACCATCGAAACTAAGCGCTACCCCATGATGTACAGTCCTCCCAATGCAATAATATGCTTTGACTTCCCGCATGAGGGGTATGAAGCATTATACAAAGACCACTACTATACAATGCGAAATATAAAAGATGAGAAAATTATGTTTCATAAAATGTGTTTATGAAACATAGCCCTTCATAACGATATGTAAAGTTTCCCGACTACTACACGTGGGGTGGGGTTTCACAGCACCACTCACCCATATATGTGCAGCCTGAAGTCCAGGACTGGGATACTGAGCTCCAGGGAATTGTTGTCCCAGCTGCCACACAGTTCTGCCATTGCCTTAACCACCTGCGGGGATACGGATTTCACAAAAGTAGATGCAAGACAATCAGCAAACTTCTTCCTCACTGCACCCCCTGCTGTGGGAACTCTTCTGGAAGCAGGGGGATAGGGAAGTCTGCTGCGTATGAGGTGCACACCCCACAGGGAAAACAAACAAATTCTTAGGGGTTGTATGACGGAACCATTCATGCCTTTACAAGGTTCCATTACAATGCATATGACTTTCCCAGGCATGTCTTTACCACGAAAACGTTTACCACGCATATGCCTTTACCATGAAAATGTAAGTGTTTTATAGTTAAGTATAAACCATATCCATCTATATCTATATCTATCTATCTATATAGATAGATAGATAGATAGATAGATAGATAGATAGATAGATAGAGATAGATATAGATATTTCGTCCCTCCAGATCCTCACTCCTAGGACCCTCTAGGTATGGGTGTGCGTCCAGGAGAGGAACATGTTTCTATAAAAGCACACTTTCCAACCCAACAATGTTGGAGACGTGCACTCCAGTGCAAATAAATCCGACACAATGTCATCATCAATGCAGTTTAATCCAGTACGCACATTCTAAATTCATACCCATCGCGTTTCAGCGTATACACGCCTTGGTCACGGGTGAGTTAGTCTTGTTACTCGCATCATTTAAAGGACACAAGTACATAAGAATATGAAAGGGTAAAGAGCACTCCTTTTAAATCTGAAAACTGTCGGCCGTATTTAAACATGTTAATTCACATATATCATCATCAAATCAAAATATATAACAGCCAAATCATCAAAGCCCAGTGCTGAAACTCATATATTGTCTGCTATGTTCTAAAACATAAACATATCATCCATTGTTATAACCGTATATCCCCTACAAGAGCACACTGCAGTTACATGTGCAACCCCAGCTCAAGGCTGGTATCGGACAACTTAATTTTATGCTAGTTTTGTATATATCAAAACATTTTTACGCATTTTTGCACTTCTGTTGCCCATCCTCAGGGATAAATATTGTTTTGTCAAGGTTGTGTTACTTACAGTTCACAGCCAATATAATGGATAGGAATAATATTATTTTATGGAATTATCCCTAATGAGCATGCCAACGTGAATGTTCATGTACTGTGTATTAGGATGTGACCATTGACACCCACACCCATCAAAAAACCTGCATGGAAGGAACCTCTGTATTTTCTACTGTTAATGCAAATCTCTGTTGGATATTGGGTAGTTTGGCCACTTCGACATAATAAGAGCGTGGCAATGAGGACGTTTCATTGGTTGCACTAGTACATGTTCAAATAGTATGCTGCCAGCTTAGTAATGGCCGTTATTTCTGTTACTGGTTTTAACACACAACATTTATACAAAATGTATGAATTATAGAAGGAAAGTTTATGGCAGGAAGTACACTCTGTATGAGAACGATACAATTACAGTGTGACAACTATATGTTAAAGCCGGATGCTTAAAATGTTATTTAGAGGTGTTTGCCCATTTGGGCATAATGCAAGAATGGTGGTTATAGCGATTACTTCGAGTGAATGTCATCAGTTATATAGAACGTGCCATGATGTATGCACGATATATTGAAAATACAACATATGCAGTAGTGCAAAAATGCGTAAAAATGTTTTGATATATACAATGGATTAGTTTGCTCATATGAGGGAGCGATAAGGATTCTCAGGCCCCTTGGTACGTGGCCATGTTCTAAATATTTTTTAGGAGTCACCACTTCCCACCATTTGGTGATTTCCCTCCTTAATAACTTTTCCAATTTGTAGTATTTCTGGTTAGCAGATAGTGTTTCTGGTTAGCAGATACTATTGTTTCATTGTCATCAGTGGATATTGATTGCGCGTCTGCTTTAGCAAACAGTTCATCTGCTTTTTGTCTCATTGTGTCAACATCATTTGCCATATTTGCATGTATATTAGCACCAATTTGTATATATATTATAATTCAATCAACTCGGAATAATGGCACAGCCTCAGACTGACTCCTAAAGGAATAATTCAGGGGTAAACAAGGAATGCTTGTAGGATGCCACACTCACTGAAGATAATAACACAAAGCCACATTCCCTTCATCGGATATTAAAGTCAATGAAGTAAATTGTGAATGCACTGAATTCCCACTGGGGGCGGTGGGGACATGTAATTACCATCCTTGTAGTAACAAGCACCTCGGGTCCTCCGACTCGGTGTGCGGCTACCTGAAATTACTGTTTTTGGCCACCCACCCAATGCACTTGATCGATGCTACACAGTAGTGGCGTGTGGAATCTTCCTTGTTTAATGCCTCCCACGGATTCACCAGCTTGTTAAAAACAGACTTCGGCCCTCCAGATCCTCATGGTTGGGACTCTCTCTGTATGGGTGCACGTCCTGGTGACCCACAACCCCTAAATCCCAAACCAGCCTAAACCCTAAAAATACCCTTGCCACCCAAAAAACCATACCTACCCTAAACCCTAAAAATACCCTTGTCACCCAAAACCCCACTCTAAACCCTAAAAATTCCCTTGCCACCAAAAACCCCACCCTAAACCCTAAAAATACCCTTGTCACCCAAAACCCCACCCCCACCCTAAACCCTAAAAATACACTTGCCACCCAAAAATCCATACCCATCCTAAACCCTAAAAACACCCTTGCCAGCAAAAAAACCACATATATATATATGCTAAGGCAAGGGCGTTTTTAGGCTCTAGGGTGGGTAAAGGTTTTTGGGTGGCAAGGGCAATTTTAGGGTTTAGGGTGGGTATAGGTTTTTGGGTAGCACGGGTATTTTTAGGGTTTAAGGTGGGTAAAGGTTTTTGGGTGGCAACGGTATTTTTAGGATTTAGGGTGGGTATATACATACATATATGTTAGGGCAGGGCCTTAACATCGAAAGTGAAGCAAAAAATAAGTAAAAACAGGCAGGAAAACATCTGCTAGTGCCACTCAGTGACCTAAGAATGGGAAACAGCCTTTACCACGTATCCATTACAACGCATCCATTACAACGCATATGCCTTTACGAAAATGTAAGTATTTCGCAGGTAGGTGTATTATATATATATATCTACGATACAATGCGACAACTATATGTTAAAGCCGGATGCTTAAAATGTTATTTAGAGGTGTTTGCCCATTTGGGCATAAGGCAAGAATGGTGGTTATGGCGATTACATCAAGTGAATGTCATCAGATATAGAACGTGCCATGATGTATGCGTGATATATTAATTTTGAAAATACAACATTTGCAGTAGTGCAAAAATGCATAAACTTTGGAGTCCGTGCCCTTTTCAATGCCAAGAGACGCATTTGGGAGTGTCAAAAAAAAAATATATATATAACTCCACAGCGGCAAACCAAACCTTTTTGTCGGCCGACAAAAAGGAGAGCACTCCCGGGAATTCGTATAAAGTGCTTTTAATGTGCAGAACCTCCCAGCACTGACAGACGCGTTTCGGCACTCTGCCTTTTTCGATGTCAGTAAGTAAACATTTGAAATATCATTTTCGCAAAGGCATGTGTGGTAAAGGCATATGCGTTGTAATGGATGCGTGGTAAAGGCTGTTTCCCATTCTTAGGTCACTGAGTGGCACTAGCAGATATTTTCCTGCCTCTATTTACATTTTTTTTTGCTTCACGAGCTGAAAAGTAAAAAAAAAAACGTTGAAAGTGTGGAGTATATGTGTCTGGCAAGAGGCGTACTGAAAAAACAGGTGACTGTTCATTTTAAAATCAAGAAAGAATCAATATGACTTACCATCACCTTCTCCTTTGGAAGGACCATCTACAGAAACTTCTTCCCATCAGTGGCCTGGGGTTATCCTAAAAGGATCAAGCCAAAAAAATTAATTAATTAGTAGAAGCACACACAGCAAGCACATGCAAAATCAAGTGACAAAATCTTCTAGTTCAGTAATCATACTCATCCTACACATGCCTCCTCCCTCATTATCGAGCCAGTAGTTCATTGTTCTGCAAATATTAGTTTTCCTCCCCTGCAGTAAGGGTGTTTGCAAAGTCACAAAACCTGAACCATCAAACAGACCTAGGGGGTGTATGGCTCTCCCATGAGTCCTCTCCCTCTGCTCAGTCTTCCCTTGTACTTCTCCCTCTTACTCACTGCAGATCACCCTTAGTCACTAACAAAATATCCAAGTACT
Source organism: Calotriton arnoldi (assembly GCA_963921515.1). NCBI lineage: Eukaryota > Metazoa > Chordata > Amphibia > Caudata > Salamandridae > Calotriton > Calotriton arnoldi. Next base: position 1,044,798 of record CAWUFW010007100.1, read on the forward strand.
AAGGGCCTTATTATGAGTTTGGCAGTTTCCTGTCGGCCGGCCACCGCTGCGCCGACAGGAAGACCACCAAGCCCGTAGTGCACCCGTCCACTGGATTACTAGTGTAATCCATGGCGAGCGGGGGGTCTCACGGCGGTGGGCTGTTAGACTCATAGGAAAGCCTAACATGCAGCCTGTCGCTATGACAGCGCCTGCAGCACGATCCTGCACAGTGTGGCATGCAAGCCACACCGTGCAGGAACAGGGATGCAATTACAGGGGAGCACAACACGTGGCCACCCCGCATGCAACCCCAGGCCCAGATCCGGCAGGGGGCCCTACACTTAGGGGCATATTCTCAAGGAGCTAACGCCGAGTTATCGGCACTTTACCGCAGCCAAAGTCGCGATAAATTTATCGCCCCATTCACAAGCTGGTGCTAACAGCCGATAACACCAGTTTACCTGCGAAAGCATCCGCAAAAAACATCGCCACAGATGACCCCTGCAACTATCGCTAATGAGATGCAGAGTAGGCGTTCCCGAGCAAAAATTCACGACAACACCACTTCGCAACATTCTCAACGACCAGCCCGATCGGCAATAAGACCACAAAACAGGTGATAAGGCGCGTTAGCAGCAGGAATTTAACACCTGCTCTGACCTGGTATAAAGTGGGACGACAACCTGCACCATCAAAGGGAGCCCAGCCCAGAGCCACACATGAAGAACAACAGATGCCATGGAGCTACTCACCATGCATGCCGGAGCCCCGAGAGGGCAACAACCCCCCCCCCCGCCACCACCCCCAGGGCACCACCACCCCCCCCCCCGGTTCCCCCCCCCGCCCCCCCACCCCGGACCACCACAGAGGCAGCGCAGACGAAGACAGCGGACCAATGTCAATGCCCACTACAGGCTCAAAAGGACAACCATCCACCGCATCCGGACCATCATTGCCCACAGGCTGACGGTACCAACACAGCGGACAACCAACATCCCTCCGCAGACAAAGCTGCTGGCTGTGCTGCACATGTTGGCCTCCCTTACCTCCCAAACAACATCCGCCAGAGTCAGAGGAGACTCACAGCCAGCCCCATCCAAGTTCCCCACACCTGTCCTGGATGCCATCATCAGCCAGGTACCCCAGTACCTAAACGTCCCCCACAATGTGCAGGAACAGCTGGAGACCAAGCAAGGACTACACGCCATAGCAGGATTCCCGCACCTGTTGGGGGCTATCGACTGCACACATGTCCTACTTGTGACCCCTGCCGAAAAAACACACAATTACCGCAACAGAAAGCACACGCATCCCATCAATGTGCAGGCAATAGTGGACCAGCGGGGACCCTACACCAATGTTGTAGCCAACTACCCAGGCAGTGTGCATGATTCCATCATCCCCCGACAGTCCATCATCAACCAGCGTTACCAGGATGGCACCCATGGAAATGCACTGCTTGTAGGTAAGTACCAAATGAACACACCACACACCTCAACTCCACAATCATGCAACTCACAACACTGGCAATGTGCACGTCACAAAATCACATACAACATGCCCACCCACCAGACACGACAGCACAACTTACTGTGGCAACCTTGCTCAGCCATGTACATGAACGATCAACGGCATGGCACCTCAGCCACACAATAGCGGAATGTGGGGAGAGGTGGGAACCAGGTATGTGTGAAGGAGGCAAGTGACCCATGAATGAGAATGTACACAATGCCAACTGTGGCGGAGATGTCCTGGACAGATTGCAGTATGCAGACCACAGACATATCCATGCCCACATGCCCTGCTGATGTTTGGAGTGTAGTGGACAGTGGACGCAACCATGTCACCACAGCCAGTGGGGAAGAATGCGGAAATGTAGCTTGTGACGTCCCCCCCTGCAAGCGTGTGCGGAGTGGGCTGGCCCGGCGTACGCCAGGCCAGCGTAGGGGTGTGAATAAAAAGCACGTAGCCCTGGGCGTGGTCCTCTTCTGGAATGCCAAACGTGCCTGCCAGTGCGGCACCTCCTACCCCGCCACGAAGCTGATGCCCTCGCCATGAGCGCTGTGGCCTGCGAACCTATGCACCTGCTGCACCACAGGCCGCTGGACCCCCAACCCGTCATGCCCGCCCTTGCGTATCCAGGCCTCACAGCTCACCTGCCGACACCGGCGTGTGTTGAAGAGGGCCCACCACGTGCCGGCGCAAGCTCTGAGCCCCGCGACCTTGGCAGCCTCCTCACACCATCACGGCCTCCGCGACACAGGCCCGCTGTACTCCTTCACCTTGACGTACTCTACCGTTGCCACCGGCCTACACTTCGCTCAAGTAGGTCACACATTTGGGACTGAGTCTTGATTATGCAATGGCAGAGTACACACTTTATGGCAGCATTCATATCACTGTACTCCCTTCGATGTGGTGCCACCAACTCCGTGCATAGCATCCCAACCACACGTGTCTGTGGGCCCTTAATGACTATGCCTTCGGACTACACTGCGGACGAGTAGGTCAAACATGTGGAACTGAGTCGTGATATCTGCATGGCGGAGTCCATATCATTGTACGCAAGGAGACTAGTAAGAGGAAGACGCGGTTCAGTCCGGAGGAGAAAAGGACCATTGTTACGGAGGTGTCCGGACACTGCCGACAACTGCCCTGGTGTCACTAACTCTGTGCATCGCGGGCCAACGACATGTGGATGTGTGCCCCTACTGACCGCTGCGCCGGGCCTACACTGCGGTCAAGTAGGTCACACATTTGGGACTGAGTCTTGATTTGTCAATGGCCGAGTACACACGACAATGCCGAGTTTAACTCACTATACTCCCTTCGATGTGGTGACACAAAGTATGTGCATGGCATCCCAGCCCTACGTGTCTGTGGGCCCTTGAAGACTATGCCTTCGGACTACACTGCGGGCCTCACACAAATCCAATCCAGTCCGTACCAGGCAGGACACGGCATCGTCGCTGGCTAAACACCCGCTCAGCTCTGTCGCTACTGCCTCGGTCAACCACGAGTCATCACCACATGCCATTTCAACGCCGTGTGTTAGTGTTCCAGGAGGAGCTTGCTGAACAGCGGTTGGCCCGCGCTGCCCGCTGCCTCCGGACCACACAGCGGTTGAGTAGGTCACACATTGGGAACTCAGTCATGAATCCTTTATGGCCGAGCTGATAACATTGTACTGGCCTCTTCGCAGACTGCATCCCATTACAGCTCCGGTGCCAATAAGTCTGTTCCCCGACATCCATGGACACTTACTTCTTGAGATCTGTTGGCGACTGAGTCTATGGCTTGGGGGTTGTCTTCATCATCGTGTCGGTGATACCGACTATGTGGCCAAAATGAGGCTGTAGCATTCCACTCCTCCATTTGCCGCTTCCGGCCGGCTTCTGCCCTCTGCATCATGCCCTGGAGGACCCCTTCCACAGTCCCCCGCAAACCTCCGCGACATTCACCTTCGACATCGACGAGGACCCGCTCACCTATCGTGGCCCTATCTCACTGCACCGCAAGTCACCGTCCCGTGGCGGTGTGCTTGTGCCGGCCGCAGTGCATCCGGGGCCACTAACTCTGTGCAGCTCAAATCATGGCCCCAGTCTGAGGGCATGTCGGATGGCCTCTGTTCCGATGGTCTGGGGGTCATCAGCACTATGTGTCTGTGGCCCTGCGCTGTCCGCTGCCTCCGGCCTCAGGTGCGGTCCACCTGGGCTCACACATCAAATCGAGTCCTGTCCTGCCCGGACGTCGCATCACCGCAGGAAGCACACGCCACCACCGCCAGGACCAACTCCAGACAACAGGTGCCAGAGTCGGAAGTGTCTTACTGCCAGACTGTCAGAGTTGCTCACACCTGTCGTGGGTGCCATCATCAGCTTGATACCCTGCTCAGCCCTTCAGGTGCCACTTACTCAGTGCACAACGAATCAAGGAGCATTCTGCTTGCATGTTGGGTGAACATTGTACTCTCTCCGGCTACCACCATGATGCTTCACAGTTGTTTCTGTTATGCTGGTGTTTTATGTTTCTGCTTCAATTGTGATCACTGTTCAAGTTGTTGCCAGCACCAACGACTCCCTGAGGGCTGGCTGGCACTCACCCCACACACATCCAGCACATGCGTCTCTGTACATGTGACCATGCCAATAAAGGTGTCGGGCGCACGTGCCCGTGGCCAGTTCAAGAGCTCTATGAGTGTGTCCGTGTGCTCATGATGTATGCATTTGGGCCACGGCCCCACAACATCACATTGTACCGTGTGCAGAGGACGCAGCCATGTCACCGCAGGCAGAGTGTGGGACATTGCACATGTAGCTTTGTCGTCCCCCACTCAATACGTGAGAGGAGTGTACTTGGCCGGCGTACGCCAGTCCAGCGTGGGGGTGTGGGTGATTATCCCGTGGCTCTGGGTGTGGTTCAGTACTGGAAATGTGCAAGGGCATGTGTCTCTGTCGCAGTGTGGGTCTCCGTTGGGGAGTGTAGGTGGTCCCTGATGGGACTTGGACACCCACGTATGTGATCCAGTTCGTCTTCCATGAGGTAGTACACCACCCGCACATGTTCGGCCAGCCCCTTCTGGCAGTCTGACAGCTGGCCGTGGAATGGGATGTGTGCTCAGGTGGTCTCCTGGGAGCCAGCCGGGGTGGTGGGTGCGTCCAGCTGTGTCGTCCGCGCAGGTGGTGGGGTATCCTCGATGCAGCAGTGCTGCCCTGCTCCTGGAGCTCTTTTGCCCAAGATGTCCATGAACTGTTGTAGGGCGTCGGTGTCGGAAGTGTGGAGGTCCTCTTCAGAATCACTGTAGAGTTGTCTGGTCTGCTCTGCTGGAGGTGTTGTTTGTCCCTCTGCAATGTGAAGGGGAGATGCTTGTTGACATTGTGTTGGCATGTATGTTTACGCATTATTCAAGTTTACATACAGACTGCATGACAATGTACATTGTGACTGTTTGGGAGGAGCGGACTATTTGATGCGGGACAGTGGACATTTGGACTACATGACGTAGGTGAGGTTGTACACGTACATTTTCATCTCACAGTTCCCTGCTATGTCAGATGTGATTGGCCATTTTCTACGCACAGGCGGAGCCAGTTGTGTCCTCTGCTCTGCAGTGTAAGTGTTGCACTGTGTACCACATTGTCGTCCATGTGGATGTGCTGTCATTGCTATGTGTGTGTGCTGAATTGTGGGAGGGTCGCACCTGCAGCTGTGATTTTGCTGCCCCTTATCCCTTGGAGGCGGTGTGCCTTTGGCTTTTGTGCTTTTAAGGTGCTGTGATGTTGGCGACTTGGGTCATTTGTGCTCTTGGACGGTTTTTGTACTCTTGTGCATTGTTTGTCTGCAGATGTATTGTTGACGTCAGTGGTTGTTTGTGCATGTGGATGTATCAGAGTGTGACCTGCTCCTTTCCGGATGTGGTCCACACTCAGCCACCTCAGTCTCGTGGTGTGCACAATGTCATGGTGATTGTACTCCAGCCATGCTGCTCGTCATGTGGTGTCACTTGCATTGTCAGTGTGGCTCTCACATACGCATTTTTGCTGTGTTTCGCACGGGTGCATGTGTGTGTCGTGGAATTGGTGATGTGTGGAGTGTGACCCCTTTGGGCACATGGTGGACAGGGGCCTACTTGATGTTTGTATGTGTGCTGCAGTGTGCCACGGGGATCAGGGACATGACCCAGGGTCATTGTGGGTGTGCGGTGTGCTACACGTCATTGTGCATGTGTGCCATTGTGCCCGTTCCCCCCCCGGCCCCCCAGTCCCTGTTCGTTACTCACCCTGTTGATGTTGTGTCAGGTCATGTCGAGCTGTGTCCGGACTCCCGACTCCTTGCACCGTCTCCACACTGATGACTGTGGCCGCCATTTGCTCCAGCTCCTCCTGTGGCGCTGGACTCCCACCTCCATTCGCCGTTGCTGCCTTCCTGTTGGCAGCGGGTTTCTGCTTGGTTTGGCTTTTCACATCGTGCCAGCGCATCTTGGCCTCCTCGACACTCCGACTGCATTCACGATGGAATGCCATTTTTCCGTCTGTGTTGCCAATGACACGGTGGAGGTGACGGACAGTTGTTGTTGGTGCTCTGTCACCTCCGTGACGACGATCCGGTTGTCATGCGGACTGTACCCCGTCTTCCTCTTCTCCTTGGCCTTCCCCGACCCCGAGGTTCCTTGCTGGTGGTCTGTGGGGCTTGTGGGGTTCGCGTTGACCTGGGCACTCATTCCGGGTGCATCCATATTGCTACGCAGTTTATTTTGTTTTTGGTGTGTTTTTTTCTTGTTCTGCTTTTATAGTGCATTTTCCCGCATGACGCGTGGGAATTGCAGGCCTGTTGCTGGTTAACGCTGATTTTTGTATTGCGGTTGGCCTCATCGCAACTTTATTTGCGTTCGTGTTTCGCATTTTTGCGGCGTCGCATTGATTTTAACGCAGACATTTGACGCGTTATCGTGGGATTATCGCATGGTGCCGCCAGGTTGAGAATACTACATTAACACAGCGTTGTTTTCCCGCGTTAGACTGCGATATGCAAAGTTGCGTTAAGCTACATTTGCGGTGGTTATCACACGTTCTTGAGAATATCCCCCTTAGTTGCCTCTCCGTCACCCTTTTCATGGTGGGCTCACAGCCAGGAAAAGGCAATTCGTAATATGCTCGACAGTGCCGGCATAGGCACCGCCGATACAAAAGGGGATGATGGACGGAACGTTTGAGCCAATCAAACACTCACCCCCAGTCAACTGATCTGGGTTTAATCCATCATCATTCTTTAGCTCACTCCACCACCCCAGTTCAGACATGGCCATATGCAAATCAGTCTGACCCTGTGCCTCATGGGAACAGTCCAGCTCGAACTGCCAAGCCATGTCTTCCTGGACCAGAAACAAGCATCCTAGGACCGGTTTCTGGCATTCCAGCCGTCATCAGCCAGGCTTGCTTGAATCCAGTGGCAAAGTGAGCAAGGGACCCACGTCTGGGCATACCTCGCCAACTTAGGGCGAACAATGCGATACAAAGGGGATGATGGACGGAACGTTTGAGCCAATCAAACACTCACCCCCAGTCAACTGATCTGGGTTTAATCCATCATCATTCTTTAGCTCACTCCACCACCCCAGTTCAGACATGGCCATATGCAAATCAGTCTGACCCTGTGCCTCATGGGAACAGTCCAGCCCGAACTGCCAAGCCATGTCTTCCCTGGACCAGAAACAAGCATCCTAGGACCGGTTTCTGGCATTCCAGCCGTCATCAGCCAGGCTTGCTTGAATCCAGTGGCAAAGTGAGCAAGGGACCCACGTCTGGGCATACCCGCCAACTTAGGGCGAACAAAGCGATACAAGGGGATGATGGACGGAACGTTTGAGCCAATCAAACACTCACCCCAGTCAACTGATCTGGGTTTAATCCATCATCATTCTTTAGCTCACTCCACCACCCCAGTTCAGACATGGCCATATGCAAATCAGTCTGACCCTGTGCCTCATGGGAACAGTCCAGCCGAACTGCCAAGCCATGTCTTCCCTGGACCAGAAACAAGCATCCTAGGACCGGTTTCTGGCATTCCAGCCGTCATCAGCCAGGCTTGCTTGAATCCAGTGGCAAAGTGAGCAAGGGACCCACGTCTGGGCATACCCCGCCAACTTAGAGGCGAACAGAGCGATACAAAAGGGGATGATGGACGGAACGCTTGAGCCAATCAAACACTCACCCCCAGTCAACTGATCTGGGTTTAATCCATCATCATTCTTTAGCTCACTCCACCACCCCAGTTCAGACATGGCCATATGCAAATCAGTCTGACCCTGTGCCTCATGGGAACAGTCCAGCCCGAACTGCCAAGCCATGTCTTCCCTGGACCAGAAACAAGCATCCTAGGACCGGTTTCTGGCATTCCAGCCGTCATCAGCCAGGCTTGCTTGAATCCAGTGGCAAAGTGAGCAAGGGACCCACGTCTGGGCATACCCGCCAACTTAGGGCGAACAAGCGATACAAAGGGGATGATGGACGGAACGCTTGAGCCAATCAAACACTCACCCCAGTCAACTGATCTGGGCTTAATCCATCATCATTCTTTAGCTCACTCCACCACCCCAGTTCAGACATGGCCATATGCAAATCAGTCTGACCCTGTGCCTCATGGGAACAGTCCAGCCCGAACTGCCAAGCCATGTCTTCCTGGACCAGAAACAAGCATCCTAGGACCGGTTTCTGGCATTCCAGCCGTCATCAGCCAGGCTTGCTTGAATCCAGTGGCAAAGTGAGCAGGGACCCACGTCTGGGCATACCCCCGCCAACTTAGGGCGAACAAGCGATACAAAAGGGATGATGGATCGGAACGTTTGAGCCAATCAAACACTCACCCCCAGTCAACTGATCTGGGTTTAATCCATCATCATTCTTTAGCTCACTCCACCACCCCAGTTCAGACATGGCCATATGCAAATCAGTCTGACCCTGTGCCTCATGGGAACAGTCCAGCCCGAACTGCCAAGCCATGTCTTCCTGGACCAGAAACAAGCATCCTAGGACCGGTTTCTGGCATTCCAGCCGTCATCAGCCAGGCTTGCTTGAATCCAGTGGCAAAGTGAGCAAGGGACCACGTCTGGGCATACTCGCCAATCTAGGGCGAACAAAGCGATACAAAGGGGATGATGGACGGAACGTTTGAGCCAATCAAACACTCACCCCAGTCAACTGATCTGGGTTTAATCCATCATCATTCTTTAGCTCACTCCACCACCCCAGTTCAGACATGGCCATATGCAAATCAGTCTGACCCTGTGCCTCATGGGAACAGTCCAGCCCGAACTGCCAAGCCATGTCTTCCTGGACCGGAAACAAGCATCCTAGGACCGGTTTCTGGCATTCCAGCCGTCATCAGCCAGGCTTGCTTGAATCCAGTGGCAAAGTGAGCAAGGGTGGTGGAGTGAGCTAAAGAATGATGATGGATTAAACCCAGATCAGTTGACTGGGGGTGAGTGTTTGATTGGCTCAAACGCTCCGGTCCATCATCCCTTTTGTATCGCTTTGTTCGCCCCTAAGTTGGCGGGGGTATGCCCAGACGTGGGTCCCTTGCTCACTTTGCCACTGGATTCAAGCAAGCCTGGCTGATGACGGCTGGAATGCCAGAAACCGGTCCTAGGATGCTTGTTTCCGGTCCAGGGAAGACATGGCTTGGCAGTTCGGGCTGGACTGTTCCCATGAGGCACAGGGTCAGACTGATTTGCATATGGCCATGTCTGAACTGGGGTGGTGGAGTGAGCTAAAGAATGATGATGGATTAAACCCAGATCAGTTGACTGGGGGTGAGTGTTTGATTGGCTCAAGCGTTCCGTCCATCATCCCCTTTGTATCGCTTGTTCGCCCTAAGTTGGCGGGGGTATGCCCAGACGTGGGTCCCTTGCTCACTTTGCCACTGGATTCAAGCAAGCCGGGCTGATGACGGC